>CM024242.1:39347270-39950434 GCA_013421045.1 Propylea japonica | reverse complement strand
TCTCGAAAATCAATAAATTGTTCTTCTGTACCTCTTTCAGCAGCTGTGCTCTCTCGGGTATATATGTTTCCTTCATTTGTTAGACAAGAATTCATTCTCTTCATGCATTCTTCATGTAGCAAAGTGGCTAATTGATTGTGTACTGTCCTTAAGGTTTCTTTCTCCAAATTTAATTTTTCTATTTTCTGTTTGTGATCCAACCGATAGCTGGCAAGTTTTCGGGTCAATTCCCCATGTTTTTCAGACAATTCCTCAAATTTGTATTTGTAAATTTCCAACTCTTCCTGTAATTTCACTTTTTCTGCAGTCAAATTAATGCGTTTCGGTTAATTTTTTTCTAACATCCTCAATAGACCATTGTGATTGTTCAGAAGTTCCTCATATTTATACTGTAAGTGAACCATACTCATGGTGGATACAGAGTTCGAAAGTTCCATGGTTCTTGATGAGTTTTCATCATCGTAGTGTTTATTTTGTAAGACGTCTAATAGACGTTTATTATCTTGCTTCGCGTCTTGCAGTTGAGCAGCCAGAGTTTTAGATTTCAACTTGTCCATGTGGAAGCATATGTGCCTTTCGCTCAGTACTTCGGACTTTTTGCAAATTGTTTTCTAATTCCTCAATTGTTGATTTAATTCCACCTATATGTGATGAACTTTTTCATAAGACTTATACGTCATATCAGATAATGAACTGAGGGCTTTGGCAATATATTTCGAACCGTAAAATTGTAGACCATGAAAACTTTTGTCATTCAGATTTGCTTAAAATTTTATATATGTTATGACAGTTCGTAACCAAGGCTTTTTGAGTGTCATTATTAGAAATTATCTATGAAGCTATCTAAAAAAGAACAGGCTATAGAATATAACGAGTCCACACAGATCCTCAGAGGAATAAACATACCGCAGAAGATTGCAAGATTATTATATTTGTGGAAATATGATTTCCATATAAATTTGATTTTTTTTTCGAATCATATAGTTGATAGGCAATTAACAAAATCAACGAATTGGGAGTTACATGTATCTCTGATGTTTATTAGATAACAGTGAATGGTTGACGATTAGAATGATAAGAATTTTTGTACGGAGATTAGTTAGATACTCGTATCTTGCTATATGCAGTTCCTCAGTAATGAATGAAATATCTAGGTATAGATTTAGGGGGAACTCGCGAATGACTTCACAAAAATTGATAGTTCATGACGATGAATTTTAAGGGATTATCAATTTCTCAAGATAATTAATTGTTGATGTGACTCATTTTCAAACGTATATTTTCTGAATGGAGAAGCATCATCGTGTAAATAAATTGCATATTTTTTGATATTCTCCATTCATTAATTCAATGAATTTTGTGGATTAATTCATACTTCTCTAGAACTCGATGAGAGCCTTAGAAATGATTAGTATATAATAAGGCTAATAATTATGATAATATATGTGAATATCCAAAACAATTTAATTTCCCATTCGAAAACCTGATTATAGTGATGAAAATATGAATCAATATCAAGAGGAAAGTAGATCTATAATTATTTGTAATGTGAAATACAGAAATATACGAGTAGGTATTGATTGAAACATAATCTGGAAGCATTCTGCATTCCTAAAAAACTTTTTAGGTTTTCACACTCCCAGTCTCTGAAACAGAAATAATTAAAAACAATTCAATTAGGATAAAGGTGCTCCGCGAGAATCTTTGCACTTATTTGTCAGGAGCAAATTGGTTTTGAAAAATTGTTGCCTAACAGTAAGCTGAAAAAGGAAATAAATGAAGAGGATAATGTAACGTTTCGGTGTCTATATCAGACCCCTCCTTCGGACAACTTGTAAATCTTCGGAATTGTGTGTTTTTTCTTTGCAGTCTAATTGACATTGAAAGTTGTCAACACTTAGAGATGTTGATTATTTAATTTTGAAATGAATAATAATAATAAGTGCAAAGATTTAGCAGGAGTATTTCATCTTAATTAAAATGTTTTAATTATTTCTGTTTCAGAGACTGGGGGCGAAAACTTAAAAAGTTTTTTAGAAATACGAGTGTAAAAACATTTTCTACCTTTTTTCACGCTAATACAGTTTTCATAGAATGATATAATTTCTCATTGAAAACGAATGGATTACCTGGACCTGGAAAGGTCAGGATAATTCCACAGTTAAAAATTTGAAGCCTACCTGTATTATTAGCAGGAATGGGATTCCTGTTGCTGTTTTCAGGATACTGTCTTCCGTTACTTTGCACTTCCGTCATTGTTTTCGTCCTTCACAAACATACACTAAGGCTATAGAGCCCTTATCCTTTTCGAAGGACCAGAGTCCTGGCTGTCGCACTAAAATGTCACGTAAAGCAGCAGCAGTATAAACACTGGTGATTGGAATAGGCTACTAGGCGTTTATTATTACGATATCTCTACTGATAAAACGAGCATCTATTGCTGTTATCCTTCCTCATTGAGCGAAGCCTGACGATCTCGAGCGATAGTTGCCGAGCAGTCAGAATCTTTGCAATAATTGGTGAATGAGAGAGGCTGCTGCAGCAAGGATTCGATCGGTATCGGGATCTCGCTTAGGACTTGAAGGAAGAAAAGGTTCTGGACGCATGTCAGTTATTTTCAAGTGTTTGTTCTTCATGAATGGTTATGCTGAAAAGCTATTGAAGAGGAAGGTCCTGCAGAAGCACACCGCTTTCCTTCGTATTGAAACAAATTTGTTTGTGTTGTCAGTTGCGACCAAAACAGTTTTAACCATGATTATTTCGGTAATATGTTGTTTACTGTAGTTATAATGGCGTCGAGAATTGGTCACCCCTAGAAAGGAAACCCATATTTTGTATATATTGTCCTGATGTTGATAGAGTAGTCCGTTCATTTGAATTATCTACTATCATTATTTCCATACAAGATTTTACAGAGACCCGAGTTTTTGGAGTATTTATTTATTTAATTATTTATTCATGTTCAAAGAACCACAAGCGGGTTGAATACCCGCAAAAATAAACAATATACAATTTCCCAATCCTAAACTACATACAATTGAAAAAGTTGATCTCTACATTTACCTTAAGGCTTAACTACTGAAAAAATCTTACTATATTTTTCTATCTGGTAATAGCAAGATGTTATCGTGGATTTTTAATGTTTAATTAATCACGACTATTTTAAAATCCGTCCTTGTACCGGGTTTTTCACTATAATTTGACCCCCCCTTTAACTTTGTTACTGAAGGAGATACAAAAAATGTTTCGTATAAAGTTTCACGAAATCAACTGAAGTTTTTTGATATGAGTCCAGAAACTGAAATATATACAGGGTGATCAACATATTGATGGCAACTTAATTTTTTCAAATGGACACCCTGTATATTTTTCCATATTTGTTTAGCTCTTTTTCCCCTGATTTCGAATATGTGAAATTATGTTGGTCTATCTTTCTTATTCTGAGCAACCACAGAGTTTCAAATTTCAAGAACAATCAGGCATAGCGTTTCGGAAGTTCGTGAATATTTAAGTGGCCAATTTGATCTTTGGATTGGTAATGGCGCACCCGTTTTATGGCCACCAAATAGTACCGATATAACACCGTTGGACAAGTTTTTATAGTCGTTCCTGGAGAAAAAAAATTTACTTCAGGAATAATGACAACCAATGAAAGCGGAGAATAGTATTAATGATATATAATCAACCATAATAAACTCATAATTCGGAACTAATTCTGTCAACTCATAAAGAATAATGATAATATCGTAATGATTAAAACAAATTTTTGAAGCTTTAATTTCTGACTCTAATCAGAGCCATAATAATGCTATCAAAAATAGCCAAAACAACTTGAGATAACTATATGAACTCTGTGTATTGAATGAAGGTGGTCTTTTGAGCAATTTCTTTAGTTGATGTTATTCTTGCCATACTGACATAGTTTATCATTTTCCATTGGTGGAGTATTGTTAAGTATTCATTCTAAAATAATACTTTTAAGTAGTTTGTTTGGATATAAAGATTTTCGTAGATAGTTTCACATATTTTTTTTATTCGGTGTCATCATTTCAAAACTTTGAAACTCTGAAAATTGGAGAGACACATCCACATACGCATTTATATTCGATATCATGAGGAAATAGCCTATCAAAAAATGAAGTATAACAGGACAGGGTATTCCATTTGAAAAATATAGTTGCATTCAATATTCTTCACCCTGTATCCATCCCATTGACGTTATTATAACTCCAAAAATGAGCATTTTCAGTAAACGTACTCTGTCACTTGTAAAATGATTACAGATCTTGGCAGGTGGTTCTTAAAATTCGAAACTCTGTGGTTCTCAGAATAAAAGAGATAGACCAACATATTATGTTACATATTTGAAATCAGGGGAAAAAGAGCTAGCCAAACATGGAAAAATATACAGGGAGTTCCATTTGAAAAAATGAAGTTGTCATCAATATGTTGGCCACCCTGTATATATTTCAGTTTCTAGACTCATATCAAAAAATCTCAGTTGATTTCGTGAAACTTTTATAAGAAGCATTTTTTGTATCTCCTTTAGTATGAAAGTTAAAGGGGGGGTCAAATTATAGTGAAAAATCCGGTACGTCTCAGGCTCTGCCTTAAAATACTCATTAATCACAAGGGAATAATGAGATTATAATTCAGTGCTGTCTATGCTTCGTAGATTTTGCTTTTATTTAATATTCTTTGAATTGGTATTTCTTCAGTATCTCAAAGTACTCCAATTAACAAATATGGACATACCTCGTCAATCGAGAGTCAAATCTACTTTCATTATATCAACTAAAGCTTTTTTATTACAAATATACAATAACCTGCTCCAAAAATTTTTCATGTTTTTTTCCACGATTGTCATAGAAGGTCTTGTCGCGGTCGCCAAATGTAGAAATCTTCAAGAAATATATTCTGTAGTCGTGGATAAAGTATAGTATGCTACTCGCGTATAATGACTGTTATTCACTTGATGAATTGGGCCACTGGCCTACGGCTCGTAGCGTAAACTTCACCTCGCGAATAATAGCAATCATAAAACGTTCGTTGCATAATATTCTCTTTTACTGGTTCATTTATTCAGAATTTCGAAAAGTGATGAATTCCTGAATTAACAGACGGACCTATTGAATTACCCAGAGATTCTGAGGAAATAAGCCTACGAAAATATTCAAAACTATGTAACACAACTTGTTATTTTCCAGCTTGAAAGTGCAGTAGTAATACGAAACCCTTGTCTCTTTAACCCTCGAATAAGAATAATGATTGTGAACAGATTAATTTCCTTATGGTGTTCTGATGTATGAAACCATTCGAAATGTTGAGATTATTCAGAAGACAATGTATAGTTGATTTCTGATTCTCTCGTGAACTAAGCTCTCGTAAATGATACATAATGAGATCAGTTATAATAGGTACATTCGAGATATACTTATACATACAGATCACTTGTACACTAAAATTCGTTCTCTCGAAACGTCTATTCAACAATTTGTACCTTATTTGGAGTGTTTCTATAACTTATTTCTCTTTTTTAATTTTACTGTTAACCGACAATTTTTTCAGAGCCAATTTGCTCAGGACAAAGTATTGCAAGGATTTAAGCAGAAGCATTTAATTTTATTTAAATTTTTTTGAAATTATTTCTGTTTCAGAGACAGGAGTGAAAACCTTGAAGGTTTCTAGAAATGTAGAATCCTCCCAGATTATATTTCAATCGATAAGCATTTGTTTCATTTCGTAATTGTTTTTTTTTACAAGGAACAAAATAAAATATATCGATCAAGTAAGATTTATTATTTTTTAATTATAACCAAAGATGAAAGGACAATTCACGAATATAATAATCAACTTATTATTTCTTCTTCCTCTTCAATATGGGTGCCTTCTCACACATACGCTGTAGGAAAGCTGCGGAAAATTTTCGTTGTTTTTGAAAAGTAAAGAATAAAATTAAAAGTTACAGTTTTAAACTTACGTATGTAATCTATTTCTCCTTCATCATCTTCTTCATCAAGGCAATCTTCCATGAGTTCATCAACTTCATCATCTGTCATTCTTTCACCTATAAAAAAATAAACTTCACTTCCTGGCAATTGGTGAAGGTATTGTGGTTTGATGATCAATTTTTATCGCTCTTGTTTCCACAGGATGTCAAGGAAAAAACTACAATGCATAGAGCCACGAGATAGAGGGCCATAAAATATGAAAAAAAGGCCCATGAATATATGTCTGAAACTGATTCCTTCTGAGAAATATAGGGTGTTAAAGTTTATTGCATTTCACAGATGATCAATGATGCATCTTCTAAATACTTGATGTTTTTTTGTTAATAATAATCAGTTTTTTGCTGTTGTCATTAAATTTAATCGTTGAAGTGTTTTTTTTCTTTGTTATCATGAGTAGGTTACTTTGGCGCTTCAGGACAATTTGCGTGTATCACAACTTTTTGATGCGTTTTTACTGGAAACCGTTGGTCCAAGCGACTCCAACAAAGTAAACCTTTTAAAAGGCTTTTTCTAGTCCAGAATGACATACTGTGTAAGGCAAAAAAGTAAGAGTTTATTTAAATGTGAAGGAATCCTGTATGGCCCTCTATAAGTAATCTGAAAACTGATAGGTATTTGGATTCTGCATAATACAAAACCCCCCGCATATCACATTTCGTTCAATTCTCACTTCTTTGTCCAAAGTTATTAAAACAACAGTATAAAAAAAACTTTAACACCCTGTATTTCTTGAAGGAAGCAGTTTCGGACATATATTCATCATTTCTTTTCATATTTTATGGCCCTATATCACGTGGCTATTTTCCTTGACACCCTGTATGAGAATAGCGTGGCAAAGATTGCGAAGAGATTTGGAGTGACAGATTCAGGATAAATTTAAATGGAATCAGGGAACGCAAAATCACCCAACTTGTGATAAGTCGAATAACTCTTTTTATTGGTACATTCATTAGTTGCTGATGAACAGTCAGTCCATTTGATGAATAAACTGAAGGGGACAGAGAAAACATACATGAAATAGACAATATCCATGAATTAACCTAAGGTATAAAGAGAAAGGTACTTCTTTCGAAACTTACCAAGAGATAAGAAAGCGTGTGTTAGCTCACCAGCTAACATTTTATCATCGGATTTCTTGTCATAAAGCTTCAAACATTCAATGAAGTCCTCATAACAACCCATATCTTTGACTTCCTTCTTCAGTGTCGAAATCATGGGAAGAACTTCATCCAGTTTGAAAACTTTTTCACCTAGAATATTGGAACAATAAGTGGTGATGCTCATAAATCGTTTGCCAAATGTATTAAAAAATATTTTGTCTTATTTTCGAACGGTAGGAGCTGGTGAATTATCTTTGAAATTTGTTGATGCAGTATGAATCTAATAATTTTTTGAAAATTTTCAGAAATAGATATCCAATCGGATTAGAATTTTATGTTCGTGTTGTATATGTTTTTGTTGACTCACCTTCTTTTTTACTTGCCCCCAACTCCTCAAGTCTGGCAAGACTAGGATTCAAATTATTACATCTCATAAACTTCCCCAACATTGTTCCATCCAGGTTCCATCAGCATTACCGTAAACCTCCAATGCGAATTGCGCAGCTGCAGAAAAGGCAAAGTTTAAAAGAAAAACATTCAGAAATAGATACATATGTGATGTTTTCATTTCACCGATTTCAATCAGTTGGAAAAAATTTTAGAAGAAATTTAAACCCTCTAAACCCTCCTAATTTGTGGTTAATTTTTCATCAGTGATAAATTTGTTTATCCACGACTATTGTAAAATCCGTCCATTGTACGTCTCTGTGCTCGGCCTTAATAATACCTACCCGTTAATCACAAGGGAAAATGAGACTATAAATCACTGCTGCCAGATGCTTCATAGATTTAGCTTCGATATAATATTCTTTAAATTGGTATTTCTTCGTATTCTTAAGTACACCAACTAACAATATGGGCATACTTTGTCAATCGAAGGCCATCTACTTCCATTATTCAATTAAGCTTTTTTGACATTTTCTAGGCTTGTCAAAAAGGGTCTTGTCGCGTCGCCAAATGTTAAAATCTTAAAGAAATATATTCAGTAGTGGTGGATAACATACAGGGTGTTTCATCATAAACTGGACAAACATATATTTTCGTGTAGAGGACATCGGGAAATCATTTTTGCCTTATACAATATATCCCGTTTTCGAAGCATAAGCGAGATACAGGGTGTCAAACGTCATTTTTGAGCAAGATTCTTTGAGTGTGGTCAGTTATGTATAACACTTGGTGTAACGGTTTTTGGTCAAATCTCAGTATTTTTGGGTCCTCTATCCAGAAAAGTTGACGAACTCCGAAAAAATTTTACAAAATGGCGGAAAACCTGCAATTTTCCAATTTTTTTTTGCGGTTGTCAAATTGACTTTTGTTTTCTGAATGAACACAATTTTCTAAGACTTTCTGTGAAAAATTTTTTCAAAAATCGAACACAATTTTTTTACATGTCTACAGCGATGAAAAAATTTCACTCGAAATGGATGAAATTTGTACAATTGTACTTCTTGAATTATCAATCACGAATATGAAAACAGAATCGTAAAATATCGAACGGTTTCGTTACTACAGTCATTCAAATGTTTCGTTCGGACCTCTGAAATATTGAAAATAAAATTGTTTTGGGTTCTAGAGTCAAAATGATTAAATTATTGGCATGTCTAAACATTTTAGATGAATTTAAACGAAAAAATCAGTGAAACTTAGTTGGGACTCGAAACGACGTAGGTATTAATAGGGAAATGGCACTGTTCTAAGGATATTAATATCGTTGCCAGGCAACAGTAGTTCGTAGTTCATAGAGTTGGACTGGTATTTTAATTTCAGTGAATATAATTTAGCCAGTAGTCAAACTCTATGAACTACAGACTACCGTTGCCTGGCAACGAATATAATATCCTTAGAACAGTGCCATTTCCCTATTTAATACCTACGTCGTTTCGAGTCCCAACTAAGTTTCACTGATTTTTTTCGTTTAAATTCATCTAAAATGTTTAGACATGCCAATAATTTAATCATTTTGATTCTAGAACCCAAACAATTTTATTTCATCAATATTTCAGAGGTCCGAACGAAACATTTGAATGACTGTAGTAACGAAACCGTTCGATATTTTACGATTCTGTTTTCATATTCGTGATTGATAATTCAAGAAGTACAATTTTACAAAATTTCATCCACTTCGAGTGAAATTTTTTCATCGCTGTAGACATGTATAAAAAAATTTGTGTTCGATTTTTGAAAAAATTTTTTCACAGAAAGTCTTAGAAAATTGTGTTCATTCAGAAAACAAAAGTCAATTTGACAACCGTAAAAAAAAATTTGGAACATTGCAGGTTTTCCGCCATTTTGTGAAATTTTTTTCGGAGCTCGTCAATTTTTCTGGATAGAGGACCCAAAAATACTGAGATTTTACCAAAAACCGTTACACCAAGTGTTATACATAACTGACCACACTCATAAGAATCTTGCTCAAAAATGACGTTTGACACCCTGTATCTCGCTTATGCTTCGAAAACGGGATATATTGTATGAGGCAAAAATGATTCTCCCGATGTCCTCTACACGAAAATATATGTTTGTCCAGTTTATGATGAAACACCCTGTATATCTATGAATTGAAACAGAACGATAATAATAACAAAGATCTCACTTCTCGAATATCTACCCCTTTTGCTTGAAGGAAATTGTGTTTTCAATTGAAACTGCTCAGTCTGAGAAAGCATTATCCTTGGTTAGCTCAGGTTAGGTAAGGTTAGGTTAGGTTTGGTAAGGTTGGGATAGATCATGTCCTGTACCCAATACTTCAACTACACCAACTTTTCTTCAGAAGTTCGAATTCGATTTTTTTCGAGAACATTGCATAAATCGAATTCTGAGAAATGATTCGTTTTGAAACTTTTCACCTCCTATTAAACAATCCAGTATCCCACATACCCTGTATATTTGAATTGAAACAGAACCAGAGTAGAAACAAAAATCTCACTTCGAGTATAACCTTTTCGCTAAAATGAAATTTTGTTTTCAACTGAGTTAGGTCGGGCTGGTTAGGTTAGGTTAGGTTTGGTTAGGTTGGGATAGGTCATGGCCTGTACCCAATACTTCAACTGCACTAACTTTTCCTCAGAATTCTGAATCTGATTTGTTTCGATTCTTCTTTAAAAAATTGCATTAATGAAATTTTGAGAAATGACTCGTTTCGACACTTTTTACCTACGATTAAACAATCCTTTGTCCCACTCACCCTGTATATTGGAATCAAAACAGAACGAGAATAGGAACAAAGATCCCACTTCTCGAATACCCCTTTCGCTAGAAGGAAATTGTGTTTTCAACTGAATCTGCTTAGTCTGAAAAAGCTTAGATTAGGTAAGATTAGGTCAGGTTTGGTTAGGTTGGGATAGATCATGGCTGTACCCAATAATTCAACTACACGAACTTTTACTCAGAATTTCGAATTCGATTATTTTTGAATTTTTTTCGAAAACATTGCATAAGCCGATTTCTGAGAATTGATTCGTTTTGAAACTTTTTACCTATTATTAAACAATCCTGTATCCCAAATACCCTGTATATTTGACTTGAAACATAACGAGAATAGAAAGAAAAATCCCACTTCGAGTTTACCCCTTTCCCTAAAAGGAAATTTGGTTTTCAACTGAGTTAGGTCAGTTAGGTGAGGTTAGGTTTGGTTAGGTTGGGACAGATCATGGCCTGTACCCAATACTTCAACTACATCAACTCAGAATTTCTGATCTGATTTTTTTCGAATCTTGTTTAAAAAAAATGCATCCATGAAATTCTGAGAATGAAACGTTTAGACACTTTTTACCTACGAATAAACAATCCTGTATCCCAATCACCCTGTATATTTGAATTAAAACAGAACGAGAATAGGAACAAAGATCTCACTTCTCGAATACCCCTTTCGCTAGAAGGAAATTGTGTTTTCAACTGAATCTGCTCAGTCTGAAAAAGCAATCTCCGTGGTTACTCCCCAGATAATTAATTGAAACAGCCCACGTGCTCGTTTTTCTGCAGTAATCAGGCAGCATGAGAATTGAACGCTACGCTCTGTTAGAAAGTAGTCGGAGATGTATTTCTGAACTGTCATGTGGTAAATTGAATTTTACGCCGTTAAATGCATGAAATATGTCACGAGTTCAAAGGGTTTTTGCAGCCAGGGATTGAGTGACATATTGGACGGATGCAATGAGTTCGTTAGTTAGAGGTTTTTCGGGATTAAATATTCTAAGTAACACGACAGGGCAGCAAAAAAAGAAATTAGGAAAGTCGTGCATGATTAATTAATATGAAATATTACCGACTGGAATAGATTGTATTTCAACAATATGAAGGATAAGCAGACTGCAGAGGTTTAACGCGTAACATCGCCATGAATACAAAAATAATGAAAGCTGGGAATAATATTAATCGATTGAAATCAACCAATATTAAAATCATACTTCTGGTAAAACAACACCCTGTATGCGGTTTTCAATTTTTTTGACTTCAGATTCTGAGAGAGCAGGAAAATACATTCAAACTCAACTCTCATCCCGAATGGCACAAATTTTCCCTGCTTCCTATGACCATTCGAATGTCAATCTTCCGATTTTCGCTCCTTACATATTATTTTCTCGACATTTCAGAAACATGAGATCTCAGATAGTTACTAATAAGTGAAAAAAAGATCATAAGCGAATCAAAATTTTTATAAAAATTATCAAAATGCGAAATTTGGAAAATTAATAATTAATTCTTCAAATATGAAATGAAAACCACCAACTTCTACACATTTATCTGCTCTTTTCATTAAGTTCAAAATTGCTTTCCTTATCACATTCGGGTTGTTTGGTATTTCGTCACATGCGTCTATTATGCGCTGAATTAATTGTTTCCTTGTATTTATTTCTCGCCCGTACATCATAGTTTTAAGGTGTACCCAAAGGAAATAATATAACGGTGTCATGTCGGGGGACCGAGGTGGCCATGCTCTTGGACTACCACGACCTATCCATCTATTTAGATAGACCTCGTTCAAATGATTTCTCACTAAAATTGAGAAATGTGGGGGTGCTCCATCATGCTGGAAGATAAGTCCTCTTTGATTAATATTCCCTAATAAATTAGGAAGAACATACATAAGGAAATCTCTATAAATTTCTCCGGTGAGTCTTTCTTCGAAAAAATGAGGACCTATTTAATTATTATCATAAACTGCGCACCACACATTAACACTGAAACGTCTCTGTGATTGTCTTTGTACGACAACGAAAATCGGAAGATTGACATTAGAAGGGCCATAGAAAGGAGGGAAAATTTGTGTCATTCGGGATGACAATTGAGTTCGGAAGTATTTTGCATGCTCTCTCAGAATCTGAAGTCGAAAAAATTGAAAACCGCATACAGGGTGTTGTTTTTACCCAATTTCAGAAAAACTGAAATTTCTGAGTCCGGATCTGATTTTATTTCGAATTTTTTGTTCAAACAGATTCGTACTCACACTATCATTGTTCATACGAAAAATCATCGGATTAGCTCTCATATTTCCTGAATTATGGTCATTTGAAATGTCGAGAAAATAAAATGTAAGGAGCGAAAATCGGAAGATTGACATTCGAAGGGTCATAGAAAGCAGGGAAAATTTGTGCCATTCGAGATGACAGTTGAGTTCGAAAGTATTTTTCCTGCTCTCTCAGAATCTGACGTCAAAAAAATTGAAAACCGCATACAGGGTGTTGTTTTTACCTAATTTCAGAAAAACTGAAATTTCTGAGTCCGGATCTGATTTTATTTCGAATTTTTCGTTGAAACAGATTCGTACTCACTCTATCATTGTTCATACGAAAAATCATCGGATTAACTCTTTTATTTCCTGAATTATGGCCATTTGAAATTTCCTAATTTTTTCGAAAACCCCCTGTATATCAGGAACCATGTACCTCAGATGATTTCAAATGGCATTTTCTCACTCCTTGAGACATCCCTCATCACCACCTAAACGTTGTCCCATTCCTCACCAGACACCCTGTATATTAGATCCATGGATGCTATTGACCATATTTGAGGGATATCAAGTTAATTATTTCTGATAATTCGATCATTTTGAAATGAAAAATGGCATCTATAATCGTGCTTGATAGTTGAAACCGCATATTAAATATGTATGAACGAATTTCATCAGTCAGGAAATAAATTGATAACATTTCAAAGATATTATAGTTTTTTGGACGGGTAGACAAAGTTCTAAGACCCGCCTAAGGCTCGTCCTTGCATATTTTGTTCAACTGTGAAAACCTTACTGAGTTAAGGTCAACACACCTAGGAAATCCAACACCTTCTATTCCTATGGTGAGAGGGACCACTCCTGGCAGGCTCGCGACATTTCTGTCTTCGTGTCTGAGGAGCTGAGTCTCTGTAGAATGATGCGGGTGAACAATGGGCCACTAGGCCTCAGTTCGGCCGGTAAGGCACCGCACAGAGAAGAAGAAGAAGAAGGCTCGTCCTGGAAGTTCAAAAAAACTATTTTCGGACGTGTTGCGTGTACACGATTGTAGAAGAACAAGATTTTATGCAATTTACTTTCTTGGAAGAAATTCAAAACTTTGATTTTTTTACATTTTGCATTCCGAAAACATATATCAACTACACTCACTAGCAAAATAATCCATCCACTCAAAATCGATGAAGTTTTTTAATTCATAAATATGTTATTTCAAGTCCGATTTGATCGAATTTTTTTCAATTGTAGGTATGTTCATCCTTGATCAATCACCAGTTTTGAATTTCAAGAAAACTCGGTCTATGTACACGGAAAAAAAATAATGTACCTAATATACGAGATTCATATATTGACTTCCTGAATTTCATATACTCGGCGGGACAGAAGAACGCATAACTAATCTTATCTGACTGCAGTCACCTATTCGTAACGCGCATCCGAATATTGCAACTAATCTACTTCCAATATTACTATAATGGTAAGGTCTGGAGGATCTGATGATTTTGGCATATTGAACTAGAACCATGGTATACCAATGTAGGATACTGAGAATATAAAAATTGGACTCTAATCAGATTAACCGTATATCCACGATCTTGAGTACTAGTTAGTCCCGCTTTCGAACTCAGTACTATTGTCATATATGGTTTATATTTCAGTCATTTTAGACTTATGAAGCTGGTAATATTGTTCTATGAATCTTGTAATGTAAAACTAATAACCTTGTCATATGAGTCTAGATTTCTCGTTCATCTGGCAGATGATTTTTTCAAATCATTTTCATCATTCTGTAAGCACATTCAAATACATATAAATGAGATCAATGTCGGCCAGATGAACAAGAAATCTAATACCATCAGAATAGATAGGTATATTAAAAAAAACAATTTAAAACGGTCATGAGAAAATTTATTGATCTTTTTAAAATAATGTGAATAAACATATCCAAAATTCTAACAAAAAAATATTCAATAAAAATGAATAACGAAATGAAACATTGTACCTATATTTAGATATCTAGGAACACCCTGTAGAAACATTCCCCGATCCTAATAGTCCAGTAGACAGAGCAAAATTAGTGGAGTCTGCTGGAAAAAAAATCAGAACTTTCAGATTCTTCGGGAATGATGTGGAATGACTGTCAATTTATCCAACTCGAGGACCCTGTGCCTACTTGAAGGAGGGCGAAAAACCAAAACTAACGGTTTTAAGCATACCAGAAATCATATTTATGTACAAAAGTAATTCATTCTAAGACGGGGGGCCGCACACCAAAGAAATATGAATCGCGAAACAAGAAACATTCTCATTCATAAAAACACCTCGAGGTTTATTTCATATGTTTCGCAGGTATTTCATTTTTCTTTGGTGTGCAGCCCGGCTAAGTGTCTGATGACGTACATATTTAGAAATCTCAAAGAAATAACGGAATTATGTCCCCAAATATCATGCACAAAACAATAAAGCAATTAATGTTCACTTACCTAGGAATCTTTGAATATATTCTTCTTCTAAATTAAGCTGTTTCAGGAAAGCCTCCATTTATAACAAATCACTCTAGGTCGATTTTTAAACTTCTTTCACAGTGCTCACTGATGCTCGCACAAAATCACAAATGGCGATGTTTCGTGCCCCTTCGTTTCGTCTCGTCACCGCGCTTCGCGTATTGTCGGGGAGAGATAAAGGAAAGCGGAAGGAAAAAAGTCTGTTCTTGAAGAACAGGTGATCATTTATATCAGATGAGGATATTCCATTTATACGACGGGAATACGAGGAAGGTCCGAAATTGTATAGAGCTACTGAGAATATAATGTGTATAAGATATTTTTTTCGGTGAATAGTCTGGAAATCTGTCATTGGAGAACGATTTCCAGTAAGATTGATTTTTTAATTCGTATCTGTAGGGGTTACTACGCCAATATAACATAATACGGATAATATATGAAATTCATGTTACTGGTATATGTTACATGTTTGTACGACCGTCGTTCAGGATCATTTTTTCCGTGTATGTCATTCTATACAGGGTGAAACAAAATTTGTTTTTTTACCCTAACATCAGAATTACCCCTGGTGTGTTTCAGTTGTTCCACCGCGTGATTTCCTATTTCATCATCATGACACATCTTCTATTGACAATTTAATTCTTTATTCGTAACAATAGCTCAATTTTGTTGGAGATACAAGGTTTTCAGAGCAACATTCAACTTCACAATTTCGCTATGAAAGTACTTTCACAGATTCAACCTTAAATCCGAACGTTCTGAAAATAAACTGAAAACTGAGTGAAAACATAAAACAAGAGAAGTTTTAGCGCGACATGTTGTTCGGTATGCATCGTTTATTTGAGACGTGCTAATGCTTTTTAATGCCCGACCGCATCAACCCCATGAGCCTAGGATTGACAGGGATATTTAGCAGAGGTTGATATCCAAGAATTCAACAGGCCTGCTTTAAGCCCAGATTTGAACTCAATGTTTTGGATGCTCTTGGGAGGAAACCAACTCCTGAAAATTCGCAGCAGCTCTAATTGAACTTAATGAGGACATGCCAAGACGAATTGCACCTGTAATCTGCTTCTGGGCGGAAAACACGTTATGTTTTTGAATCAGTCTTCAGTTTGTTTTCCTTAAGTCAGAGTTTTAGGTTGAATTTGTTGAAGTACTGTTGTAGCCTAAGCGAAATGTAGTGTTTTACTGAAAACCCTGTATCGTCAACAAAAATTGAGCTATTGTTATAAATGAAGAATTAAATTGTCAAGAGGAGATGTGTATTGATGATAGGATAAGATATCATATGGTGGAACAACTGAAACACACCAGGAGTGGTTCAAAAGTTAGGGTAAAAAAACAGATTCTGTTTCACCCTGTATAAAGTTCGCTGAGTTCTCTTGAAATTCAAAACTGGTGATTGATTAAGGATGAACATAACTAAAATTAGAAGTAACATATTTATGAATTAACCAACTTCACTGATTTTTTGAGTGGATCGAATATTTTGCCGGTCTGTGTATGTTATATAGTATATTTTTCAGTATTAGCAGAAAAAAATTTAGTTGGAGATGAATTTCTGAACTGTCATGTGGTGAATTTTCCTCCATAAAATACATGAAATATGTAACGGATTCAAAGGCTCATTTGCAGCCTGGAATTGAGCGACATATTGGACGGATGCAATGGCTTCTTTAATAAGGAATTCTGGGGATTGTCCGGTTTTTCGGGTTTAAATATTCTTGACATGACAGGCCAGCAATAAAGTAATTAGGAAAGTCGTGCATGATGAATTAATATGAAATTTGAGTGACTGGAATGAATTGTATTTCAACATTATAAAGGATGTTCTGACGGATAATGAATTCCACAGAAAACTTCATGTTAAGTTGAATTTTGAGCGGAAAGATCTACATTTCTACTTTTTTCTCTCGATATAGGAACAATATTTCTTGAAAAACAGTGTTGTGAAATAACGAAAAAATCAAGTATATTTTTGAATTGATAAGTCCCCAAAGTAGGACTTTTTGCACAACTAGACTACTCTGCGAGTGAAAAAAACATTTCCGGAAGTGTTGTGTACACTATTTTTTCGGCATCCGTAAAGAAATACCATTGAATTGATGAATTATGAAAAAATTGAGTCGGAGATGGATTTCTGAACCGTCATGTTGTAAATTGAATTTTCCGCCGTAAAATGCACGACATTATTCACGAGTTCAAAGGTTTTTTGCAGCCTGGAATTAAGCGACATATTGACCGGACGCAATGAGTTCGTTAGTGAGGAATTCTGGGAATTGTCCGGTTTTTCGGGATTAAATATTCTAAGTAGCACGACAAGCCAGCAAAAAGCAATTAGGGACGTCATGCATGATAAATTAAAATGGACTAAGAGGCGCTGGAAATGAGACTGGTGATTTCTATTTCGAGTATACACAGGATAATTTGAGATATTTAATTCACAGAATGATAGCAGTGAAGGCATTGTTGTACGAGAAATGTAATTATAGTGTAGATGAATATCTTTGTGATAGTGTCTGAGGTTTCTGTACATTCTTCATTTCTTCTGTGTTTTTTGACTTGTCCTATACATTGTAAAATGTCTCACAGGATGAATAAAGATTAATTATTATTATTATTAATTTATGTTAATTCGATCTATGATGATGAAAAAAAGTAGTAATTCCTGCCGAGAAGGGAGTATGCTTTTGATCAATAGATGTTAATCATTACCACATATACGAAACCGGCTGACAGTTCATATAAATGAATAGTTGACAAAGGTTTGCAAGTTTTGTGATCGAAATTCACAGTAGATAAAATATGGAAAGCAGCAGAGATAGTGTTTCTTCAAGGTTGCCGAATTAATATTGTACGCAATACTATTGAAAAGACTCCCAGGATTCGCCTACAGCTCGTCCTAGGTTTTTGTCTACTCGTGAAGAGAAACCCTATTTTCCAGATTTGTTACGGAATATCAATTAACGTTATTTTTTTCAACAATATGAATAATAAGATTGTTCCATAGAATGTCATCATCTCAAAGGTTTGTAAAATAATCAAACGAAACACAAAATTTTTCTGCTTATTCACGGAATCATTCATGCGGTTGCTGGTTTCATTTGGATAATGGAAATTTCATTTAATATTTCGCAAATTAAATTAGACCTACATGAAAGGATTTCATTCCTTTGATTTGGACTCGACGTCGGATAAGCCTGCGGAATTGTACTGCTTCCTTTCCCAATTCAAATGTATCTACGTATTATAATTATTATATTCAATATAATATAGTACATTTACAGTTTAACTGAATTTCTCTCAAGAAGTCAAAGGACCCCGCACATTTTGTATGAGAATTGGCTCCCGGTGGATTTGGCTGAAAATTTGATATGATGTTCTACTAATCCTTCTGATCAAATGTTTCCACAGTCACGAAGCTGAAAAATGCATACTTCTAGGAGTTTTTATCGATTTTTTGTATTCATTATGGCTTACGTATTACCGTTCACACAGAAATGTTTGAGAATTTTCGTGATTATTGAAAGCAGATTCTGTCAATTCGAAATATTTTCAAACATTTCTGTGTGAACGGTAATACGTAAGCCATACTGGATACAAAAATCGCTAAAAACTCCTAGATGTATGCATTTTTCAGCTTCATGACTGTGGAGACATTTGATCAGAAGGATTGGTAGAACATCATATCAAATTTTCAGCCAAATCCACTGGGAGCCAATTCCCATAATGCGTAAGCCATAATTGATACAAAAAATCGCTAAAAACTCCTAGAAGTATGCATTTTTCAGCTTCGTGACTGTTTAGACATTTGATCAGAAGAATTAGTAGAACATCATATCAAATTTTCAGCCAAATCCACCGGGAGCCAATTCCCATACAAAATGTGCGGGGTCCTTTCATCAAAATAAATAGCTCATTGAGAATTAAGTAACCAAATCAATAGGCAAAAACGCAGAATCAGCGTTTTTGGGGGATTTGGGATTCTTAATATCTCTTTTTCTCATAGATTTAAAATTTATACATTATCCTGGTGAATGTTCTCAGAAGAGGAAAAAAACCAAATTTTTGTTTTTTGAACTTTAACAGGAACTTTGAGGTTTTGTGAAAAAAGTGTTAATACAAAAGATATAGGTCTTTCTGTTACCTACACTTCATCTTTTTTTTATATTGAGCATGTAGTTTTGCTGTAGTAGCGCCACCGTTGTCACTTTTCGATCAAAGATCGCCCGTAAATTATTTTTCGTTTGATGTTCGTTGTATTCTTTGCCTTTTCCAATTGGTTTTTTTCACCCTAAATGATGTTTATTTTCAACATTTTAAAGTATTGAGTTAGCTTCTCGACGAAGAGTAGTTGAATCCTACTAGATAATCCCCAGATTATAAGACATCACGTCTAGATCATACAGGGTTTTCCTTTTAAGTTTGATTATTTTCACATGTATAACGATTTTGGATTTTGACCCGTTCCTTCCAACTTACTCTGTAAATTTTTTGGCATAATATTCTTCTTTTTGAGCTCTCGTTCCACTTAAACAAGTGATATATCGTTTTGCCCAAATGTCTTTATTTTCAAATTTTGAGCCCAAAATGGTCTCAAACGATAGGGTTATACTTCCTGATGACGAATTCGTGGTCAAATCCAATTCTGTCCGTGGGGCCGTCCAGCCGTTTGTTAACAAAATAACTTTCGAAGAGATTGTCCTAGAGCCTTGGAATTTTCAGGGTGAGTTCGGTATCTAAATGGCTCGGTTAAGTTCGTTAACCAGCCAAATCGTACAGGGTGCTCCATAAAATATGACTATTCAAAATTTTTGTTCCTCAATATCCCAGACAAAACAAAACCCATCGAAATGAAATGTTGCGGCCATCTCCAATTGGAATATTGAAAAAAAAATCTTTATATTTCTAAACAGGATATCCGATTCGAGTGAATTTTTTTTGCGAATGAAGACTGCTGTATTGAATATTTATACAAAATTTTGTGGCCATAGTGTCAACAGAACCATGGAGAATTCGATTGGAATATTGAAACGAAGATTCCCTATATTTCCATAATAGGATAACCGATTCAAGTGAAATTTATTTGTGAATCAAAACTGATATACTGAATGTTCATGTAAAATTTCAAGGGGATCGCATCATCAGAATTACAGAAATTAATTTTGGTAGTTATTCATTTTTGTTCATTAAATTTTTTGAATATTTTCCAAAATGTAATTCCGATTCTGCTGAAATTTTGAGGAAATAGTCTTATGGCTCCACCAAAGAACGAGCGTTCTAAAGCTCAGGGTTTTTCTTAAATTTTAATCATTTAACGGTCTCAACTAAATAGTCCCTTGAGTGAATAGAGCTTAGCATCATGGGATCTTATCTCCTTCGCTATGCGGTCACATCGATCCAATAGGTTAGTTCGCGTCGCAGTTCGGAACTATTCGGAACTGTACTTTTTTGTTCCCACCCGGCACCCGTTCGCTTCGCATGGAACACTTCAGTTCGGAACTGTTCGGTACTATTCCTACTGTTCCTGATCCGTAGAAGGAACAGCGGACAGAGTGACAGGTGATCTAACCTAACGTCAAGTGTTGTAAATAAACAAACATTTTCGAATTGGTTTCCACGATAGATGTTGGTGTTTTTCAAGTGTTGGAGTTGATTTATCCATCAAATTATTTGTTGAGTTGAGATTATATTCACTGAGGACGATATGTAGAAACATATCAGTTCTCGGCATTCACCCTTGTCAACTGCAGAAGGAAAATGTATCTATCTAATGTGGCTTATTCCGAAGATTAAATGTATTCTGATATTATCGATCATTTTGTGGAAATGAAGAGAGCTGCTGCAGTGAATTAAATGATATTTATAATAGGTATTTATTCGTCAACATATAAAAAGGATCATTAGACAAGAAGTATGGAAAGAAGGATTAACAAAGTATAAGTATTTTCCAGATATTTTTGATCATGTGAAGAAAATATTGAAAATCTTTTACAGGCACACCATTTCATAGGAAGGTGATCAAATAATATTTCATTATTCAATTTTTGCACCAGGGGAAGCAATTGAGAGCAGAAGAAACTGAAAAGGCAAAGAGGCCAGTGTTAGAAGAGAGGATAATTGATAATTTCCAATTCACTCGTAAAAGAAGAGATATGAAGACTACTCTTCAATTGACAAAATTGTTGTGATAACTTG
The DNA here is from genome assembly GCA_013421045.1 of Propylea japonica. NCBI lineage: Eukaryota > Metazoa > Arthropoda > Insecta > Coleoptera > Coccinellidae > Propylea > Propylea japonica. Next base: position 39,929,172 of record CM024242.1, on the reverse strand, counting down.
AGTTTTTTTAAATATATGCCTCGAAATTATATCACTAGTTCTAAAACTTATCTGGAGGCTCTTTCAATTCGCAGTATATTTTTTGTTTTTTATATGATGCGAGTAAAAGGTAACCTGAAATTCACATCCTCGCCTCATTCAATAGAAAAAAGCATAAACAAATATTTCTAACTCTGTATTGTTGAATAAATTATTTTTTGTATTAGATAATTGAGCTTTCTTCAAATTAGAAACCTAATTAAGACTGTTTTAGTTTTATGAATAATTGAAATTCAATTGGTAATTTTCATGAAATCCTGAATTGTTTGAACAATTTTATCATGAAATTCACAAAGCATTTCATATCAAGAAACCAATATGAGCTTTTTTTTCATATATTGAAGATAAATATTATAAAAATAATTTGGTTCACTGCAGCATCATTCTTCGTTTCCTCTTAATAATTGATAGAGTAGGATACATTTTATCTATGAAATGAGCCACATTAGATTCATGAATATCTTCCTTCTGCAGTTGACAAGGGTGAATGGCCAAAATTGATATTTTTCCACGATGAGTATGATCTGAACAATAATTTGATAAATTCTTTTTTTACGCTTCTTCAATCCAAAGAAGAAATAATTCCAACACTTGAAAACCACCTAAATACCTCGTGGATTTGCTTTATTTACATTTTACATGGAAAAAATGACGTTGATCGTTGTTTTAAATTCAATCAAACGGTGGTTTCCAGTTGACCAGTTCCCAGCCGTTCGTGTCACAGAACAGTTTGCTTGAGTTTCCTGAGTTCTGGAACCAAGTTCTCTCTGTACCCAGAACAACAGAGAACTGCGACGCGAACAAACCTTATAATCAGCTATGAACACCAATATGAAATAATCATAGAGATATAATGATTTTCAAGCTGCGTCACCGTATATCTATCCTGAGAGATTGGAAAAAGTCCGAATGTGTATATGTGTAAATGAGTGAATATTTTCCATTCGATTTGATAGGAAAATTTGCAAATATATACGAATTCGAAAACATTTCCAATCTGCATAAAAATCCCTCAATTTGCACCAGCTCGATTCTAGTGCAGAAAACCCCCTTTGAACTATGTTCGACGGAATGAACAATCATCCCACTGAAACCCTTCGGAATTGAAAATATAATTCCAAATCTCACATCCATAGGAGTTGAATGTTCAATCCAGATAAAAACGTCGCTTTTATACCCTTTCTCATACAGAATGCACAAATTCCGATTTGGAACGGAAAAATTGGAATTTATCGGGTGTCCCAAGGTGAGTAGCCTATTAGATTATTATGGAAACTATTGATGGTAAATATTTAAAATTTTGTAGATCGATTTTTGGCCATGTAAGGTACATTTTTGAAATAATTTCACATTTCCAGTGTTGCCGGATGTACGACAATTTGGCAACAACATAGTTATTTGGAATATGACATCCAGTTCTTCTTTTTTTTATGATACTCCAGGAAATATTGAATCTATTCACTCTACTTTTTCATACCTATCTTTAACGGTTTTTGAGTTATTAATTACTTTTCGAAATTTTAAATTAAATTGGCGTGTTACGAAAATTACTCTAGTTCGCTCAATATTTGGGATTTGAGTCAAAAATTTAGCAAGTCATTTACTGTCATTGATCTGATCCATGTCAGGGCTTTTGAATTATAGTTGTCAGTTATACAGGATGAACCGAAAAAAATCATGATTTGCCAAGTTATAAAATCGTAAAAAAGTCTGTTTTTTGAAATTAGACACCTAGTATATTTTTAAATTTTTGGAATCAGTACAATACATTCTAAAATTTTTCTATTCACGTCCTTATACCTATCTCAACGATTCTGTAACTTGGCAAATGATGATTTTTTTGGTCCTTCTGTATAACTTCCAACTATAATTCAAAAACAGTGACATAGACCAGATCAATATCTAGTGACTTGCCAAATTTCTGACATAAAACTCAAATATTGAGCGAATTCGAGTCATTTCCATAACAGGTCAATTTGATCTGAATTTAGAAAAATGATTATTAACTCAAAAACCGTTAAAAAAAGGTATGAAAAAGTAAGTGAATACAAAACAAATATGGTAACATAAAATAACCTTCAGGATTTCTTGAAGCGAATTTTAAGCATTCACTCTTTGCTATTGTATACTTTTTTAAATTTAAAGCTCCTTCTGGGTGTTACAGTTTCTTTGTCAGTTAGTATAATTCCAAATCTCAGTTATATAGGTTCGAGTGGCCAATCCCGATAAAAACGTCGCTTTTGCACCCTTTCTCATACAGAATGCACAAATTCCGATTTGGAACGGAAAAATGGGAATATATCGGTGTCCCAAGGTGAGTAGCCTATAAGATTATTATAGAAACGATCGATGGTAAAGATTTCAAATTTTGTGGATGGATATTTGGCCATGTAAGGTACATTTTTGAAATAATTTCACATTTCCAGTGTTGCCGGATGTACGACAATTTGGCAACAACTTAGTTATTTGGAATATGATATCCAGTTTTTCTTTTTTTATGATACTTCAGGAAATATTGAATCTATTCACTCTACTTTTTCATACCTATCTTTAACGGTTTTTGAGTTATTAATTATTTTTCGAAATTTTAAATTAAATTGGCGTGTTACGAAAATTACTCTAGTTCGCTCAATATTTGGGATTTGAGTCAGAAATTTAGCAAGTCATTTACTGTCATTGATCTGATCCATGTCAGGGCTTTTGAATTATAGTTGTCAGTTATACAGGATGAACCGAAAAAAATCATGATTTGCCAAGTTATAAAATCGTGAAAAAGTCTGTTTTTTGAAATTAGACACCTAGTATATTTTTCAATTTTTGTAATCAGTACAACACACTTTACAATTTTTCTATTCACGTCGCTATACCAATCTCAAAGATTTCGTAACTTGGCAAATGATGTTTTTATTGATCCTTCTGTATAACTGACAACTATAATTCGAAAACAGTGACATAGATCAGATCAATATCAAATGACTTGCTGAATTTCTGAGTTGAAACTCAAATATTGAGCGAACTCGAGTCATTTTCATAACACGCCAAGTTGATCTAAATTTCGAAAAATAATTCTTTATTCAAAAACCGTAAAAAAAGGGAAGAAAAAATAAGTGAATACAAAACAAAAATGGTTACATGAAAAAACCTTCAGGATTTCTTTAAGCGAATTTTGAGCATTCACTCTTTTCTATTGTACTTCCTATTTTCCACCAGAAAAAATTTTTAGATTCAAACACCCCCTTCTGGGCGTTACAGATTTTTTGTTAGTTAGTATAATTCCAAATCTCAGTTATATATGAATGTCCAATCTCGATAAAAACGTCCCTTTTATATGCTCATTCTCATACAGAATGCACAATACAAATTCTGATTTGGAACGGAAAAATTGGAATATATGCTCGACTGATTCATGAACGATAAATCAACTAATTATTGTTATTGATATGAATGTGGCTAGCATATCCCTGGTCAAAAGCGCCAACGAGCGTTTTATGGATATCGTGACCATCAATATTTTCATCCGGTTTCTGTAGCAAGCTATACTAACTGACAAAGAAATTGCAACTTCCAGAAAGGGCTGTTTGTGTTTTAATTTTTTGTTTGTGAAATATATATTGTGTAGCAATTTTGTTACTTAAAAATTGTAGTCGTTTTCTGCAGAAAACCTGCTATTCGAGAATATCCAAAGTCGATGTTATGTTAAGTTTTTGTTAAATGCCTAGAGATCGTATAAGCGGAATTTATTGCAAGCTGACCCCGTATTCTGCACAAGTGATTTTTCAATGCGGGTACGAACTTCATTGCGCGAGTCCCTCTTTTACCTGCAAAAATACACACTGCGCATTGAAGTTCATAGATGCATTGAAAGATCACTTGTCGAGAATACGGGACCTGAGTGAATTCGAAAAAAGTCGAATTATTGGTCTACGAGGAACAGGGTTGTCATTTTGAGAAATCACCAGCCGTAAGAACAGAAATCCAACTACTATTATGAGATGTTGTCAAGCGTAGTTTGATTATGACGTACGTCGAAGAAGCTCAAATATCGACGTCTAAGACTTATGGCTATTAGAAACCGATTTGCGACAACTCCATCTTTGGCTGATGAGTGGTCAGGAGAACAAGGCCATCCTGTAGGTAACTGTCCGAACCGCCGGATGAGGTCTGGTGGACTACAGCATTATCGACCTCATCTTGTGTTATCTCTGACGGTTGAGCATCGCCGGCAACGATTTTAGTGGTGTAGAGAACGTCAAAATTGGGATGTGGAATAGCATCATGATATGGAGCTTCACGTACAGCGGACATTAGGCATTATGGTATGGGGTGCTTTTGCACGTTACCTTCAAGAAATAGTGGAGCCATATGATCTTCCTTACCTTAACCGGCTAGAGAATAAAATATTTCAGCAGGTTAATGCTCGACCTCATATTGCCGAAGTTAGTTCAAACTTTTTTGAAGCGTCCCATGTGAATCTTTTGCCATGGCATCCCAGATCCTCCGATCCTTCGCCTGTAGAGTATGTTTGGGACATCACGGGTTAAAAGCTTGGAAAAGGTATAGCCGGGTTTCAATGGTAAATTTGCCCCTTTTTTCGATTTTATTTTTTTTCTCTTGGGAAATCCGAAATTTTCGAATGATGATTTTTTTTCTTGATTCTTTGCTATTGAAGGAATAGACGTATAATTTTTTTACGAATTTCAGTTGAAAAATCGATTTTCAGAAAAAAGTGGAATTATAGTCATTTGTTTTTCGGTGTTCTTCAAAAGTGTCCACCACCATTTTTGACATAAAATTTTCTCATTGGTCCTTTACACTTTACACCACGGAGTTTTTTCAGATTTTTGAAATTGGTGGAACATTTTTAATAAAATTAAAACTGTTTAAATTTTGGTATTCGGCGGATATCCATCGAATTTTGGTGCCATTGTATTCATATTGGCTCCCCGAACATTTTCAGTGAAAAAAAATTGACGATCTGTCTTAGTTTAGGAGAAAATAACCCCAAAGTTCGAAAAATATTTCACCCGAAAGTCACTTTTCTTTCCACAAAAACACTGAATTACCACTTTATTGAGTTCAAATCCTCTCTGAACATTTTTACATAAAGATTTGATTCGTTTTATTTCGAATATATTCATAATGATTGCAAAAACATTGAAAACATTCGAGGAAGAGCCTGCCGTTCTTTATGGTTAGTTTGGCAATACCGCACAGTCTTTCAGCGAGTGACGTAGGAAATGATAGCGGGATTTACCGGTAAGCATCTTGTCATATTCGCGCGAAATAATTCGCGGTAGTGCCAAACTTACCATAAGAAACGGTTGGCTTTTCCTCGAATTTTTTCGAAGTTTCTGCAATAATTATTGAATTTATTTGAAATAAAATGAATCAAATATTCATCTTGAAATGTTTAGAGAGGCTTCAAACTTAATAAAGCGGCAGGTCAGTGTTTCTGTAGTGAGAAAAGTAGTCACTTTTCTCACTACAGGTGAAATAGTTTTCGGACTTTGAGGGCCCCAATCTTCCAAACTAAGACAGATCGCCAATTGTTTTTTTTACTAATATTGTTCACGGAGCCAATATGAATACAACGGCAACAAAATTTGATGAATATCTGTTGAATCCTAAAATTCAAACAGTTTAAATTTTTTTTCAAAATTAAAAATGGAAAAATTCCAGGGTATAGACCAAAGAAGACATTTTATGTCAAAAAATGGCGGTGGACATTTTTGAAGAACACCGACAAACCAATGATTATAGTTTTATTTTTTTTTCTGAAATTCGATTTTTTTTAGCTGAAATTCATGAAAGAATAATATGTCTACTCCTTCAATAGCGACGAATCAAGAGAAAATATCACCATTCGAAAATTTTGGATTTCACAAGAGAAAAAAAATTAAAATCGAAAAAAAGGCTTTTTACAGAAATCTCAAAAGAGGCTAGAGATAAAAAGCTGAAGAGTTGGCTCAATTATTTTCATTCGACACCTTAATCGGTCCCCTCAATATGAACCGAAAAGGCCGCGGGAGCAGATTTACCATTGAAACCCGGCTATACCCTTTACACCAGCCCCCACGGACCTTGAAAGCTCTCAGACATAAATTACAGGTTTCCCTTGAAAATAAATAGATCATCTTATTGCGTCAATTTCAAGAAATGTTGAGGAGTGTGAAGATAATCCCAGCGGACAAACACATTATTCACAAATTTATTAAACGAAATTGTAAATCATTTTTCTTTGAATTTCAATCATTCACTACTTGCTATAATGATTAAAATTTAAACAGCTGCTTCTGGGTGTAACAGTTTCTTTGTCAGCTAGTATATCATTTTTATGAATGTGATATCACTGGTCAAAGGCGCCAACCAACGTTTTAGGGATATTGTGGCCATCGATATTTTCATCCGGTTTCTGTAGCAAGCTTTATATCCCGAGGGAAATATGACAGCTGATGTAACATCAATTGGATATTGGGTTTGAAGGGGATTAGGGAATAGTCCGTCGTAATGAAATATCCATGAAGGATGTGTCATAATAATCGAGAGTTGAAACGTTACATGGATCAGATGTGTCAAGAAATAATGAAAGTTGTGTTTTTATTCGATAAAAATAAGATAATGATCGTGAGTTGGATGCACAATTGTATTAAGGAGACTTACCATTCAATATGAGGGGTATATTTTATTCATAGGATTAATTATTTGTTCGATTTAATGAGGTCTGAATTTGAAATCTCTAACTTTTTTCTAATTGCATTACTTTTATTTTTTCTCTTTCATGAATTTGAATTAGATGGACTCTACTTTGTTATCGTTATGATGAATTGATGTATTTATATATTTTTATCTGTTTCATGAATTCTTTCATTTCATAAAGGATAAAGATATTATCATATTGTGTATAGTATATACACAATATAAAGCACTAAGTAGATGTTACCCACACAAACTTTTTAGATCTCATTACTTTATAATTAGGGGTTGAAAATAACAAACTCCCTATGATTTTCGTTCAAAAATTATTTTCTTGGGATAGATTTTCGAAAAATGAAATTCTCTTATGACTTTCCATTCAATTCTGGAAAATTTCGATACAGTCGATACTTTTCTTGGGAAAAATAAAATATTATAAGCAGTTGTGGTCACTGGTTATTCCATTTCATCGTATAAGTGTTTTCCATAGAATTAATATTCTGAGATGTTGTATGTCTATGATAGGAGATAAATATGTTCTATAAATCTTTCTGAAGCTTTAATTACTAATTTCCGGGAGAAAATTATATCCGTAATATTTTATTTTCACAAATAAAACTTTCTTTGATGAATAAGTATAATTGACAAAACCAATTTTGAGCATAAACAATATCTTAGAATATTCATTCTATGGAACATACGATGATATGGAATGAACAGTGGTCATAACTGGTTTTGAGTTTTTATTTTTTCCGAGAAAAGTACCGACTGTATCAAAATTTTGCAGAGGACTTTTTTCTCCAGAATTGGATGAGAAACCACAAAATAATTTTATTTTTCGAAAATCTATCCCACGAAAACAATTTTTGAGGGAAATTCATAAGGGGTTGTTATATTCAACTACTAATAATAAAGTTATGGGATCAAAAATAATTGCGTGAGTAACATCTACTTAATGAATCATATTTCGTATAGTTTTATGACTCCGTGTTTTTAAGGGCGCCTAAAAAAACTAAAAACTGTCAACATTCAACAGAGTAGCTGTTCTAAGATACTCGCCTGACGAAGTCATGGTATAAGGAAACAACTGAATTAGCGGAAATTGAAAATTGTTTCATTTCTCAAGTCAAAGAAGTATTACTCGTTGAAATATCCATTAACACGAAGACATTGAGTGCATCAGCAAAGGATTTCCTGAAATTCGAAGCAAGATGCCTCGCATTTAGATGATTGACCATCCAGTTTCACCATGATTGGTTCGAAAAATAAGACCAAAAAAGGTTCAAGGTCTGAGTTGGAGCATTCATCGAAATTTTTCTTCAATGAAAATACATCAAACATCGCCCAATACACAGCTTTGAAGCGCATCTCTAACGTCGAATATCTGAATGCTTTCCTCGGTGATGCGGCAAATGGGAATTCCAAAGACATCTTCTGGGTTAAAAATTATCCACGCCTTCGGGATCAATCAACTTCCGGCCTGGAAGTTTATCGGAAGAGCAAGGGAGCTTAATTGAATATTTGACGAATTGTAATGGACGGGCATCGTTAATATTTATCGGATGGAAATTAGTTAAGACCTTGCATGCAGAGTCTGGAGGTTTTATTCCGGGAATATGGAAATCCCTCTGAAGTGGCTTCAGATGGGCTTTGCTATTGATGAAGTAGACGACTCGTTGTTTGATAGGTTCTATTTAAAACTTGATATTTTATCGATCGTATTCAGGGTTGCTCTTATGAACAGCTATGCATAGTTTTGTGATGTATCCAGCTAGGGTAGGTTCGGACAAATCGTGGAGGGTTGGCGAATAATACTAATTATACTCATCGAAGATGTTTATTACCAAGAACAGTGGCGTATATGGAAAATATTTTCGGGGACGGGGCAGACAGTTGTGTGGTGCCGAGATGCTCACACCAACAAATGATCCAATGGTTAGAATAGGTTAGGTTAGGTGCAAGTTTTTAATTTAGAATCAGAGGATAAACTTGGGCATAGTCTCCCTGTTTTTCATCAATGTCTCATACACATATGATCAAATCTTGAAGGTTATGATGCAAAAAAAATAACATTTGTTGCTATACCTAGCCAACAACCAAGTCTCTGAACTATACCCATTTAAGGAACTCCTGCAACGTGACAAGAAATTGATAAAGTAGTGAGATTTTCCTAAGAAGCTTCATCATGTTTTGAACTAGACAAAAAAACGACAATGAAAAATTTCATTTTATTATAAGTAGAAAAAATAAAAATATATTGAAGACATGAAGACGATCTAATCCTGCGTAAAGGTTTCCAACCAGTTCAGCAATCGTCACGCGAATAAAGAGTTGTTGTATGTTCACATCAGATGCCGAAGCCATGATTCTCCAGCCTGTATAATTGATTATAGTAGTTCAGTTTTCTTTATTCATTTCGGGGGGGCCCACGACCCCTTGAGCCCCTCCTCTATATACGCCACCGACTTAAAATAATAATAGTATATTATCCAACGAGTGTATAATGATAGCTATTATTCACGAGGTGAGCCGTAGTATCCTAAATCGCCGTGGGAATACCAGACATTATACTTCATCCACGACTACTGAATATATTTTTTCAACATTTTGCGACAATGACAAGACCCTTCCATAACAAGCGTGGAAAAAGTCGAGTTGACACGTGAGAATTTTTTGGAAAACTTGTCATTGTATATCTTTCAAAGAATCGCTTCGATTGACGTAATAAAAGTGGATTTGGCTCTCGATTGATTAGGTAACCCCTTACTCATCATAAAAAAGGTTATTCACTTGATTGTTGAGCCATTAAGGTATACCATTAATAAGGCCTTTATCACTGGTATATTTCCAAGTGCACTTAAGGTTTCAATTGTTTCACCTATATATAAATCTGGTACTGAGGATGATCTTGGCAACTACCGACCGATTAATCTATTAACAACTTTTTCTAAGATATTTGAAAAGATTTTGGCCAATCGTCTTGTTAAGTTCTTCAGAAAACACGAAATTTTCTGCCCAGCCCAACATGGATACATGAATAGGAAAAATACAACAACTGCAGTTTTTGAACTAACTCAAAAAGTTATGGAAGATTAAGAGAAAGGCAAAATTCCGATTGGTTTATTTCTGGATTTGTCTAAGGCGTTTGATTGCGTTGATCATGTTATACTTTTAAAGAGACTTAAAGCTTATGGAATTCGAGACAATCAACTGAAGTTGATGAAATCATATCTAAAAGGCCGAAAACAAAAAGTGCGTATTAATGTTGATAACAATATTTTATATCTGAAGAAAAAGAGATCACTCGGTGGTGTGCCACAGGGCAGCATATTAGGTCCACTCCTTTTCATTCTCTACATCAATGATCTGCCCTTCAATATTAGTCAGTTGCTTGATATGATTTTGTATGTTGATGATACCAATATACTGAAATTACTAAATGATCTACTAAAATTAGTTGAAGAATTGAATAAAGCATTTGTCGATGTGAAGGACTGGTGCTCCATGAATGGCTTGAATATGCTGGAAAAACGGAATGTGTAATTTTTCATAATTCTAGATCAAAAATTCAGTTACCAAGTAGTGTAGTTTTGGAGAACACTAATGTAGAAATTGCTGGTTCTACTAATTTTTTGGGTATTCATGTTGACAGCGAATTGAAGTGGAAAAAGTATGTAGATCAGTTGAACAAGAAATTGAATTCGTCTTTGTATGCCATAAATGTTTTGAAAAAGTTTGTAGATATTCCTACATTGAGGGTTGTTTATTTCTCATGTTTCCAATCTAACCTGTCTTATGGTATTGTGTGCTGGGGAAATAGTTCATTTATATCTAGCCTATTTGTTAAGCAAAAAATAATGATAAGATCTATATTTGGTATGAAATACAGGCAAACATGCAGGGGTTTTTTTCCGTGCTCACAGAATACATACTTACCTTGACTGGACTTTACATTTATAATTGCATAAGGTTTCTTCTGCAGCACAAAGAATTATTCGAGAAGTTCAAAAATAATAATTTAAAAACAAGGCGAATCGATCAATATCTCTATCCAGTACACTCTTTAACTGTGACCCACAATAATGCTATGTATATGTGTATTAAATTGTATAATGTCCTACCAAAGCAATTTCGTAATGTAAATAGTGAAATTCTGTTTATTAGAAAATTGGATAAATTTATAATGAAATGTGAACCATATAATATAGAAGAATTTTTGGATTTCTGTAAGAGGGAAAGGAATGTAATCCTTTAACTTTTGTGCTTTTTTGTTGACATTTATTCTTGTACATTCAAATGTCCTATGAATTGAATAAAGGTTATCGACTTGAGCCTATTAGCGTAGAAAGGGTGCAATTTTTCACACCCCCTAGCGATCGGCTATCACACTCCCTACTAAGGGGAACATTCACTCATCCCGGATAGCAAGTATCAGGGGGATTGAGCTCTGCGGTCTTCTTCTCCTGGGTCCTGGGTTGTTCGTCCTTCGTTGCTTGGTCCTGGATCTCTCGGTTGATGTCGTGGTAGTTGGTTTTGCAATGTTTCCCTCCATGGTTGTTCCTGGTGTCCATCGTGACCTACAAACTTCCTTACCGTGTTAGCAGTACCAAGAAGTACTGCTTTTTGCATTACTTTGAAAAGGTTTTCATCCAAATCTAGCTCTCTTCTCTCTCTCTCTCTCACTAGGATTATGTCTGGCCTGTTACTAGCAACCGTTAAATTTGTAAGTACTGTGCGGTCCCAGTATAACCTGTAAAGGTTGTTCTCCAGTATTACTTCAGGCTGATACTTATAATATGGAATTGTTTCGGACTGCAGAATATTCAGTTGGATGGCGAGTTCCTGATGAAGTATTTTACAAACTGCATCATGCCGACTCTTATATTCACTTCCAGCAAACATTTGGCAGCCTCCTGTAATATGTTGGATTGTTTCTGATGTTTGGCATCCATAGCGGCATCTATCGTCGGTGAGGCTTCTATCCTTCATGATATATTTCTGATAGTTTTTAGTTTGCACTACTTGATCTTGAATGGCAAGGAGGAAACCTTATGTCTCAGGAAACAATCTTCCAGAAGTCAGCTAGTAGTTCGACGCAGGAATGTCGACATGTTCCTGGGTGACCTCGTTCAGGTGTCTTCCATGTAGGGAAGACTATCCGTCTGTGTGGTGTTTTCATGAGGGTGCTCGCTTAGTAACAGAGGCGTTGAACAATCTGCTTCAATCAGTATCTTATGTAAGTCCGATGTGTTTGCTTTATCTACAAAGTAATTTCTCAAGTTGTTTATTTGTTCAGCCGCCATTTTCTTTATGTCCACAAAGCCTTGTCCGCCTTGAGTTCTTGGAATTGTTGTTCTTTCAACACAGCATGTAGGATGGTGCTTGTTGGCCTTTGTACATAGTGTTCTCATTTTCCGTTGGAGACGATCGAGATCTGTATTACTCCACTTGAATTGAATAAAGGTTATCGACTTGAGCCTATTAGCGTAAAAAGGGTGCGATTTTTCACACCCCCTAGCGATCGGCTATCACACTCCCTACTAAGGGGAACATTCACTCATCATAAAGGTTATTATTATTATTATTATTATTATTACTTGTTAGTTGGAGTACTTAATAACTCATTATTCACTTATGATAAATGGATATTATTATAGTCGAGCAAACAGGCATTTAATGACCTTTATTATAGAAATTATACAGGCTGTTCGCACTGGTATGTATTACAGTTTTGTGATAACATCAGAATAGATTGTGGTCGATTAGATCTGTGACTACTTTTCTACAGTGTGACCAATGACGACTTTTGTGCGTTATCATATTGAAGCCACATTCTGCCCAAGAATATAGCCTCCTTAACAAAGTTGATTATTTTCCTAGGAGACTGGCGTCAAAGTTGAGTAAGTCTGATTGGTGCCATACTATTGCATTGAGCTCAGTGCAGTTCTCCTTACCGATATTGAGCAGGTGATATCCCACGAAATCGTGACCTGTGAGAAGCCCAGCAAGCAGCCTCGTTTTTTGATAACGGTGCAGCTTGTTGAGCCATCTCTTTCAAAGGTGCAATCTTTATTTCTGCTTATTTTTGACCTGTTGTGTTAATCCCGTAAAATTTTGTATAGTATTGTACGAGCTTGGTAGAAAGTAGGGTAATATTGAAGTGATACGGCATTTCATTGGAAGAAAATTAAAGTAATTCTGTGTTTTGTGTCTGATAACCTCGGTATTATTTTACTTTATCTATTCCTGTTATTCTTCAGGTTATGTTTGACTCTGATTTATTTTGGTTTTGAATGTATTGGAATGTTCCGATAGAATTTTCAACTTAACTTTCAATTCTTTCAATCATTTAATAATGATTAGACATGGAGTATGCGGTTCGTGTCGTATTTAATTACACATCTAAGATGTTTCATTTATTTGTTTCTCATTTGTAAACGTCAGTTTCCAAAAACACAATATTAATCAAGAAAGTTTATTTTATCGAGTCACTAACTTGTAAAACTGACAGTTAACTTGTAAAATTTTTACAAGTTAGCAGTATTATTTACATTGCGATTTGTCAAGTACTTGCTTCTAATTTCATTCATCTTTGTTATTTCAGAGTTCCTGGAACAAATGTATTTCTCAATAAACGTTCTCGAACTATTCGCAAACGATATTCGTACGTTGTTTCATTCGTATCTATTTGTTTTCCTTCTCAGAATTGCAAATATCCTAGAGGTTTTTTGATCTGTGAACTCACTGACAGTTTCACGTACTCGCTTCTAATTTCATTTATTCGTCTAATTTCATCGTTCCTGGAACAAATATTTTTAGTAATAAACGTTATAAAAGTATTTAAAACGATATTCATGCTTTGTTTCATTTGGATCTGGCCTTTTTCATCAGAAATGAGCAAATATTCTCGAAGGACTTCCCTCTCGTAAAGCCACTGACAGTTGTCATAATTTTCCGATGTCATAAATAATCATAAATAATGCAACTTACGACATTTGCGACAAATTCTTGAGATTTTTTTGGAATTTATCTAACCTTTTTACAAATGAGAAACAAATAAAATATAAAACAATACACGCAAGGTAACGGGTTTTACTGGCTCAAGGAGGTAACTGTTATATCCTCCATTCGCCAGTAAAAACCCTCTTACCTTGCTAGTAATGTTATATACTATTTAATTTTGACTGTAAGTGTCGCAAATATTTATGTCATTTATATGATATTCTTTCGGCTGATGAAGCAGACGAGAGTTTGCGAGACGTCCGTGAATATATTTTGAGATTAATAAGGAGGTATCCTTATCCCGCAAAACATCGTTATTAATTATTCATTCTTATTCTATTTAATAATTTCTCACAGCAACAAAACACATGACAGTTTTGGGATCTTCAATTTGTCGAAAATTTTAATGATCATCGGTAGAGAAGTGTCTACAACAGGTATTTCATGCATCTTGAATCCAATCAAACTACTGAAACTTGAAATACAATAAAGGATTGTTGCTGAGGCAAATTCCTGGAATTGATTTGATGTGGGTCTTGAATGTTATCATGGCCATGTTCAACCTGTTCGCTTTGTTCGTCATACATGTTGAGCTTTGAATAGGCACCTGATTTGTATTCAGGAGTTCGAGCATTAATGATGCGAAGGTCAAATATCGGATTATGTGTGCTGATAGTTTGCATGTTGCTAGACGATGAGTAAACACAGGATGAGGGGGTAGAACTAAAATTCATTATATAACAAATAATTATTTGTTGAGAAGTGTTAACAACAGGTATTTCATGCATCTTGAGTTCAATTAAACTCCTTAAACTCGAAATACAATAAGGAATTGCTGCTGAGGCAAATTCCTGGAATTGATTTGATGTGGATCTTGAATGTTATTACGGCCATGTTAAACCTGTTTGCTTTGTCCATCATACATGTTAAGCTTTGAATAGGCACCTGATTTGTAGTCAGAATTTGGAGCATTAATCATGCAAAGGTCAAATATCGGATTATGTGTGCTGATAGTTTGCATGTTGCTAGACGATGAGTAAACACAGGATGAGGTGGTAGAACTAAAATTCATTGTATAACAAATAATTATTTGTTGAGAAGTGTTAACAACAGGTATTTCATGCATCTTGAGTTCAAATTAAACTGCTTAAACTCGAAATACAATAAGGAATTGCTGCTGAGGCAAATTCCTGGAATTGATTTGATGTGGATCTTGAATGTTATCACGGCCATGTTAAACCTGTTTGCTTTGTCCATCATTGTTAAGCTTTGAATAGGCACCTGATTTGTAGTCAGAAGTTGGAGCATTAATCATGCAAAGGTCAAATATCGGATTATGTGTGCTGATAGTTTGCATGTTGCTAGACGATGAGTAAATACAGGGTAAGGGGGTAAAACTAAAATTCATTCCATTTCAAGGAATGATGAATATATCACTTCGCGCTATAGGTTAGCAAATGTTATTGTTGATGATGATTTATACGAAAGAGAGGTAGAAACGTAGGTTTGGCTTTTGTATTATTTTTATTTGACCACAATAAAGATTGAAAGAATTAGATAGGTATGGATATTTTCATAATATTACTTTTCAGTGTCTTATCCGTTCAAATAGAAGATATATTTCGCTTTGGTGACTTCTGCCCATAAACGAAGTTGATTACTCCACAATAATCCATTTCCGGTAATTTCTCAATAAAACTCAGAGTATTACACCATAAATAGATACTCCAGAATTATCCAAACCTAGCTTTCTATTTGCCCGAATAATTTCCGAAATCACTTCAGTTGGAAGAGGAATGATTTTGACCAATAGGACGCGCCTTTTTCTGATGACAATGAATGAAACGATGAGGTTTGAAATCAGAGTACCAAATAGGAATATCGACGATAGTTCGGAAGGAAATTCTGAAAGTAATATGAATTATTCATTACTAGCAATGAAAACCGAAGATAATAATTCACTCGTTATGTTCAGAAGTAAATTGCAAACTTTGACCAAAATGTTAGGTTATGTTATTGTTAAGAAGAACTGAAATGATTGTGGAAATTAAACTGATTTTGTCAGAAAGCAACATCGTTTGGAGGTGTTCAAAATCACAACATTGTCAGATAGAACGCGCATCAACTGATTTTGCATAAGTTTGGAAGTGATGCAGCTCAAAATAGAAAGGGCCTTAAGTTGTTGGAGCTTTCAGACAATCTATACGGGATGATCAGTAAGAAATTATCAGAAAAAAGCGAACAAATTATGGTAAAATAAAAAAATTTCAGAATCGGATCACAAGAAGAAATCAGTTTATGTTAGAACAACAGGAAGAAAAATTTGGAATAAATGAAAATTCTAGCAAAAGCTAGGATGGCGGTAGTTCAACATGGAAGGAAGTCTGAACAAATCGAAATACACATGAAATGCTTTCAATGATATTCTCTCATAAAATAATAACTAATTGAAAGATTTATTAATTGCGCGTTTCTCATATTCCTAGGTGCGCATTCGATTGCCATGACCACGTACGCATTTCATCATATTATCAATTAGACGACATCTGTACCAGAAAACACGTGTTTCATTTTTCCTACTGATTAAAAATATAATTATTATTTCTAAATTAATCGAAGATATATCATAGGTGTTTTAAATAAACGTTTGAAAGTGACTAGTGTTTGCTGCTTTCCGATCATATTATTCCAAGTTATTACACTTTCAAAATTTCCGATTTATTGATAGAATAATACTCAATGGAAATTAAAAAGAAAATAAACCTATATTTCTTCTGTTCTACTATTCCGTTCTTGATAGCAGAATGTTTTATTGTCATCAATTTGATTTGAAACAAATATCTTGCTTCAGTTGCACTATGGTTGTTTTCACACCAGAGAGAAAACGTTGTATGTATATTTGAAATTTTGAATAGAATTATTGAAAGAGCTTTTGAGCGCTCGTACACTGGTGGAGCAATAATACTATTACCTAAAATTTTCATATGGGACTTGAGATTGACCTCAAATATATAAATGCAGAATCTCAGCACAATCAGAATTATATTCTAAAAATCTTTCAGAAAATGAAATATGTAACAAATGAATAATTAAAAAAAAAATATTATACCTACATACTATATGATTCTAATGATGCTATCCTCTTGATATTTTGCATGACTTTGCATGTTGATACTATGATCACAAAATTTTGCATGAAAATTCATTATATCAGTCTTCTTTCACATAAGAAATTTCACTTGAATCGGACATCCTGTTATGGTAAAATAAGGATTCTTCTTTTCAATATTCCAATGCAATTTTCTATGGTTCTCGGTACACTATTGCCACGAAATTTTGCATGAGCATCTTGAACGTGGCTGCAACATTTCATTACGAATGGTTTCGTTTTGTCTGAAATATTGAGGAACAAAAATTTTGAATGGTTGTATTTGATGGAACACCCCGTACGATTTGGCTGGTTAACGAACTTAACCAAGTTATTTGAGAACTGAACTAACCCTGAAAATTTCAAGTCTGTAGGATAATCTTTTCGAAAATTGTCATGCTAGCGGTCAGACGGACGGCCCCACGGACAGAATTCTTCATCATGGAGTCGCACCCTATATTTGAGACCATCTTCGGTTCAGAATTCGAAAATTACAGACATTTTTGAAATACGAGATAGCACTCGTTCAAGTAGAACGAGCGCTCAAAGAGTAGAATTAACATCATTTTCATTTGCAGCAGATCTAGTAGTATTGGGTCTAGTATAGATCTGAGTGTAGGGTAAAGTATTTCCATCACTTTTGCTTTTTCGTTTCAACGTTTAGGCCATCATTCCCAACCGTCGTCAAACACAATTTTCAGAAAAGCAACTTTCGTCACTCTGAAAATGTTTGAGCGACAAAAGTTGCTTTTCTGAGAGTAAAGAAGAAGTGTTTTTACTGGCGACGGCAACGACTGGACGAAACATTGAACAGAAGAAGCTAATGTGATGAAAAAGTCTGAATAATATTTCAATATTGCCAAAATGTTCCATTTAGATTGGGTATCGGCAGCGACATTGAAAAATGGATTCTGGTGCGCTAATGGCGGTTAATCTTCGTGAACGATTGTGCATATATAAGAATCAGGTTTATTATGGTTCGAGAAGGCGATATTTAAATTCAGATGTTCCATTTATCATATTTTGGGCATTTAATTTCTTTTCGTAAAATTAAATTTTTCGTGGAAACGAGTGAATCGTTAACAGGAAGGGTGAAAATTGTATGTGAGATTTTTCGGAGCTGAAAGGTTTATGGTGATGGTATTCTGCTTTCATCTGTAAACCAATCTATAACTTTTCATAAGCTTACAGGAAAATTGCAATTCTGAACCTCTTTAAGGCATCTGTAGTTTACAGAAATCGTATTTTTTTATTTATGAATAGTACACGACGGGTGATCGTAACCTCACAATATAGCATTGGATAAGATATATTGTGAGGTTACGTTGAAAGGTTTGTTTATTTTTGGATGAACACCAACGTTTGAATATAAGAATTTCATGATGAATTAGGTATAGGTAGTAAGGCTTTGGTTTTTGGATTGTTATCGGAAGGTAAGTAACATTGTTCAATAATATAGATGACCTAAAAATCATTCTTCTTTATTATAGGAACTTCATGAGAAACGGAAGGAAAAAGTTGCGTGATCAAATGAGTTCATTTGAAATGCTGGCTGCCCAGTTTGTGAAAATGTTCAGATTGAAAGAGCAGTGTAATATGTTCTTAATAAATGCTCTACAGCAATTTTTACCAAGAATTTTTCTTCTTTCCTGTTTTCAATTCACTCAATGAAATGAACAAACGCACGTTACCAAGTTGAATGAATCATCCTGTACAGGTGTATTCGAAGTTAATAAGTTTCCAGCTAATAACGAGAGTTATAGTATTCAGAAATTCCGTGGAACAGATTGTTGCATTTAAGGGCCTCCTTCTTGTTAACCAGCTAAGTTGCTAAGTTTTTTAAAAATGGTGGGAGATATGACGAATTGTACGCATCGAGGAGTCTCTGACACTCCTGCCAGTAGTTAAGGGAAATGAACAAACGCAAACTTCATAAAAATTCATGTATTTTCAAATTAAATCGAAACCTTCTACTCTTAAAGCCGGGTTTAGACGAAGCGCACCTACTCGCGCACCAGCCTCGCTTCCGCTCCCTCGCATAGTGTAAACATGCTCCTCGCCATAAGGCCCCTCGTCCTCGGGTTGAGCCATTGCCGGTCGGTTTTCAGTCGCGCATCAAAGAAGCCTCGCTGTGTCGTTTGAACAAGCTTCTGGAGCTGGTCGAGTCTCGGACTCTATACGAGGCTGATTACTGCCTACCGGCTTAGACATAAGTTTCATAATCGAAACTTTCGATTTAACGTTATGTTTATCGATAAGTAGTTCCAAAGACACTGTAAATAAGATAATTACAGGGACAATTCCAGAATTGCATTATTTACGAAAGTCGGCCAGTTACAGACCAATCGTACACTACAGTATCGTCCCTTACAGATGAAAAGCAGAATACCACCATTATTCAATTCGCAAACTATCATAATAATCCGTGATCAAATCTCCGAAGTCCTTTTAAACGAATATCTTCTGAAGACCGCAGCAACACAATTATCACTCATCACATACTTATTGACATGAAATTCACCATACATATTTATGAGATTAAAGCAACTATGAAACAAACATTTTTGATTGCTTCATCACCTAAAACAGCACAAAAGTTAATGAAAATTTTTATATTCGTGAAACTATACAAAGTGTTCAGGAGGTCATTTCTCGTATGAAATTGAGTTGGGTCATTCCTATAACAAAATTTCCCCAGATCACCACATTCCGAGATATCATTCCTTAAAGGTGGTGACTAAAATACCTACTTATTTTTCTAACAAGTGCGGAAAGTGATACCTACTTTCCCGCAAGCGACTGCTGTTGACCCGAAGTGTGCGGAAAAGCGAGTTTTCCGCACTAGTGCGTTAAAGTGACACTTTCAAAACTAAAATGAGTGAGGTAAAGTGGTTAAAAACGCACATCCATGAGGCGTAGACTAAATACGTTCGTGTATTTTGGCTGAAGGTTGTCATTTTCAGATTACAAATCGATCCACATTTTAAATCTTTATTGTTTTCAGCTCAATTTATTGATGATAAAAAAGTAATTTGATTAACTATGTTATTGAAGTCAGCGACTAATGGTCAAAATACGGGTATTTTAACGCGATCGCTCCGCTTAGATACGCGTTAATAGTTCGTGACCATTAGTCGCTAGATTAATAACCGAGTTGATTACAAGATTTTTCCGATGGTCTCAATATGAATTGTGTATAAATTCTCGATAGAAATACATTCCCATTTTGCACAAGACATTCCGACATTTGACATAATATAATTTCTATGTTTCAATGTTCCAGTAGAGTCTGACATTTCTTGTAGTGCTTCCGAATACTTTGTGTAGGGTTGCCATGAGGATTACACATTAAAATAGTATAAATTGAGTATTACAGTAGGCTATTAATGATCAATTTCATACATTTAAAATAACATATTATTCAAAGGTCGGCGGAAATGTGGTTTTTCACTTCAGCTATTGCATCGGAATCGGTTGCAAATTGCCAGCACATGAATTATTTTATTCGAGAGTTTTCTTCTGTTCTACGGAGTCCTCCAAATAATTCTCAGTAACTGCAGTTGACTTCCAGCCACTAAGAGGTTTTATGTTGGTTATCCCTTTCCCTGAATCTGCTAGAAACGTTGCCGAGGATCGTCTAAAACTGTGACCTGTGTGACGTTCTAGCACAGAACAGTGTTCTGTGGTTCTAGGTTAGGTAGGCCTAAGTAGGTAGCGATCTCTTACTTTTCCTAGTTCTGAAAAGTGACACTTCATTAACTAAAATGAGTGCGGGAAAGTGGGTTAAAACGAATTTATTTCCTGATTCTTGTCCGGTTCAGCGAGTTCAATTTGTTAGTTCTTTTTCATCTCAAAATTAAGATCGAATAAAACAATGGCGAATTTTTTCATCTGGCAGTATAATTCATTAGGTCTAATTCATGAAAAGAGATTTTTCTGGTTGAAATAAAATATACATATTCGTTATCAACACTCATTCCATAAAGTATATTCCACAAATGAAGCAGTTTTAGGGGGTACTCGTTTAGCAGATATCGTTTTTCACGAGCTAAAATGTAGGACGCTTTCCCAAAACCCACAAAGAGATAAGGAACGTGATTCACTCCCAAATATTTGACCCCAAAGAGGCGTTCATAACGTCAGACTCGAGGATGGCAAAGTTGAGAACATATTGCGCCCTGAGGGTGTATGCGAGGTACAAGAGGCGGATGTATGAAGACTGAAGCACATCCGATTTGAGGAGGTACATTTTAAATGGTTTTTTCATCCTTTGAATTAGCATTTATACCGGAAACTTCGCTAGTTAATATTGAATATTACGTTCGGGTTTAGATTTTGTGCAAAAACATATAAAAGGTTTTCCAATAACAGGTGTTACTTTGGTTAGCCCGCTATTTCGGTAGATGTGACGTTTGAAACTGTCATTTTTGACATTTGACAAGTAGAAACTACGCCATTAATAAAAATGGAACGATACACGCTTCAAGAACGCAATGAATTCGAACTGTTGAGACAAGTTATTGATGTGAAGAATAAAACCCGTGCACAGCGTATCTTGCATAAAGATTTGGGTCTTAGGCTTATAAAATTCAGTTAACATAAGAACTCAAGCCGGCCAATCATCAACAATGTCGTGTCTTTGCTGATTGGGTGTTGAAATGCATGAAAATGATCCGGAATTCCATCGAAAAATCATCTTGAGTGATGAGGCCCATTTCCACCTCGGTGGCTTCATCAACAAGCAGAATTGTCGCATCTGGGGTTCGGAAAACCCAAGAGTTATTGTTGAAAAGCCTCTCTATCCTCAGCGTGTGACTGTTTGGTGCGGTTTATGGTCCGGCGGAGTCATTAGACTTTTTCGAAAATGAGGCTGGAGCAACAGTTACGGCGAATTGATTGCGCTATCAGGAGATGATTCATGATTTTTAATGGCGACATAGGATAGTTTTGATATGGAAAACATTTACTTTTAACAAGACGCCTCTACGTGTCACACAAGCAACGAAACTAGAGATCCTTTTTCGGAAAAGTTTCCGGACCGTGTTATCTCTCGAAGAGGTTTGGGATTGATTGAATGATTGAGAAACGGTTTGCTTCAAAGTCACTTTGATTTTAAGAAACACAATAATACCTATGTTTCTAATTCAATACAGAAAAGAAATGGAATATAATTAACATAAAACACGTTGCCGGTCGCTGACGTTAGGGAATAGAAAAAAATGGTATTGGGAAGAAACATTCAGAATTAAATTATCTCTCGAATGACACAATAAAAATTGTATGTTCCAAGGGAAAAGACTTTCGATAGCACCGCAATGCCTGGCATCTTAATTCTTTTCTCTAACTTTTACGCACATCTCAAGTCAATATTGACTTTTATCAAATACCGCCAACAGAATAAAAAAATATTCATCTTTTTTCGAGAAAAATAGGGTTACCAAGTTGAATGAATCATTCTGTACAGGGTGGGCATATTTCGATGTTTTAGTACTACAACTTTTAAACCAGAGGAGATAGTTAAAATCTGATACCCACTTCGCGATCTCTTTTTCTGAGAAACTAACAAGATTACTATTCATTTTTGGCTACCTACTTTTGTTTTCGAGTTATAAGCGCAAATTGGAAAAGTGGCGATATCGAAAACAATTCATATCTCCGCTAATACTGATGATAGAGCTCTGAAATTGAAAGATTATATAGACACTTTTTTACGTAGAATCTACTGGCGTGCTCGCCTTTTTTGCACCATTTCTAATTACGAAGCTATGACCCAAAGTTATGTTTTTTCAAATGAGATACTAGATTTTTGTGCCATTTTCTGAAAGCTCAAATTTTTCTGATTTCAATAATATATAACATTGTATGGTTTGTATCAATATGAGTATAGAAAATGATCAAAAACCTATTTTCATCTGAGACTCAATATTTTCGATGGTTTCAACTGTTTATGTTCACAGAAAAATTAAGCATCGTATGATTACAACAATCTCTTTCCAGTAGTCTTTTCATTTCTATGCTATATACTGAATTTCTCCAAGATCGAAGATTAATGGACTGCTGTGAAACTTGATCCTCATTCTAAGTTATTACCTTCTGACCTATTATTGTAATCACTTAAAAAAATATTTTTATTTGTTATTTTTCTAATCGAATTGATAACTTTAATCATATCTATATACGTTATTTTATATGCGATATGAAATAGACTGGCACTTGTGCGTATTTATTCTGGAGACCAATAAAATATTCTCCTGCATAGATCTCATTAACCAAGTACATCGATTGAAACGGAGGACCATGTGGATCTTTTCGTTATTTCGTAATCCATTTTAAGATATAAGAGTTTATGAAATATATCCATGTTCGAATTTTGTAGAAATTAGTTGAAAGCATAGAAATAATGAGATTGACGAAAGGAGACTGCTCTTGTTATAGAAAGCTTCATTTTTCTGTGCTCACCAACAGTTGAAACCATAGAAAATATTGAGACTCAAATGAAAATATGTTTTTGAAGATTTTCTATATTCATATTGATACAAAATAGGTATAGTCCGTTCACGAAAGGTTGAGCCGTCGGTTGGCCATGGAAATTTGACATATTCCACTGTGTATATTAAAATTTTAGGTTATGTTCTTTATTTTCTTGTCAGATTGATACGCAATGTTGTCAATATTGCATAGAGTTCTCTGATAACTCGCAAGCTCGTCGAACGAGTCCGAGTACATTCGGCAACGTTGACTTTATTTTTCTTTATGACAGTAAATACTGCCAACTTCAGATAAACAAAGAAACGCCTACT
Source organism: Propylea japonica (assembly GCA_013421045.1). Taxonomy (NCBI): domain Eukaryota; kingdom Metazoa; phylum Arthropoda; class Insecta; order Coleoptera; family Coccinellidae; genus Propylea; species Propylea japonica. Next base: position 39,905,490 of record CM024242.1, on the reverse strand, counting down.
ATGTGCTCAACCTTTCGTGAACGGACTATATACAATGTTATATATTTTTGAAATCAGAAAAAATCAATCTTTCAGAAAACGGCACAAAAATTTAGTATTCTCATTTAAAAAAACATAACTTTGGGTCTTAGCTTCGTAATTAGAAATGGTACAAAAAAGACGAGCACGCCACTGGATTCTACGTTAAAAAGTACTTGTATAATGTTTTAATTTCAGAGCTCTATCATGAGTAATAGCGAAGATATGAATTTTTTTCGATATCGACACTTTTCCAATTTTCGCTTATAACTCGAAAACAAAAGAAGGTAGCCAAAACTTAATAACACTCTTGTTAGTTTCTCAGAAAAGAGATCGAGAAGTAGGTATCAGATTTTGTCTATCTCCTCTGGTTTAAAAGTTGTAGTGCTAAAACATCGAAATATGCCCACCCTGTACAGGTGTATCCGAAGTTAATAAGTTTCCAGCTAATAACGAGAGTTATAGTATTCAGAAATTCCGTGGAACAGATTGTTGCATTTAAGGGCCTCCTTCTTGTAAACCAGCTAAGTTGCTAAGTTTTTTAAAAATGGTGGGAGATATGACGAATTGTACGCATCGAGGAGTCTCTGACACTCCTGCCAGTAGTTAAGGGTTAAACATGTTTTTCTCCTACAGAAGAATATTTTTGGTTTTACGAGATATTCAATACAGACAATCAACAAAAAACAACACATGTGATTCCATGAATGAAAGTCAAACAATATATTTATTAAAATCATCAAATAAAAGAAGCTTTAAAAAAAAACAAAATATACAGTGAGCAGGTCAATTTTTGTTTAGAATATTTTTATGCAATTTGAAGGATTTTTGTTGCACCGTGTGCCATAACTATCAACCCCTCTAATTTTTTTTTCAATAGGAAAAGTCGGTCATGTGGTACTTTTTTGGTAAGGACCTTGTATATATTCTCTACATAAGTGCAAAGATTTTCAAGAGAAGAAATTTTAGGAGAAAAATAGTCAGTTCAGAGTTGTTTTCAGTATGTGCACTCTGTCATGGCTCATTTACTTTGAGACTATGGTGCCTGATGAAATTTGTCACCGAATGAAAGTCGACTATCACAGTTTTGTTCATGCACAACTTTCAATCACCTTTATATGCCACAATTCATAATTATTTATTTTAGGGGTTGAGTCTACGTAGAATCATAAAATATTCTACTCATTCCATCCATTATATCATTGGAACTCTCTGAAAATGCAAATAGAAAATGAAAGCTGTCTCACACACCAATTCTCTTGAGTAGTCTGCTTTCGTTCGTTCGTCCTACTTTCATTCAAAGGGAACGCAAAAAATCAGCAACAAAAATCAGAGGAACACGTGTCACGGATTGAAAAAGCATAAAATTTTCCCATTTCACCGAGTTCGCACAAAAGGAGTCGTATCTTCATTGAACCCAAAGCCTTCGAGAGATCTGGAGGAAAATGGTGGTATAGTGTTGTATAAACTGACGTCTCCGTATTCGAAAAGTTTTCATGTTTTCTTGGGATGTTTTTTCACATTAGGGGATCTGAAAGGAGGTATCATGATGCATGAATCGGATATAACGAGGTATCTCGATTCACTTTTGAATCGAGGATTTTCTGCTCTGCGCGGCGTATGTGATCGTGCTCTGATCTTTGTTAGGGATATTGGTCCTTTTTTGCTATTTCGTATAGTTCAAGTCCTTTTGTCGGGATTGGGATATCATGAATTGAAGGAACGGTAATTTCTCGAACTACTGTATTTCGACATTTTTTCTTGTTCCTAGGAACCGCATGTTTTCGTTTTTCTAATCGTTCAGAATCGGAGGTCAAAAGAGAGACTGTGCGGCCGTGTGATTAAACACTTGTTTATTTTTAAGGAAAGATAACATTCTTTCATTGCAGTATAATTTGTTTACTTCTGTTATAGTTTATATTGATGTTTATTACCATTGTCCATTTAAACCTTCAGTTGAAACAAGTGTTGATTCGCCTGTCAGTTCTGTATGTTTCAATTTTGTATCACTGTAATGTAAGGAGTTTATTTTGGAATTAAATATTGTAATATCTTGTATTTCCTTCTTGTATTTCCTTCTTGAATAAGCGCATTATTATATTACTAGGTGTAATTTTATTATTATTAGCAATCGATTATTATTAATTGATTGAGAAAATGTTGGGAATATTGGACACAGTTTTATTCTGTTTTTTATCTTTGATTGTTTGGGTATTTACTTTCAGTTGCAACTGAACTGTACAATTGTACAGTACAATTGTACAATTAATTAAATGTAATATAGAGAGTAGCGGTTGAATTCATCTCAGTTCATCCATTATGCTCGTATCATTGAAAGCATCTGCAAATGCAAATAGAAAATGAGATCTGTCTCACACACCAATTCTCTCGAGTTGTCTACGTTCGTTCCACTTACATTCACAGGAATCGCAAAAAATCTGTGACAAAAATCAGAGGAACACTGTTCAAGGATTGAAAAAGCATAAAATTTTTCCATCTCACCGAACTCGCACAAAGGAAGTCGTAGGTAGGTTCTGGAAACACAAGAGGTAACGGCCAAAGCTTGTAAGGAGGTTGTTGGTTATATCAACATCTTCGACTACGTCTTTGGGTTTGCATTAATGACTAGATTGGAAAACAAAAGACCTACAAGGTCACAGTTCCCAGAAAGCTAACCTAGCCATAACGACCACAGTTCTAATAATGATATAATAGAGCAAGAGCCCGTGAACGCCATACCTTCGTTATTTTATAAAAGCTGAAAACTTGTCTACGCGAGCTCCCAACATAGGTAAGAACGATGGACCATTATGAAGTTTGGGTTACCCTGGCTTTGGCAGGTAAAAGGTATTAAAGAATATCATTAAAAATCACGTCATTAATTGCCAGACACTTACTATAGTGGCAACCCCTTGCCAGACACCCTTAATGTTCATAAAATTATATGTAATTCCACTTACGTTATAGTATAAAAGCTGATTTTTATATATGATACTTGGGCAATAATAAGATAATGTTTCCTCATTAGCCAGACATTTTTGATAGTGCCAACCTTTTGCCAGACAAGCTTGTAGTTTAGCTGCAGGTGCGAGCGCGAGACAGTATTTATGAGTGGGTGTGAGTGAGACGGCATGATTATAATGACTTATGCAAATAAATTTTTTGGTACAGATTTATATAACTAATCATTTAAGAGAATCTCAAAAACATCTGAAGAAAAGACATCCGATGCTACAACTAATTTAAATTGTTAGAAATTTTAATTTATTCTATCAACAATTTAATTAAATTGTTAAAAATTTCAATTTATTCTATTAACAATTTAATTCAGTTGTAGTATCGAATGTTTTTCCTTCAGATGTTTTTGAGATTCACTTAAATGATTAGTTATATAAATCTGTACCAAAAAATTTATTTGCATAAGTCATTATAATCATGCCGTCTCACTCGCACCCACTTATAAATACTGTCTCGGGCTCGCACCTGCAGCTAAACTACAAGCTTGTCTGGCAAAGGGTTGGCACTATCAAAAATGTCTGGCTAATGAGGAAACATTATCTTATTAATACCCAAGTATCATATATAAAAATCAGCTTTTATACTATAACGTAAGTAGAATTACATATAATTTTATGAACATTAAGGGTGTCTGGTAAGGGGTTGCCACTATAGTAAGTGTCTGGCAATTAATTACGTGATTTTTAATGATATTCTGAAGGTAATATCAAAAAATCACACTTTATAATTTGACGAAATCAAATCAGTATTTTACACCCCTTTAATACCGTTTACCTGCCAAAGCCAGGGTAACCCAAATTTCATAATGGTCCATCGTTCTTACCTGTGTTGGGAGGCATGCGTAGACAAATTTTCAGCTTTTATATTATAAAATAACGAAGGTCTAAGGTTCACGGGCTCTTAGACTATAACAATAAAGTTGAATTCAAATGAGCCGAGCGAGAACAATGATTTTCAGTGAGTTATTTTTCTATATTCAGCCTCCTTATCCAGGTAAAAAATGAACTTCTCATCTATTTTGATGCGCATTATGAGCATTAATTGAATGGATGTCATATTTATAAACAACAACAAGAAATGGTAAACATCTAACTACTTTGTTCAAGATTTATGCTATGGAAGAAGGTTGTTCGTATGGATCTAGAGTTGGCGTCTTCGGTATTTTTGTACCTGAAAACGAGTGCCATTTCGTTTTCCAAGAATACCTTGTAACATTCAGAGCTTTCCTGTGCTGATGAGTCCTGATAAGGGCGAAATGGTCATCCATAGGTGCTCAGTTTGATACCACTTACTTGCATTTTGTTTTGAAAAAGGTCGAGATTAGCTCCGAAGTATGACTTTAATATTGGTTTATTTCAATATATTTATATTATTCTCTGCTTTCATTATTTTTGGGCGATAAAATGTTTATTGCAGATTTGATTTCTGAAATTAATATGCACATATACTAAACGACGCTGTTTGCTCTGAATAAATTAGAATAGTGTACGATGTTCCATGCTTGGGGCTAATCATAATTTCTCGAATTCGTGAATTTAAACGAAAAAACTGGAGCAGTATCATTTCGAATTCACATTTAGCACGTAAATTTCCCAAGTTAATCACTCAATAGATACTAATAGGCAGATACATCGTGTATAATAATTACATGTGCACATCTGCGAATGGATGGAGGTACTCGAATGCATGTTAAATGTTGACTGCTTTGCATACATAACATCACATTAGTGTTATGGCCTTCGATACCCTGCGATATTAGTTGTCCACGCTCGATATTGGATCTGGTTTACACAGAACAGGAATGTTATCAGAGAGATCCCATCTCCGGTACATTCAGTTCAAAATTTTAGGCGGATTAATCATAGCTTAGACCCACAGAAGATGAAACCAGATTTGGGGTTGGACTGTGATTGATTGCTAAGAGAGATAAAAAGTTAATTAATACGATACTCGTATGTGTTTTGTTTGATTTGAGAAGATAATTTATGGATCACCTCCTGGAATGGTGAAAAATTGTTCAGGAATTTGTTTACCGCACTTATTCTTATAGGGTTGGGATAAAGTATGATACCAAGTAAATATTTCCAAAACAACAATGATAATATGTATTCAGGAGTTAAATGCTTCCTGAAAATATTTTCAAATAAGAGGACAATATTCAAGGAAATTTGCAGATATGAACAATGGCTCAAATGCATCTGATGTACAATTTCTGTATGATAATAATATTTTGAGTGGAACCATACTAACTGAGCTTTAATTTTTTGTCGACTGCAAATAAACCTTTCATCCATTTTGATGAAAGCATTAATTGAATTCATTAAATTAAATTTAGTACAGATTTTGTTACTGAAATTAATATGCACATGTACTAAACGATGCTGTTTGCTATCAATAAATAAAAAATGTGTACAATGTTCCATGCTAGGTGCTAATCATAATTTACCGAATTCGCGAATTTCAACGAAAAAACTGGAGAAGCATTATTTCCAACACGACTGCATTTAGCATGTAAATTAATCCCTCAATTGATACTAACAGGTACATAGTGTATAATATTTACATCTGCGTATGGATAGGAGATACTCGAATGCATGTTAAATGTTAACTGCTTTGCATACATAACATCACATTAGTGTGACAGCCTTTGATACCCTGCGATATTAGTTGTCCACGCTCGATATTGGATCTGGATTACATAGAACGGGAATTTAATCAGGGAGATCCCTTCGCTGGTACAGGCAGCTCAAAATTTCAGGCGGATTAATCATAGCTTAGACCCACATAAGATGAATCCAGATTTGGAGTTGGACTGTGATTGATTGCTACGAGAGATAATGAGTGAGATACTCGAATGTGTTTTGCCTAGTTTTAAGAAGAAAATTAATCGCCTCTTGAAATGTTAAAAAATGTTTCAGGATTCTGTTTGCTGCACTTATTCCTAAAGGGTTGGGATAAAGTATGGATGCTACATAAAAATCTTTTCAAAGAAAATGACAATATTCAAAGAATTTAGCAGGTAAAAGCAATGGCTCGTAATGCATCTGATGTACAATTTTTTCATTATGAAATACTATCTGGCTTTTATTTTTGGTCAACTGCGAATAAACTTTTCGTCCATTTTAACGAAAGCATTAAATGAATTCATTAAATTATATTCAGTACAGATTTAGTTCCTGAAATTAATACGCACATGTACTAAACGATGCTGTTTGCTATGAATAAATTAAAAATGTGTACAATGTTCTATGCTAGGTGTTATCATAATTTACCGATTTCGCGAATTTCAACGAACAAACTGGGGGAGCATTTTTTCGAACGCGACTGCATTTTGCATGTAAATTTCCTAAGTTAATCACTCAATTAATTAATTAATTAGAATACCTACAATATGTCAAATGCAGGAAATTTGAATACTTCGGGCATATCATGCGAAATGGAAAATACCACCTTCTTCAGCTCATCCTGCAGGGAAAAATAGAGGGCCGAAGGTCAGCAGGGCGAAGACGAATATCCTGGCTGAGAAACTTAAGAACATGGACTGGAATGACATCGACAGCTCTATTCAGAGCGGCAGTGAATAAAGTTATTTGGACCAATGTGATAGCCAACATCCATAGAGGATAGGCACTTCAAGAAGAAGAATCACTCAATAGATACTAACAGGCAGATACATCGTGTATAATGATATGTGCACATCTCTGCGTATGGATAGGAGATACTCGAATGAATGTTAAATGTTGACTGTTTCGCATACATAACATCGCATTAGTGTGATGATCTTTGATGACACCCTGCGATATTAGTTGTCTACGCTCGATATTGAATCTGGCTTACACAGAACTGGAATCTAATCAGAGGGGTCCCATTTCTGGTACATTCAGCTCAAAATTTCAGGCGGATTAATCATAGCTTAGACCCACAGAAGATGAAACCAGATTTGAGGTTGGACTGTGATTGATTGCTACGAGAGATAATGAGTGAAATACTAGGATGCGTTTTGTCTAGTATAGAAAGAAAATTAATCATTCCTTCGAATGGTGGAAAATTCATCAGGAAACTATCTGACGCGCCTATTTATACAGGCTTAGGATAAAATATGTAACCAAGTATATATCTTTTGATTGGAAAGACAATTTTTATGAAATTTTCCAGGTAAATGCAATGGCTCAAATTGCATCTGATTCGCTCATTCCCTCATCACTCGACCACTCTTGCTTGGTCGGTCGTTTTCCGTCATGTTCTCACTAGTTTTTAACACACTTAAACTCGTTTTATTGAAAAATCAGAATAGACGTTTTGTTACTGATCACGTCTTCTTCCAAATAAATTTTTTTAATTTCAATCGGACGACCTTAAACGCATCCAGCTCTCCGCGAAAATATGTCCAAAAAAATTCAAATGGGAATTATGTGAAAACTATTTATCCGACCGAATCCAATTTTGGCACACATGAATTGCACGTCAATAGCTACTACCGTGTGAAGTTTCAGTTCTTAATATTGCAGAATGGCAGAGTTATAAGTTAAAAGAAAAAACACGCAATTTTCCGGTTTTTTCGCTTTTCTCCAGTTTTAATTATTCGATCGGATCGTTTGACCCATCATTCTCTTCACAATGTAATTCTCTACAATTCATCCCATTGCAACGTTATCACTGTATCAATAGTTTCCATTTTGCAACGAAAAAACTAAAAAGAACGCGTATTTTTGTTGTTTTTTGTTAATAACAAATAAAAAAAATGGCGTTTTCGTGTTTAAAACATGGTGGGAATAAACTACGGACTGTCCTGCTCGGAATGGCACAGGTGGCTTCCAGGTAGTATTTTTGTCAAGGAAATATCTCTATTGCTTGGCCTAAACGGCAATTTAATCAGGGAGATCCCATCGCTGGTACAGACAGCTCAAAATTTCAGGCGTAGGGTAAGGTGGGGCAAGTTGACGAGCTTAAGGTAAAAAATGAAATAAAAAATAAACTACATATAATTTTAAACTTTTCAAAAGTATAACAGAATCATACAACATTTAATTGTTTTTTTATGAACTAATCTTAAATTAGAAAACAAAACATAAAGGAAAAAATGGAAAATTTTCAAACTTGTTACAATTTCGTCATCTTGCCCCAATAGTGGGGCAAGATGACGCACATATTGGGGCAAGATGACGATTACATGCAAAGGTCACATATGAAGACACCCCTGTTCTCGTAGCTCGTGCAGGCCTCATGCCACCAATTTTCGCATACACCGCACTTTATCCAATCTTCAACTAGAGGCTCAGTGTATGGTTTTTCGCAGCTGGGACAAAAAATTTCAAATTCTTTTGACCCTCTTCAGTATATTTTTTTCCAGTCGGTTTGAAAACGTTTCTTTTAGCCTTTCCTTCACATTTTCTTTTCTTAGCCTGAATTTTTTCATTTTTTTCTCGTTCTTTCTCTTCAAGGTCTTGTTTATTTGGAGTTGAAGTCAATATCGATGCCTTCTGCTTTCGTTAACTTGCCCCCGTCAACTTGCCCCCGAGCGAATTTATGACAAAATTGTTATAAATAAAACAAACAATAAGTAGAATTAGTGTGTGCTACTTACATTCTCAATCTATTGGGTCCTAGCAACAAAATAAACTTCAATAAGGAAAAGTTCTGACCTCACTTTTTGCACAGAAACTTACTTCAGCTCACGGCAATATTATAACGACCAACCAGTAAACACAATTTCAAGCATACATTCGAACGTAGTGAGAGAAAGCGCCACATATCTTTTTAAGGTATTTAGGTCCCGGCTAGACATCACAGGGTTTGATATAATACAGATTTCTGCTTTTGATTTTCATCAAAATCAAATTCGTCGTCTTGCCCCATTCGCTAACTTGCCCCACCTTACCCTATTAATCATACCTTAGACCCACAGAAGATGAAAGCAGATTTGGGGTTGGATTATGATTGATATCTACGAGAGATAATGAGTGAGATACTCGAATACGTTTTGTCTAGTTTTTAGAAGAAAATTAATCACCTCTCAGAATGTTGAAAAATGTTTCAATTTTTTTTACCGCACTTATTCATACAGCGTTGGGATGAAGTATGGAGAGTACCTAAAAATCTTTTTAAAGAAGAGGAAAATATTCAAGGAATTTAGCAGGTAAGAGCAATGGCACGAAATGCATCTGATGTACAATTTATTTATGATAAAATACTTCGGGTTGAACAAGACTAGATGAGCATTTATTTTTGGTCGACTGTAAATAAACCTTTCGTCCATTTCAACGAAAGTATCAATTGAATTCATTTAATTGTATTCAGTACAGATTTTGTTCCTGAAATTGATACACACATGTACTAAACGATGCTGTTTGCTATGAATAATTAAAAATATGTACAATGCTCCATGCTAGGTGCTGATCAAAATTTACCGAATTCGCGAATTTTAACGAACAAACTGGAGCAGCATTATTTCGAACGCGACTGCATTCAGCATGTAAATTTCCCAAGTTAATCACTCAATAGATACTAACAGGCAGATACATCGTGTATAATGATTACATGTGCACATATCTGCTTATAGATAGGAGATACTTAAATGTTGACTGCTTTGCATACATAATATCGCATTAGTGTGACGGCCTTTGATACCCTGCGATATTAGTTGTCCACGTTCGATATTGGATCTGGTTTACACAGAACGGGAATTTAATCAGGGAGATCCCATCGCTGGTACAGGCAGCTCAAAATTTCAGGCGGATTAATCATAGCTTAGACCAACAGAAGATGAAACCAGATTTGGGGTTACCATGTGATTGATTGCTATGAGAGATGAAGAGATAATGAATGGGATACTCGGATACGTTTTGTCTAGTTGAGAAGAAAATTAGTCATCCCTTGGAATGGTGGAAAATTCTTCAGCAAACTGTCTACCGCGCCTATTTATACAGGCTTGGATCAAGTATGTAACCAAGTAGATATCTTTTGAACGGAAAGGACAATTTCATGAAATTTTCAAGGTAAGTTCAAGGACTCAAATTGCATCTGATGTACAGTTTTTTGTTGAAAATAGACTTCGAACTGAACCAGACTAACCGAGCTTTTATTTTTGGTCGATTGAAAATAAACCTTTCGTCCATTTCAATGAAAGGATGAATTGAATTCAATAAATTAGATTCAGTGCAGATTTAATTTCTTCAATTAATAGACATATGTGCTAAACTATGCTGTTTACTCTGAATAAACTAGAGCTGTGTACAAAGTTCCATGCTAGATGCTAATCATAATTTACCGAATTCGCGAATTTCAACGAACAAAATGGGGGAGCATTATTTCGAACGCGACTGCATTTAGCATGTGAACTTTCCAAGTTAATCACTAACAAGTACATCGTGTAGGTATAATTAAAACATGTGCACATTTCTGAGTATGGATAGGAGATACTCGAATGCATGTCAAATGATGACTGCTTTGCATACATAACATTACATTAGTGTGAAGGCCTTTGATACCCAGCGATATTAGTTGTCCACGTTCGATATTGGATCTGGTCTACACAAAACGGGAATTTAATCAGGGAGATCCCATCGCTGGTACAGGCAGCTTAAAATTTCAGGCGGATTAATCATAGCTTAGACCCACAGAAGATGAAACCAGATTTGGGGTTGGACTGTGATTGATTGCTACGAGATATAATGAGTGAGATACTCGAATACGTTTTATCTAGTTTTGAGACAAAAATTAATCACCTCTTGGAATGTTGAAAAATGTTTCAAGATTCTGTTTACCTCACTTAGTCATACAGGGTTGGGATAAACTATGGATAGTACCTAAAAATCTTTTCAAAGAAAAGAACAATGTTCAAGAAATTTTGCAGGTAAGAGCAATGGCTCGAAAAACATTCGATTTACAATTTCTTTTTATGATAATACATTTCGAGTTGAACCAGAATAACTGAGCTTTTATTTTTGGTCGACTGCGAATAAACCTTTCGTCTATTTGATGGAACCATTAATTGAATTCAGTTGATTATATTCAGTAGAGATTAAGTTCCTGAAATCTACATGGAAATGTACTAAACGACGCTGTTCTCTGAACAAATTAGAAATGTGTACAATGTTCCATACTTGGTGCAAATCATAATTTCCTGAATTGGTGAATTTCAACGAATAAACTGGAGCAGCATTATCTCAAACAAGACTGCATTAAGCATGTAAATTTCCCAAGTTAATCCCTCAATAGATACTAACAGGTATACAGGGTGTCCCATTACTCGACGTCAACCCGGAACCGGATGAAAAGGCAAATAATGCTGATTATCAGAAAAATATAAAAAAAATCTAAGTTGCATGATTTTAAAATAATGCGCATTTAAAAAAACATGCAAAATTCCACACCCTGTGACAGTCTTTTCGCTCCTGTTGCCACAAATATCAACTTTTTTTTTGGTCGATTGAAAATAACTTTTTGTCCATTTTGATGAAAGAAATATTGAATTCAATTAATTAGATTCAGTACAGATTTTATTTCTGCAATTAATAGGCATATATACTAAACGACGCTGTTTGCTCTGAATAAATCGGAAATGTGAACAATGTTCCATTCTTGGTGCTCATCATAATTTCCCGAATTCGTGAATTTCAACTAACAACCTGGAGCAGCATTATTTCGAACACGACTGCATTTAGCATGTAAATTTCCCAAGTTAATCCCTCGATAGATACCAACAGGTAAATCGTGTATAATAACTACATGTGCAGCACATCTCTGAGTATAGATAGTAGATACTCGAATGCATGTTAAATGTTGACTGCTTTGCATACATAACATCGCATTAGTGTGATGGCCTTTGATATCAAACGATATTAAATGTCCACAATCAATATTGGATCTGGCTTACACAGAACGGGAATTTAATCAGAGGGAACCCATTGCTGGTACAGGCAGCTCAAAATTTCAGGCGTATTAATCATAGCTTAGACCCACAGGAGATGAAACCAGATTTGGGGGTGGACTGTGATTCCTGAACTACATATTTTTAACCCCAAGAGATAGAGAAAAATGAATGCACATTGTTATCTTTTTCGGGAAACTAATTAAGCTGTTAACTACATTAGCCTATTCTATTTTGTTTTCTGGTTTAAGCCAGAATTTACATTTTGGCAGTTTCAACTTTGACCCATATCTCCGTTCTTGTTTGTGCTAGGAACTTGAAGCAAGAACATTATACATACATATTTTTTCTGGTAGGAATCCAGTGCACCTGCTCAGAGCTTTTCTCAAATTTTTTGAAGAGACTTGTGCTGCTCCATCCATTCATTCTTCAAGAATTTCAAGTTGATATGAAAAATCTCCAAGGAAGCTGATTAACTTATACAGATGTGGAAGAAACGGATGGAAACACAGGCAACGTCGCGTCTGACCACCGAAATACCAGCGTTTGCTGTAACCAATGCTCCGATCTTACCCTTATCACAGCTTTAGGAATGCCATTCCAACAGACCAGCCGCTTATTCAATATCGCATCGCTCTGAGGTTTCGATTCTTCCACTGGTCCACTGGAGTCCGAGCCTGCTTGAATTTAACACTGAAACTCCTGTGTTTCCATCCTTTTCTTCCACATCTGTAAACAGGTTTTTACATTTTGTAGTAGTAGTAGTAGTATAAATTAGAAACATCAAGGATATTTTCCTCCCAACTGGAAGTATATTATCAACAAAAAATTTCACATCAGATGCATCTTGCGCCATTGAACTCTACCTGCAAAATTTCCTGAATAAGTATTGTCATTTAATTTTGTAATACTTTTTATTTTAATTTTGTAATACTTGTTTACTTGGTACAGTACAGAAATTAAATCTGTACTGAATCTAATTTATTGAATTCTATTCATTTTTTCATCAAAATGGACGAAAGCTTTATTTTAAATCGACAAAAATAAAACCTCGGTTAGTCTTGTTCAATTCGATGTATATTATCATAAAAAATGTACATCAGATGCAATTTGAGCCATTGCACTCACCTTAAAAATTTCATGAAAATTGTCTTTTCCGTTCAAAAATATTTATTTTCTTACAACCTTTATCCTAAGCCTGTATAAATAGGCGTGGTAGACAGTTTCCTGAAGAATTTTCCACCATTCCAAGGGATGATTAATTTTCTCTCCAAACTAGACAAAACGTATCCGAGTATCTCATTCATTATCTCTTCATCTCTCATAGCAATCAATCACATGGTAACCCCAAATCTGGTTTCATCTTCTGTGGGTCTAAGCTATGATTAATCCGCCTGAAATTTTGAGCTGCCTGTACCAGCGATGGGATCTCTCTGATTAAATTCCCGTTCTGTGTAAACCAGATCCAATATCGAGCGTGGACAACTAATATCGCAGGGTATCAAAGGCCATCACACTAATGCAATGTTATGTATGTAAAGCAGTCAACATACGCGTTTTGTCTACTTTTGAGGAGAAAATTAATTACCTCGTGGAATGGTGAAAAATTGTTCAGGAATTTGTTTATCGCACTTATTCATAGAGGGTTGGGATAAAGTATGGATAGTACCTAAAAATCTTTTCGAAGAAAACGAAAATATTCAAGGAATTTTGCAGGTAAGGGCAATGGCTCGAAATACATCCATGATCATCGAATACTTTTATGATTTGAACCATAAAATCTACTTCAACAATTCACGCCATAATCATAGAACCGTTTCATCGTAAACAGGACCATAGATCATGAACTATAAATACTGAAAAATTTCAGTATTTTTCATCTCATTCGAAAACTTTCCAAAATAAATAATTAGTGTAAGAGGAGACTGCCTTTCATTTTTCATTTCGAATCGAATGCTGTAAAATAAATATGGGGTTGCCATTTAAAAATCTGGAAATATTTCAATTTAGAGTTTCACATTTTCGCAGCAATATCTTCGAAAAACCTTACGATGTATCAAAATACTGAATATTCCACATAAATGCATGTAGTCTTTACTATGAGACTGCTGATTTTGGTTCGGTTCGCATAAAAAATAATCGAGATATTGCATTTCCAAACTGGCAATGCAAAAGTGTCAGGAATTTGTGAATAACTTGGCAACAGTGCATAGCAGAGAAATTTTTTTCAGTGGGTTATACTGCAAATTTGGTATTGAATCGATACATGAATGACAATATAGGTAGTTCCATTTGAAATAAGAAAGTAGATATGCGTTCGAGGTAGACGTGGCAACGCTGTCGACTTGAAAATATTTTGGGCGAAGAGTTCCTTCACCCTCAGGGCTGCACCAAAATTTCAGAACGAAATATTCATTAGTTCTCCTAAAACGTCTAATAGGCCAACTTAAAAGGAAAACCCTGTATAGCATTCGAGTATCTCCTATCCATACGCAGTTGTGCACATGTTAATATTTTACACGATGTATATACCTATTAGTATCTATTGAGGGATTAACTTGGGAAATTTACATGCTAAATGCAGTCTTGTTCGAAATAATGCTGCTCCAGTTGGTTCGTTGAAATTCACAAATTCAGGAAATTATGATGAGCACCAGAGCATGGAACATTGTACACATTTCTAATTCATTCAGAGGAAACAGCCTCCTTTATTACATGTGCATATAGATTTCAGGAACTAAATCTGTACTGAATATAATTGAAAGAATTCAATTAATGCTTTCATCACATTTGATGAGAGAAAATGTGATGAATGAAGCTTTTGTCCATTGACAAAAGGTTTATTTGCAGTCGATCAAAAATAAAAGCTCAGTTAGTCTGGTTCATTCCGAAATATTTTATCATAAAAAAATGGTTAATCGGATGTATTTCGAGCCATTGCTCTCACCTGCAAAATTCCTTGAATATTTTCGTTTTCTTCGAAAAGATTTTTAGGTACTATCCATACTTTATCCCAACCCTCTATGAATACGTGCGGTAAACAAATTCCTGAACAATTTTTCACCATTCCAAGAGGTAATTAATTTTCTCCTCAAAACTAGACAAAACGCATTCGCGTATCTCACTCATTATCTCTCTTAGCAATCAATCACAGTCCACAACCCCAAATCTGGTTTTATCTTCTGTAGGTCTAAGCTATGACTAATCCGTCTGAAATTTTGAGCTGCCTGTACTAGCGATGGGATCCCTCTGATTAAATTCCTGTTCTGTGTAAACCAGATCCAATATCGAGCGTGGACAACTAATATAGCAGGGTATCATCAAAGATCATCACACTAATGCGATGTTATGTATGCAAAGCAGTCAACATTTAACATGCATTCGAGTATCTCCTATCTATACGCAGATATGTGCACGTAATCATTATACACGATGTATCTGCCTGTTAATATCTATTGAGGGATAAACTTGGGAAATTTACATGCTAAATGCAGTCGCGTTCGAAATAATGCTTTCCCAGTTTGTTCGTTGAAATTCTCGAATTCGGTAAATTATGATTAGCACCTAGCATGGAACATTGTACACATTTTTTATTTATTCATAGCAAACAGCATCGTTTAGTACATGTGCGTATTAATTTCCAGAACAAAATCTGTACTGAATATAATTTAATGAATTCAATTTATGCTCTCTTCAAAATGGACGAAAGGTTTATTAGCAATCGACCTAAAATAAAAGCTCAGTTAGTCTGGTTCAAACTGAAATATATTATCATAAAAAAAATGTACATCAGATGCATTTCGAGCCATTCCTCTTACCAGCTAAATTCCTGCACATACATGAAAGTAATATCGTACAGAAAATTATGATTGGCTATAATCGTACAGGGTACAGTGCGGGAATCGCGGCCGCTTAACCCGGCCGGCGGCAGTGTGCAATGTTTTTCACACAGGACAAGTGTGGTGGGTTATCACATACCCCAAATGCGAAACAACAAAAACAAATCTTCCTGTACTTTTGGAACATTTCAAGATCCATTTGATTGGAAATGATATATTTAGAAAAAAGTATTCATTTGCAATTTGTTGAAAATATTTTTATTTAAAGAATTTTTTTTCAAAGAAAATGTACATATATTTTTGATATATTATAGCATAATACTCAGGAAGAAAACATAATTAAAAATGGATTTCGTGTGAAGAAAAAAATGAAATATTAATATAAAAAGAACCAGAATTAATTTCATTCATTATTTGTCAAGTTATGGCGATAGCTATAAATAAAATGTTCCAGACAAATTGCTTTTAGGTGTTTTCCGATCCTTTCTTCTTGGGCAAATTTCACATCTGGCAGACATTTTTTGTCTTTTCCCAGGTGGTTCTTCATCATCCTTCCGATCTTCTCTCCTAGGCGCTTGTAATTCCCTTGGAATTCTCTCTTCATCTTGACATTGTTATAGTTTACCCGAAAAATCACCCTTGCATTTATACCAGCACAATTGAGGAGAGCATAAAATATTGTCAGTGTCGATCTCGTGCTATTTCGGGATTCATCGTAAGATGTCGATAATTCATCAACAACATCATCGCCACTTTTTGTAGCATTATGGAAAGTGATTACTTCGAGCTTCGTCTTTTCACCAGCACTTTCATCGTTTTATCTTTATCTGGTGTATGTAAAGTAGATAAAAGTAAAACTATTTCGTTTTTTTTTGAGTATACAAAACCAAGGTAAAATATTTCTGAAAGCCAAATTTGGAGGAATATTGTGATCTTTCCTCTGACACTTGGAGACTTTCTACTTCCTTGCACAGTACCAGTATGATTCGGCAATAATAAAATTTTCAAAAAAACTCGATATTAATGTATAAATATAAGTTTTCTAGGTTTAATTGTACACAAAATCATAAAGTTTTGACAATATTCATGAAAAAACAAAACCCACAACATAATTATTTGAATTCATTTTTATACACACTTACCAGTTTGGCACTTTGATCAAGAAAATCGACCTCAACATCAAAATAGCTACTGAAATAGGTTTCACTAAAAACATCGGAATTATGAAAAATGCACAAAACTCGAAGTAAACTGAATAAAAGCATTTATATATACCTACTCCGTTCACATATTATCGACCGAATAGTAGGAGTTTGTTTATTTATCTGTGATTGGCACTATTTGCTGAACGTAGTCAACGTTGCCGAATGTACCCTGTCTCGTTCGACGAGCTTACGAGTTATAAGAGAACATTATGCAATATTGACAACATTGCGTATCAGTCTGACAAGAAAATAAACATAAAAACCTAAAATTTTAATATACACAGTGGAATATGCCAAATTGTCATGGCCAACCGACATGGTCCGTTTCCTGAATGGACTATACATACATTTGAAGATGTCTGAACCGTATAATCAATAGCACAGAAAACTTTTTTCACTTACAAAATGGCAGAGCTCTACATTGAATGTTCCAAACATATATAAATGTTATCGTTGGCTTCTAATATGCAACCTAAAATAGACATACAATTTCTGTGGTTGCCAATATACGAGTAACCGCCTGGCTGGGATTTCTCGACTTTCCCCATCTCATCTATTCATTCAGCGTATTAGGTCTAGCATTTTATTGATATAATTGGCTAATTATCTAATCTTGATAGGAGCAGCAGCCCTGCTAGTCAAACTTTCGATGAAAATTTTCTCGATTGATGATCCAAATGAATGCCGGAACTGTGCTTGAAAGTGTCTTCCATTTCGGTTAAGTGGATCCAGTTTGAATGTTGAAAAGTTGTAGAATCCACAGGCGAAAGGCATAATTGAGTTCTGGGCGATCTCATTAGAACAGTGAAGTTGGGTAATATAATTAGTTACATTGGATATAAGGGGTCTATCTGAAAGGCTACGGAGTAATTACGAATGGTTTCAGACTCTCGAAGTTATTTGATAGGTTACTGAAAAGACAGAGGTATATTATTTTTTGCACGAATTTTGTTAGTTACCGCGTTTGTGTGAATCACTTAGGGGAAAGTGTGGGGTAGATTCATACACGGGGCACTATCATACACTACCGATATCTGTTGTTAGTCGCACATCAAGAAAGGACTTGCACACGTATAAGTAGCTTATCTATGTGTATGATGGCTCACTGAGTTTGAAAACAGTTGATGTCAAACGCTCCAAGAGGTGACACGTCAAGTGATTTGGCTTCGTAGAAGTAATTTTCAACCCTCACATTGAACTCATTTTTAGTGGTAGAAGCTGTTTTTGAGATTATTCAGTACTCTTTCATTTGAAAGATAATGGGTCAAGTTGTGTATTAATATTAGAATATTGATTAATCTGTTTGGTTTTTGTTCAAGATTATAATTAGTTCATTTTCTCATGATGGGGTAGGTTCATATAACCGTAAGCTGGGTACATTCATACTACATGAATGTGCTCCACTTTTTTATTTTAGTTTGTGGAACTAAATTGATATCAAAATCTTGTTCTATAGAAGAAATATGGTCACAAATTACAAGAAAAAAAGGAGTAGGAGGGGAGAGGTGGAGGAACAGGCCATGTTGGAAGCTGGCAATGAAGTTTCGAAAAACAAATTGTCTTTACGGAAATAACATCCGAATATGAGATTAATAAGATAAGATCTTGTAGCAAAAATCGTATATTTGAATCGAATTTGCCTGTATGAAAGCGCCCCACATGTGGGGTACATTCATACATTTTCATTTTTTTTGTAGCGTTCACAGAAAGTCACACAATTTATAGAAATCACATATTTCTGATATATGGTCAGATAGTGAGACTATTAGTTTTGATGAATTGATATAGATATCGATATCAGAAAAAAATCTATAGGACAAAATAAGAAAACTGTATGGAGCTGCCTCATCTTCTCCTACTGTTCAGTGAAATAATGAAAATTTTAGGAAAAGCTCTGTGCAGGAGCTTTCGAGCGATCGTTCATAGGTGCAGAAATAAATCACTCACCTCAAAAGTTTATATGGGACTTCAGATTGATACCAAATACCTATATAAATACAGAATCTCAGCACAATAAATTAATCGAACAAATAATATGTGAAAAATAAACAATCGTATTAAATTCTATGGTTCTGACGATGCGATCCTCTTGAAATCTTGCAAGAACATTCAGTATATGATTGATTCACAAAATAAATTTCACTGGAATCGGATATCTTGTTATGGAAATATATATATATTCTTCTTTTCAATATTCCAACTGAATTTTTTATGGCTCTGTGTACACTTTGGCCACGAAATTTTGCCTAAGTCTTATGATGAGCATCTTACATGTGGCTGCAACATTTCATTTTGATTGAGATATTCGAAAAAAAAATTTGAATGCCTACATTTCATGGAACATCGTGTACGATTTGGCTGGTTCACGAACTTAACTGAGGCATTTGGAACCCAAACTCACCCTGAAAATCTCAAGTCTCTAGGACAATCCTCTCGAAAGTTATCGTGTAAACGGCCGGCCAGAATTGAATTTGACCAAGAATCCTTCATCAGGGTTCATCATTCGTGATCATTTTCGGCTCAAAATAAAAAAAACAGACATTGGGGCAAAACGATATAGCAGTCTTTTAATGAGAACGGGCGCACAAAAACATATCATCTGGTGCATCTTTTGAAATTTATTCATTTCTTCTCTTGTAAAAACAGCAGATTTTTGGGTTTGTAGCCAGTAGATTTTTTGTTGAGGAATGCTGTGAGGGTTGCAAACTTGAATATCTCAATACCGTCGTTCGAAAATATTGTGCTTTTCAACATTGAATATTCAGCACAAGGACTTCCAGGCGATATAAGATTTGTCAGTGATATTTTTCCAGTGATTTTTGAAAATTGTGTCTATCATGCAAAAATCGCTTTAAGTACCTATCTCTAACGTTAAGGACTACCGATTTAAGACAATGATACTGTTTTCTGTTCTTAATATACTAAAGTTGTTCCAATTTATTTATTAACTTATGTTCTGGAAATTCAACTATAAAGCTTCATCGGTTGATGGGTTAAAATTCGATTTTTCCATTTTAAATATTTTTGCAAATCGAAGAATTTGAAAAATCTTGGATTAAAATGAAGTCAAGGTTCATTAACTCATAATGCTCAGGGTGGCCAGAATTGGTAATCCCTGAACTACAACTTTTCAACCCTATGAGATATGGAAAATAAATTGCACACAGCGGTCATCTTTTTTCGAGAAATTCATAATGACCTCAACAGCATTGCTTCTTCATTCATCTTCTTTTGTGTTCGCATTGTAAGCCAAAACTGACATGGACAATTTGAACTCTCGTCATTGTCTCCGCTTCTTTTTGTGTTATAAATTTAAAACAAAAAATATTATGGGAACACCCTCCTTGATAGAAATGCCGTAGCTCAATCTAATTTCTGCTAAGAAATTTCATTTCTGAAATTACATGAACTTTTGTTTTTTCTCACGGAAACAATAATTTATTTTCGCTTCCAAATAATCACTATTTTTTCTCAATTCATATATAACATGTCCGGGGAATAACTGTGTACCTACATACTCTCACCAGAGATAGAATTGGACAAGCTGATGACTGATTGACTATAAAAAATTAATTTCTGGATTTCCCTAGAAAGCTACAGGGTGACTTTCCAACTTCATGGAAATAAATACTTAGATCATCATTTTCAAGCCAAAAATTATTTGAGATAGCAGAAATACATGATGTGAGACAATTATATTCCATAACAATACTTTCGAACATTATTTCAAAAAAATACCTGTTGTAACCTTACACATGAATACACAACCAGAAAAAAATATCGTACTTACCAACCACGAAGGTGCTATAAAAGTATAGGCCAACGAAGTTTCAAATATCTAGCATCGAAAATTTTCAATATAATTCCCGAAGAACTGAAAAAAATAAAAAACATCGAAATCAAGAAATGTAAAATAAAATAAAATAAAACACACTATTATTGTTTATTAAAATCTTCGGCTATCGATTTCGGAATTATTCCATCATCAGGCCAGCTGAAAGTATACAAATGTAAACATGTATTTATTTAGGTGAGAGTATGCAACTTACTGTCTTGAATTAAAATGAACAGAAACTGTTTAAAAACATTAAAAATATTAAAAACGGTTCTCCTCTGTCAGAATTGTAAAAATTTTTGAATTTTAGTCAACCTTTATTATCGATGTATCTTTCTTGTGGGAATGTCAACTGAATCTGGAACTATAGGATATGTGCGAAATGTGATATCTAATATGTTATTATCGGTGGTCTATTGGTGGCGGGAATTTTTTGAATTTTATTTATTGTTGTTTTTTAAGAACCTATGAGTTTAAAAATACTTTTTCTGTCGAATTCTATATTATCATTAAGTAAAAATTGGTTGTCTTTATTTTTAAAATTTCTAGTTGTTCGAGTAATACTATTTTATGGTAGTTATTTTCTTTATGAAATATTTTCAGATTATCTAATGTGATATGATGTCCGGTATCGTTTAAATGTGTGCCTAAAGCGGAATGGGGTTGATTTCTTTTGTGTTCTTTGAATCTTTTTCTACATTACGAGTTGTCATTCCTATGTAAAATGAAGGGCAGTTTGTGCATGTTATCTCATAGACTCCGCTGGATTGTTCGAGTTTAGATTTAATTTTATTATTAATCAGTATATCTGCTATTGTTCTGTGTCGTTTACTTGTTAGTGTATAATTGTATTTCTCTAAAGTATGTTTTAGTTTTTCATGCAGATCTTTGTAGTATGGTGTTGATATGAAGTATTTCCTGATAGGTGTGTGGGAGTAGATCTTATCTAGAATTATTTTTCTTTTCATTGATGTTAGAATTTCGTCTATATATGTTCTAGAATATTCATTTTCTCTGCCTATTTGGTAAGATTATATCCAGTTCTTTCTTATAATTTTCTGGTGTTAAAGGGGTGTTAAAAAGTCTATGAAATAAAAATCTAAATGCGGCTCTCTTCATTGTGGGTGCGTGGTATGAGCTAAAAGGAATGATGGTGTTAGTTTGTGTTGGTTTCCTGTAGATATCGAAAAAAAAACATTATCGTCTTTAGTGTTATGCTCAGATCTAAGAAATTCAGTGAATTTGGTATAGCGTGTTTTATGGTGAATTTAATTTTATATTTGGAGTTGATTTCTTGGTAGAATTCTTCAAGTTCAGCGTTTGTTCCTGACCATAAGCAAAAGATGTCGTCCACGTATCTTTTCCAGATTACTTTTGCTTATGGTCAGGAACAAACGCTGAACTCTACCAAGAAATCAACTCCAAATATAAAATTAATTCACCATAAAACACCCTATACCAAATTCACTGAATTTCTTAGATCTGAGCATAACACTAAAAGACGATAATGTTTTTTTTTCGATATCTACAGGAAACCAACACAAACTAACAGTTTGTGAATCTTGCTAGGGGACAAGAAAATTTGAGAAGAATAGATGGAACCAATGAATTACTTAGGAAATTAGTGGAAATCGTAAAAGTCAGCGATGGTTCAGAAAAGAGTACAAATTTGACTTCAGAGTTATTCACTATGCTAGATAAACAAAATCAAGCAGCTTTCACTTCTGAAAATACTGATATGAAGAACATAATTGCTTCTCTTGATTATCTGAAAGTCATTTTTATGATATTTCTTCTATTGATGATTTCTTTCGGAGTTGTTGTACTATTCAGGCATTTCAAAAATCTTCCCTTGGTAATAATTTTGTTAATAATTTCAGTTTGGATAGTCAAGAGTTACCAATCATAGAACGACATAATAGTCAGATAACATGAATATCATTTTTTTCAAGACAATTCACAACAATCTCTCATATAATAAAGGAAGAATAATATACACGCTATTTGTCTTTGGCAATCGATTGACTCGATAAGAGTAATAGGAAATAAATTGTTATGATTACTTGAATATCTTGAATCTTTTTTATTACAATCGATTTTTCTTCTGATTCGGTGAGTGTTTATACACTTCTTTATTTTATTCAGTAACCGAGTTTAATACTCTTCATACATTCAACGAACATTCCTCCTATCTAAAGTGTGTTCCGTAATTCAAGCGAAAATTTCGGGAGATGATTGCACGAATGAAATCAAGATACGTAGTTCACATAAGAGCCCAACCCTTTCCGAAATATCAAACTCAAAAAGTGTCGACCAAAACTTAATTTCATTTCTTTCTGATAGTTGAAAACGAAAACTTGGTAAATGTTGTTGTTTTCTCAAACTTCGAAAACCACGGATATTTTTTCATTCCTGTAACATAATAAGAGTGTGAAAAACATTCACTTCATTCGATTTGAAACTCTTTTCCGAGATGAAGTTTCAGAAAATAAAATCAAACTCGAAATCTGCAATTTATTTGAAAAGGGTGAGCTGAAGAAAATTCTTTTTAGAAAACAAACCTATCTGATTTCGTACAAGGAATCAACTCCTGAGTTTTGTCTCATGAATGTAGAAACACAATGTATGTAATTAGGATTTTTTAAGGAAAAGAGCAACATATTTGTGTGTACAGAATGAAAAATGTATACGATTTATGTATTCGGTAACCGATTGACTATAAAATGTTTAAATGTATTTTGTTTATTGCAATAGATTTTCTGCCTGTTCATAGTTTTTTGTGATTTAATTAAGTCCTAAAGTTTCAAACTCTTTCAGCAAACATTCTCTTCATACAGGGTGTCCCAAGATATCGGTTATTAGACAAGAACAAGTTCTTTCCCAAAATAGGGCCTGTACTGAAAGAATAATTCGAAATACTCAGTTTTTTTTTATCCTGAACACTTTAAATGAAGAGTCCAGCCTTGGAATAATGTAGAATTGATATCTTTCTCACTCGAACATAGCATGTGGCCATGTGCCAATAAGATACAATAATATCCGTCAATAAGTTTGGATTTTATGATTATATAATAATAAATAATAAAGTTTATTTAGTTGAATAAACAAGTTACATCACAGAGGTATCTAATAAACAACCTGTACATGACATTAAATCAGTAGTTATTCTAAAACTAAAACTATTCCACACAAAGAAATCAACAACATGTAGGTGAGCAAAGAACACAAGAACAACTTTTTCATATTTTTGCCTAATTATTTCTCAGTTTACTTTTTTATTCATTAAGTGAAGTTTGAGTGTCGCGCCAGTAAATTGTGTGCAATAAGGTAGGTATTGCTCATAATCTATTTATTATTACAAAAATCTAAAGAAGAAGTTTCGTCCATTCCGGTAAGTGTTTGTCATAATTAGGTTTGTAAGCTACTGATACATTAATCTTCATACGCTGTGTTTCAACTGTTAGTCACCAATTCATAGATTAGTGGTCTTGTATGGCAATTCATCCAGGTTTTTATCCGTTTTTTGAATATTTCGATGTTTTTTTTATTTTACAAATGAATTCTTCCATAGTATGTTCTCTCGAGATCAAGAAATGTAAAATAAAATAAATAAAACACACTTTTATTGTTTATTAAAATCTTCGGCTATCGATTTCGGAATTATTCCATCATCAGGCCAGCTGAAAGTATACAAATGTAAACATGTATTTATTTAGGTGAGAGTATGCAACTTACTGTCTTGAATTAAAATGAACAGAAACTGTTTAAAAACATTAAAAATATTAAAAAACGGTTCTCCTCTGTCAGAATTGTAAAAATTTTTGAATTTTAGTCAACCTTTATTATCGATGTATCTTTCTCGTGGAAATGTCAACTGAATCTGGAACTATAGGATATGTGCGAAATGTGATATCTAATATGTTATTATCGGTGGTCTATTGGTGGCGGGAATTTTTTGAATTTTATTTATTGTTGTTTTTTAAAGAATCTATGAGTTTAAAAATACTTCTTCTGTCGAATTCTATATTATCATTAAGTAAAAATTGGTTGTCTTTATTTTTTAAAATTTCTAGTTGTTCGAGTAATACTATTTGATGGTAGTTATTTTCTTTATGAAGTATTTTCAGATTATCTAATGTGATATGATGTCCGGTATCGTTTAAATGTGTGCCTAAAGCGGAATGGGGTTGATTTCTTTTGTGTTCTTTGAATCTTTTTTCTACATTACGAGTTGTCATTCCTATGTAAAATGAAGGGCAGTTTGTGCATGTTATCTCATAGACTCCGCTGGATTGTTCGAGTTTAGATTTCATTTTATTATTAATCAGTATATCTGCTATTGTTCTGTGTCGTTTACTTGTTAGTGTATAATTGTATTTCTCTAAAGTATGTTTTAGTTTTTCATGCAGATCTTTGTAGTATGGTGTTGATATGAAGTATTTCCTGATGGGTGTGTGGGGGTAGATCTTATCTAGAATTATTTTTCTTTTCATTGATGTTAGAACTTCGTCTATATATGTTCTAGAATATTCATTTTTTCTGCCTATTCGGTATATTATATCCAGTTCTTTCTTATAATTTTCTGGTGTTAAAGGGGTGTTAAAAAGTCTATGAAATAAAAATCTAAATGCGGCTCTCTTCATTGTGGGTGCGTGGTATGAGCTAAAAGGAATGATGGTGTTAGTTTGTGTTGGTTTCCTGTAGATATCGAAAAGAAAAACATTATCGTCTTTTAGTGTTATGCTCAGATCTAAGAAATTCAGTGAATTTGCTATAGCGTGTTCTATGGTGAATTTAATTTTATATTTGGAGTTGATTTCTTGGTAGAATTCTTCAAGTTCAGCGTTTGTTCCTGACCATAAGCAAAAGATGTCGTCCACGTATCTTTTCCAGATTACTTTTGCTTATGGTCAGGAACAAACGCTGAACTTGAAGAATTCTACCAAGAAATCAACTCCAAATATAAAATTAAATTCACCATAGAACACGCTATAGCAAATTCACTGAATTTCTTAGATCTGAGCATAACACTAAAAGACGATAATGTTTTCTTTTCGATATCTACAGGAAACCAACACAAATTAACACCATCATTCCTTTTAGCTCATACCACGCACCCACAATGAAGAGAGCCGCATTTAGATTTTTATTTCATAGACTTTTTAACACCCCTTTAACACCAGAAAATTATAAGAAAGAACTGGATATAATATACCGAATAGGCAGAAAAAATGAATATTCTAGAACATATATAGACGAAGTTCTAACATCAATGAAAAGAAAAATAATTCTAGATAAGATCTACCTCCACACACCCATCAGGAAATACTTCATATCAACACCATACTACAAAGATCTGCATGAAAAACTAAAACATACTTTAGAGAAATACAATTATACACTAACAAGTAAACGACACAGAACAATAGCAGATATACTGATTAATAATAAAATGAAATCTAAACTCGAACAATCCAGCGGAGTCTATGAGATAACATGCACAAACTGCCCTTCATTTTACATAGGAATGACAACTCGTAATGTAGAAAAAAGATTCAAAGAACACAAAAGAAATCAACCCCATTCCGCTTTAGGCACACATTTAAACGATACCGGACATCATATCACATTAGATAATCTGAAAATACTTCATAAAGAAAATAACTACCATAAAATAGTATTACTCGAACAACTAGAAATTTTAAAAAATAAAGACAACCAATTTTTACTTAATGATAATATAGAATTCGACAGAAGAAGTATTTTTAAACTCATAGATTCTTAAAAAAACAACAATAATAAAATTCAAAAAATTCCCGCCACCAATAGACCACCGATAATAACATATTAGATATCACATTTCGCACATATCCTATAGTTCTAGATTCAGTTGACATTCCCACAAGAAAGATACATCGATAATAAAGGTTGACTAAAATTCAAAAATTTTTACAATTCTGACAGAGGAGAACCGTTTTAAACAGTTTCTGTTCATTTTAATTCAAGACAGTAAGTTGCATACTCTCACCTAAATAAATACATGTTTACATTTGTATACTTTCAGCTGGCCTGATGATGGAATAATTCCGAAATCGATAGCCGAAGATTTTAATAAACAATAAAAGTGTGTTTTATTTATTTTATTTTACATTTCTTGATCTCGAGAGAACATACTATGGAAGAATTCATTTGTAAAATAAAAAAAAACATCGAAATATTCAAAAAACGGATTAAAACCTGGATGAATTGCCATACAACACCATTAATCTATGAATTAGTGAATAACAGTTGAAACACAGCGTATGATAGAAGATCAATATATCAGTGACTTCAAAACCTAATTATGACAAACGCTTACCGGAATGGACGAAACTATTTCTTTATATTTTGTTATAATATATAGATTATGACCAATACCTACCTTATTGTACACAACTTACTGGCGCGACTCTTAAATTTCACTTAATGAAAAAAAAAGATAACTGAGAAAGATTTAGGCGAAAATACGAAAAAGTTGAACTGGCCTACTCATATTTTCCTGGGTTCTTTGCTTACCTACATGTTGTTGATTTCTTTGTGTGGAATAGTTTTAGTTTTAAAATAACTACTAATTTAATGTCACGTACAGGTTGTATATTAGATACCTCTGTGATGTAACTTGTTTATTCAACTAAATAAACTTTATTATATTATTATTATATAATCATAAAATCCAAACTTATTGACGGATATTATTGTATCTTATTGGCACATGGCCACATGCTATGTTCGAGTGAGAAAGATATCAATTCTACATTATTCCAAGGCTGGACTCTTCATTTAAAGTGTTCAGGATAAAAAAAACTGAGTGTTTCGAATTATTCTTTCAGTACAGGCCCTATTTTGGGAAAGAACTTGTTCTTGTCTAATAACCGATATCTTGGGACACCCTGTATGAAGAAAATGTTTGCTGAAAGAGTTTGAAACTTTAGGACTTAATTAAATCACAAAAAACTATGAACAGGCAGAAAATCTATTGCAATAAACAAAATACATTTAAACATTTTATAGTCAATCGGTTACCGAATACATAAATCGTATACATTTTCCATTCTGTACACACAAATATGTTGCTCTTTTCCTTAAAAAAACCCCTAATTACATACAGGGTGTTTCTACATTCATGAGACAAAACTCAGGAGGTTATTCCTCGTGTGAAATCAGATGAGTTTGTTTTCTATAATGAATTTTCTTCAGTCCACAATTTCAAATAAATTGCCGATTTTGAGTTAGAGTTTTTTTTCCTGAAATTTCATCTCGGAAAAGAGTTTCAAATCAAATAAAGTAAATGCTGATATTTTTACACTCGTATTATGTAACAGTAATAAAAAATATCCGTGGTTTTCGAAGTTTGAGAAAACAACAACATTTACCAAGTTTTCGTTTTCAACTATCAGAAAGAAATGAAATTAAGTTTTGGTCGACACTTTTTGAGTTTGATATTTCGGAAAGGGTTGGGCTGTTATGGGAAGAACGTATCTTGATTTCATTCGAGCAATCATCTCCCGAAATTTTCGCTTGAATTACGGAACACACTTTAGATAGGAGGAATGTTCGTTGAATGTATGAAGAGTATTAAACTCGGTTACTGAATAAAATAAAGAAGTGTATAAACACTCACCGAATCAGAAGAAAAATCGATTGTAATAAAAAAGATTCAAGATATTCAAGTAATCATAACAATTTATTTCCTATTACTCTTATCGAGTCAATCGATTGCCAAAGACAAATAGCGTGTATATTATTCTTCCTTTATTATATGAGAGATTGTTGTGAATTGTCTTGAAAAAATGATATTCATGTTATCTGACTATTATGTCGTTCTATGATTGGTAACTCTTGACTATCCAAACTGAAATTATTAACAAAATTATTACCAAGGGAAGATTTTTGAAATGCCTGAATAGTACAACAACTCCGAAAGAAATCATCAATAGAAGAAATATCATAAAAATGACTTTCAGATAATCAAGAGAAGCAATTATGTTCTTCATATCAGTATTTTCAGAAGTGAAAGCTGCTTGATTTTGTTTATCTAGCATAGTGAATAACTCTGAAGTCAAATTTGTACTCTTTTCTGAACCATCGCTGACTTTTACGATTTCCACTAATTTCCTAAGTAATTCATTGGTTCCATCTATTCTTCTCAAATTTTCTTGTCCCCTAGCAAGATTCTGGGATATTTTATCTCCCGTGTTTCTAATTTCATCGGAAATGTTTTTGATCAAGAGTTTTGTGAATCCATAAATTCATGGATGTTCGCTTCGTTCGGCTGATGAAATGTCGAGAAAAACTTGAAAAAGGAACTCCTTTTAAAACCCGTTTCAAAGTAATCAATGATATAATTGGAGCTTTTAGGATTTGTCGATATCTGTTGTTCATCAACGCATAATATCCCTTTTAAATTTTTCTGTTTGAAGGATTGACCAGGTGGAATAAAAATCTTTTTCTTATCGGCGTAAATCAAGATTTTTGCCAGTTCTTTGCACATAAAAGAATTTCTGTCAATCCTAAGATAATTCAATTGTGCACGGAAAAAAATCGTAATCTACATTCAAGTATAAGGATAATCTTGAACAAATATTCTAAATCTAAGTTGTTTTAATATTGCGTTGAAACTATTTTACTTGAAACAAAAATATCATTCTTTCATTTCAAGAACACACATATACTTGTTTACCAAGATTACAATATATTTAACTGAAGATTTCGTGTTCTCGATTCAACAAGATCACTAGTATAAAAGCAAAAATAGCTATCAAGATCCATTGAAAATCATTTTGTTTCCTCTAGAGAAAATGTAATACATGAGTCAAAATTAATAGAAGTCGATCGAAGTCTAGTTTTGATATTGACTTGAAAGAAAACCATTCTTATAACTAGAATATTATAATCCTCAATTGTAGTAAAAATTGTTTTGATAGAAGAGTTGCACTGATTATATTAAGAATAGTTATCTTGGTTGAAATCTAAAATATCTTCCGCGAATTCAACTACTGCTCTTTTCAAGCATACACTATTTTTAATCCAAATACTAATATACGCAAGTCAAATACAGATACGCTCTACTACGGCTGGCCGTTGGTTCATGCGCAGATTGTGGTTGGTCGGAGCGAATGATAGGGCTTGCGCATGATGCTAGTCTAGATAGTTGGAACTAGTGGAAAGTTTATTGGCAGACATTTTCGAAGAACAGTCGAAGAGAGCAAGAACAGTTTTTTATAGTTTAGTGTTCATAATATTTTTAGTGATTTATTATTATGGAGAAAATTCTAGACGAATGGGAATTGGCCGATTTGATTCCAATATTCAAGGGTGAGTACCTATATTTACAGATATTCTGAGAAATTGTTTAATGCACTTCGTTGGTGTGAATGAAAAAATTAACAGATTGATTGTTGGCCAGGTATCATTAGATTTTATACTGAAATTCACGCTTTGGGTTTTCAGAGCATGGAATTTGGAAGATTTGAAGGAGGCAATTCGTGAAGAGGTGGCACTAATCACCGAGGAGACACTACAGCTAGTATGGCAGAGCTTCCTCAACAGAATTGAAAACTGCATCAGAGAAGACGGCCGTCACCTTCCTGACATTGATTTTGCAAGTTAAATTAAATGGCATATCCTAATAAACATGTCAGAAAAGTAAATAAATTTTTTGTTTGAAAAATTAACACCGTTTTGCTGTTTTCAAAATGTAAATACTTCCCGTGGTCACCCTGTACAATTCGAAACTCGGTGGTTTACAATTCTTCGGGTATATTAATCGCTAGAGGTAACATTACCTCCGAGATTTAGGGTACTTCATTATGTACGATTACTGTAGAGTTGTACCAAGAACCTTATATTCCTTACAATTCGTACAACTCTACAGTAATCGTACACAATGAAGTACCCTAAATCTCGGACGTAATGTTACCTCTAGCGATTAATATACCCAAAGAATTGTAAACCACCGAGTTTTATTTATTCTTATTCGGAAACTAAGAAAGTTTTGCCAGAAGATTGTTCTATGTTGGATCCAAGAAGTCTTATTCTTATTCGAAGTTTTGGGTAGGTTTACTCGAAAAATGTTCAATACTCATTCCAAGAAGCCTTATTCTTAATCGGAAACTAAGAAAGTTTTGCCAGAAGATTATTCTATGTTCGATCCAAGTGGGCTTATTCTTGGTTAAAGTAATCCTTCATCTTGATATAAAAGTTATTATACTATTCTCAAGTTTATTTTTCCTCATATGAAGTGTAGTGAACATTTACGTTTAAGAATAACGTGCATCTTGCATTGAGTCAAGTTATGCTTGCGGATATATGAGTCTAATATTGCTTCCAGTCAAGACTACTAGTCTTGGATATAGCATATATTTTTTTCAGTGTGGGCAATATTGAAGGAGTGATTCAATGTCTAGAGAAATCATATTGTTTTCACTCAAATCTAGTGTGACGACATGTTTTGTCGAATAAAACACACTAACTTCAAGGCCAGGTGAATTGATTTTACTCAACTTGAGGAATTTCAGATTTATCAATCCATGGAAGACACCTTCATTCAAGAAACACCCTGTATATAGAGGAAATGTACGTTGAAAGTGTGAAGAGTAAGAACCTAGATGACTGAATAAAATAAAAAAATTTTAAGAACTAGCTGAAGCAAAAGAAGAATCAATTGCAATGAATAACATAAGATTCAAGTAATCATAACAATTTATTTCTATTACTCTTATCGGTCAATCGATTATCAGAGACAAATATCGTATACATTATTTTTTCTATATATGAAGAATGTTGTAAATTGCCTTGAAAAAGGTGATATTTATGGTATATGACTATTGTGTCGTTCTATGATTGGTAACTCTTGACTATCCAAACTGAAATTATTAACAAATGGAAGATTTTTGAAATGCCTGAATAGTACAACAACTCCGAAAGAAATCATCAATATAAGAAATATCATAAAAATGACTTTCAGATAATCAAGAGAAACAATTATATTTTTCATATCAGTATTTTCAGAAGTGAAAGCTGCTTGATTTTGTTTATCTAACATAGTGAATAACTCTGAAGTTAAATTCGTACTCTTTTCTGAACCATCGCTTGATTTCACGATTTCCACTAATTTCCTAAGTAATTCATTGGTTCCATCTATTCTTCTCAAATTTTCTTGTCCCCTAGCAAGATTCTGGGATATCTTGTCTCCCGTGTTTCTTATTTCATCGGAAATGGTTTTGATCAAGAGTTTTTGTGAATCCATAAATTCATGGATGTTCTCTTCGTTCGGCTGATGAAATGTCGAGAAAAACTTGAAAAAGGAACTCCTTTTAAAACCCGTTTCAAAGTAATCAATGACATAATTGGCGCTTTTAGGATTTGTCGATATCTCTTGTTCATCAACGCATAATATCCCTTTTAAATTTTTCTGTTTGAAGGATTGACCAGGTGGAATCAAAATCTTTTTCTTATCGGCGTAAATCAAGATTTGTGCCAGTTCCTTGCACATAAAAGAATTTCTGTCTATCCTTAGATAATTCAATTGTGGGCAATATTGAAGGAGTGATTCAACGTCTAGAGAAATCATGTTGTTTTCACTCAAATCTAGTTGGACGACATCTTTTGTCGAATAAAACACACTTACTTCAAGGCCAGGTAAATTTAATTCACTCAAGTTGAGGAATTTCAGATTTATCAATCCATGGAAGACACCTTCATTCAAGGTGGTGATATTATTGGACGACAAGTCGAAATGTGATAAATTTACCAAATTGTCAAAGAGACCAAAGGGTAAACTGTTCAGATGATTTTTGGATAAATCGAGAATTCGCAGTTCATCCAAATTTTCCAGTGGTTGATTTTCTATTTTACTTATACGGTTCCCACTTAAGTTGAGCTTCAGCAAATTGGTTGGAAAGAAAGAACCATTCAAGTTCATCAAATTATTGTATGCAAGTGAGAAAAGCTTGATATTGTAGTTAGATGTGCAGTTCACCAGTGAACTTATTTGATTGTTCTCCAGAATGAGTGATTCCAAAGAATGAAGATGAAAACATAAATTCTGATCCATGACTTTTATATTATTTCTTGATAGGTTCAAGGTTTTCAGTTGAAAAAGTGTGTCTATGGTTGATGTTGAAAAGTTCTGCAGAAGGTTGTTACTCAAATCTAGGTATTCTAAGGTTTTACAACCATTGAAAGATTCATTTTCTATGAGTTCGATTCTGTTGCTACTCAAATCTAAATATTTAATGTTTGAAAGTTCAGAAAACGTGTCTCTGTGTATTTTTGTTATAAAGTTATTTCCAAGGTTAATCAATTGAACTCGATGCAATCCTGAAAACGGTCTGCTCTGAACTGTTTCTATGCCTGTATTGTTGAGAAACACTTGATCCAAGTTATCTAAAAGTGAGAAAGAATTGGTTCTTATGACGTCAATCTTGTCCGTGAAAACTATTGTACAATCTCTATCACAAATTTGCGGAGTAGCATGCATTTGGTCCAGATTTTTGCATGTTGCGTTATTGAACGGTCCAACCCAAACATGTCCACAAAAATTAGGAACACATATGTATTGTTGCGTCTGCTCGGTTATCTTAACATTGCACATCGATTGATCGGTAATGGTTATGTAACCCAGAAGACTCAATATTAGAAAACGCCGCATTGCCTTCAAGTTTTACTCCTGAATATCAGTTGACTCCTAGAAAGAAATATCAATATATAAATCAATACTAAAATTAATAATTCAATAGGAAACAGTTTAAGAAAAGCCCTGAGCAGTGCTTTTGAACGCTCGTTCTTTGGTGGAGCAATATTATCCAAATCTCATTATCTCAAAATTTTGTATGGGATTTGAGATTGATACCGATTATATAAATCTCAGTACAATCGGTTTTGGTTTGGTTTCTGGAAATTATTCAAAAAATTTAATATGTAAAAAATTGACAATTAATGGTTATTTAATAAACTAGGTTTTTAAAGACAGCGACTAATGGTCAAGATATTTTAATGCGTGAGCGGAGCGAACGCATTAATAGTTCGAGACCATTAGTCGCTCAATTAATGGGCGAGTTTATTACAAGATTTTCCGACAATCTCAACATGAATAGTGTATAAATACTTGATTGAGATACATTCTCAATTCGCACAAGACATACATTTGACGTAAAGGAATTTCTATGTTTCTATGTTCCAGTAGAGTTTTGACATTTCTCGTAGTGCTTCTGAATACTTTGTGTAAGGTTGCCATGAGGATTGCACATTAAAATGGCTCAAAAATTGAGCATTAAAATGGGTCATTAATGCTCAATTTCGTACACATTAAAAGCACCTTTCATTTCGAGGTCGGCGAAAACAGTTATTTAATCAACTAGGTTATTAAAGACAGCGACTAATGGTCAAGATATTTCAATAGTTCGAGACCATTAGTCGCTCGATTAATAACCGAGTTGATTACAAGATTTTTCCGCCGATCTCAATACGAATTGTGTATAAATACTTGATTTAAATACATTCATATTTTGCACAAGACATGCATTTGACAAATATAAATATTTATGTTTCTATGTCCTGTAGAGTTTTGACATTTCTCTTAGTGCTTCTGACTACTTTGTGTACGGTTGCCATGAGGATTGCACATTAAAATGGCTAAAAAATTGAGCATTAAAATGGTTCATAAATGCATTATTCGAAAAATTGGAAATACTGTCACCTCACGAACTTTCGAATTAAAACATCTTCTGATATTTATAAAGAAACTTCAAGGGGATATGAATTCATCTTGACTATTTCATTATTTGTAAATACAGGTTGTTTCGGAATGAGGTGTCCCTTTTTCATGACATACAGTTCCTAAGAACTATGGATCTCGGACGCATTGTTTCTGAGACACAGGGTGTTGAAGTTAATGAAAACATGGGTTTTTGAAAATATTTTCAACACCCCACACGATTTGTGTTTGCTTTAGGGTAGTTTTTTCAATTCAAAGTCATTTCCAATATTCACTCTTGGCGTCTGTACAAACTTCTGTCAGAAAAAAATTGGTGAAAAAAATGAAATGCCAATGCTTTTTTCAATTTGAAATTATTTTCGTGATCACTACAAAATTTGAAGTGAGAATGGTATCTTTCTGAGATAAAAATAAAATGATATTTTATCTATAAAATTTAGATATTTTTTGATTACGTCAGTAGTAAAAATTAAAAATAGCTTTTGATCGAAAGAAATATGTTTATCCACGACTATTGTGAAATCCCTTTATTGTACGTCTTTGTACTCGGCATGGATAATACCCATTAATCACAAGGGAATAATGAGATATTATTCACTGCCGTCAGATGCAGATTTAGCTTTGATATAATATTCTTTAAAGTGGCATTTCTTCAGTTTCCTAAAGTACTCCAACTAAGAAATATGGGTAAACCTTGTCAATCACCGAGTGAATAATAGAGCAGTGGCGGCTCCTCAGGGGAGGCAGAGGAGGCCGGGCCTCCCCTAATTTCACTGAATTTTATTCAAATTCAAGTTCAAATGAAGAATAATCACGTTTCTATATCTGTATTATTTCCATCATTCTATCTACTATCCAAATCTCAAATTAATAAACATTTGTTTATTATTCAGCGATCTAAAACATGCATACATTATCCGCAACACAAAATACGTATAGCAGGCAAACCGCTAAGCGGAGGAGGCTCGCCTCCACGAGTCGAGATTCGTTAGCCTGTAACATTTCAAACTTCTTCAATATAATACAAGTGAACGGTGCGGGAACCACTCAAAATTCAAGCTGTAGGTCACGTGACCGGAGGCCCGTCTCCGCAGCCTTCTTTTCGCTTCAAGGCGAACGAGCTTAGCCGAAACTGAACGTCTGATCAGCCCGATCAACCCCGATCATCGTGGATGGAGATCAGCTGTTGTTTTGATTTCCTCCCTTTTTAATAACGAGGTATTAATCCTTTTACAGTGGGTTTTATGAAGCTTGATTGGGCAATCAAGTGGTTGATTTTGAATTAAGTCGATGGTTTGCCTCAAAAATGAACTGAAAATAGCACAGAAATAATGAAATTTCATTTATCACCGCTATCGGAGTTTTATGAAACCAGGCTTTAGCGTGTGGTTTGTAGTTTTGTGACATTTTTCGGAAAAATATGTAGGGGTAAGATTCCAATATTTCAGCAAAAAAGATGGAAACGAAAAGAAGAAGTGATGATAAAATTTTCATAACTCAAGTAATTAAAACACCTCGACCAGCAATATTGAATTTAATTATTAATTCTGTTCATAATCGTTTGGTTTGCGTAAAATGGTATAATACATGACAGTGGCTGGAAACCCAGTTCGAAATAAATTATTTTGTTGGTTGCGTGGTCTTGGGCCTCCTCTGATTGAAATCTCACGAGCCGCCACTGTAATAGAGTATAATGGTTGTTATTCACTCGGTGATTTCACCTCGTGTATAATAGCTATCATTATACTCCCGTTGCATAATATACTATTTGATGCTTACTCATAAAATACCAAAAGGTAAAGAATAGTTATTTAATAAACTAGGTTGTTAAAGACAGCGACTAATATTTTAAATATTAGTCGCTGTCTAATATTTTAAAGCGTTCGCTACGCTCACGCTTTAATTATCTTCTTATCCATTATTTCGCAACGCCCCGCCGTACAAAAATCATGCGACAAAGGAAAAAAATCTAGGGTTGCAATCCCCTCTCTTTTCGTAGTCCAGGGTGTGATTTGACACAACATGAAATAAATTTATTTTGAAAGTATTTTATGCAAAGATAATATTTTTTCATATGCCGTACATTTTCCTTGGTCCAAAGGGAAAAAAAATACATTTATTTGTCCTAATTTTCATAGTCTTTTCGTGATTCTAGGTTCCTAGTTAGAAACTATGTCGAATATGAGTTTGTATATTATCCACTTATACCGAAATATAGACATGTTGTCACTGATAATTCCAAAATACAAAATATTTTTGAGAAGTACTCATGACACTGAAGTTAGCAGACCCCTTGTCGCATGATTTTGTTCAGCAAACAGTGTCATGAGTACTTCTCAAAAATATATTGTATTTGTATATTTGTATTTTGCTAAAAATTGATAGAATACAAACCCATATTCAACATAGTTTCTAACTAGAAACATAGAATCACGAAAAGACTATGAAAATTAGTACAAATAAATGGATTTTTTCTTTTTTCCCCTTTGAACCAACGAAAATGTACGGCATATGAAAAAATATTATCTTTGCATAAAATACTTTCAAAATAAATGTATTTCATGTTGTGTCAAATAACCCCTGGACTACGGAAAAAGAGAGGATTGCAACCCTAGATTTTTTCCCCTTGTCGCATGATTTTTTGTACGGCGTTGCGAAATAATGGATTAGAAGCAGTATTGAAATAATATGACACAGATGCCGTACAAAATCAAATGACCAAATTTACCCTGGTAATTGTCGGAAAATAAAAAAAAAATTTCGACTTTGTGGCACCACATTTTTTTACGGCGCTACGCGTTTTCTTATTATTTTTCACGGATCTATCGATGGTAAGAATGCCGTACAAAAATATGTGACCAAAATGTACCCACTCTACCAGTACTTTCGAATTCTCACCTGCACTCAGTTGGACAGCTTACAAGTGACGGCATAGTGCTGAATCTTATTTTTTTATGCTCTTATATCGTTCTTGATAGGTCACCTGGTGGTTCAAATGACCCATAATTTTTTCAACACGGGCCTGTAGTCTATTAGGATATGCGCGGATATTCATAACACTCACGCCTTTTTGATTGTTCATTGTCATGAAATGAGTATAGAATGATATGGAAGTCAAAGCTTGAATATGAAATGATTAAGATTGTATCTGGCGAAAACAATATTCGATATAAATACATACCTGTAGCAAAAATTCAAGAGTCACCGTTTATTCCAGAACTCTATAATTTACTGATTCATAAATCCAGAGGAACCAATCGCGAAAGGGAAGTTGTTATCTGAATGAATGACATAGACGCAAACTTTCTCAGATAGGTTCTCGATATGAATTCGATATATCAAATTTTTAACAACAATGTATGAATATTTGTGTGGGTTGGTGAAATTAGATTTATAGCAAACTTTTGATTTTTGGTGGAGAATTTCAAATACAACGCTTTAATTTTTGCCAATTAAAAATGAGCCAAGCAACATCACCTATTGACTTGTCAAAACCGTAGCCTTATATCTGTTGTCATTCCGAAGATATATACAATTTTGAAAAATTCTTATTGATATTGATTAACTCTCAGAGCTTGAAACAAAATTTGAAAAGCTCCTTCTGGGTGTTTTAAGTTTCTTTGTGAGTACATATACATATAATGAGTGTGAAAAAGTGTTCAATAAAAATTTAGATAACCCAAAATATACAGTGTCATAAATGGATGCAACTGTTTTCCTCATAAAATCTTATCGATAAAATTAGGAACAACTAAAAAAAAGTATCATGAACTTAGAGAACAAATGCGAGGGAAAACTGACCTGTTTCGTTAGCTTTTCAGAAAGGTACATACGGTAATAACAAGTATTTAAGAAAAGCCCTGAGCAGGAGCTTTTGAGCACTCGTTCTTTGGCATTTATATATACCAAATATATAAATGCAGAATCTCAGCACAATCGGTATTATATTCTGAAAATTATTCAAGAAATAAAATATGTAAAGAGTAAATAATCAAAAAATTAAATTATATGGTTCTGATGATGCGAAATATTGCATGAACATTCAGTATGTCAGTCTTGATTCACAAAATAAATTTAATTCGAATCCGTTATCTTAGGTACCACTTTTAAAAAGCTCACGAAACAGAAGAGATTTTCCTTATATTTGTACACCAAGTTAAATATACTCTTTCTGAGGAATTCTGAATTCTCACATCAAAATTTTATGCGGAAAACAGGTGCAGCAATTTATGACCTTGTATATCCCGAATTATCTGATTTTTTGATGAATACTTTTTCGTAAGCAGAATGAGGATCATTTCCTCAGCTGTGAAAAAATATTTATTGAAAGTGAGAGTAAAAATTTTTTTCAAAATTGATTATTCTCGATAAAAAAGTGGAAAATTTCAAAGCAGTTGAAAAATCACCATAATTCGTAACCATAGGTGCTTCACTAGACTCATTTTTCTGATCCGAAATTTTTCTCCGATATATACAATATTTCATAAAAATAGGTACATACCTGTATCGAAATATTTTTGAGTCACTGTTTATTCTCGAACTCGAATAAATTACGGATTCAAACATTCAGAGGATTCGATCGCCAAATTAAAGTCGTTATCTGAAAGAATGACATAGACGCGAACTTTCTCACATTCGTTTTGGATATGAATTTGATATTATCATATTTTCACAAAGTATGAATGAATGTTTTAGCGGGTGGGTCGAATTAGATAAAGATATCTAGCAATAGCATGTAGACATACAAACAAGATCGCATTATCTGAACCATAGAAAATTCAAGTGGAATATTAAAAAGAAGAATCTTGATATTTCCATAACAAGAACTCCGATTCAAGTGAAATTTATTTTGTGAATGAAAACTAATATACTGAATGTTTATGCAAAATTTCAAGAGGCCCGCACCATCTGAACCATAAAATTATTTGTTTTATATTGATTTTTCACATATTTCATGTTTCGAATAATTTCCAGAATATAATTCTGATCGTGCTGAGATTTTGCATTCGTACCTATACTTAGCATGAGTCTCAAGTCCTATACAAAATTTCGAGGTAATAGCATAATTGATCCACCAATGAAGCGAAGAGCTCAGGGATTTTCTTAAAATTTTCATAAAAAATTCTTAAATTCCATAACATATTCAGTCGAGAAATTATTGAAACTTCAATATTACACAGTCGAAAAAAGTACCATGTATAGTGCCACGTGATAGAGGGTCATAAAATATGAAAAAAAAGTTCCAATAATATAGGTCCGAAACTGCTTCCTTTGAGGAATACAGGGTGTTAAAGTTTATTTTTTATTTGGTTTTCTAATAACTTCGAACAAAGAGGTAGGAATTAAACAAAATTTGATATGCGGGTGTTTTGTATGATGCAGAATCCAAACATCCAATTAGTTTTTAGATAACTAATAGAGAGGGGCCACATACAGTATTTCACCAGCTTGAAATCAACCCTACATTTTTTGTCCTATACTGTATGCCATTCTGAACTGAAAAAAGCGATTTCTCTTTCTTTTTTCTTTCAAAAAGGTGTACTTTGTTGAAGTCGCTAGAACCAACGTTTTTCGGTAAAAACGCATCAAAAAGTTAGGATGTACGCAAATTGTCCTGAAGCGCCAAATTATACTACTTACAATAACAAGAAGAAATTACTTCTAGAATCAAATTTTAATAACAATAGCAGAAGACTGATTTATTAACAAAAAACATCAAGTATTCAGAAGGTGTTCTCATTGTGTTTGAATAATAAACTTTAACACCCTGTATTCCTTAAAGGAATAGGTTTCGGACATCCAGGTATTCAGGCGACCTTTTTTTCATATTTTATGGTCCTCTCGTGGTACTATGCATGAAACTTTTTTCCTTGACACCCTGTATACAAAGCAATAATTCTGCATAACATGTTATAGAGAGAGAGCATCGTACCATTTTGATATATGCACGAGAGAGATATACATTCCTGGTTTGCCACTGAGCTTTTCTGTCATGTTTCTTCCACGAAGAAATAAACTTCCACATAATGAAAAAGTCAGCTTATATTTTTATGGAGTTCTAGGTAGGATATTTTTCTCCAATAAAATATAACAATTAGTCAAACTGTTTAGTTTTTACAGAGATAATTATTCTCTTTAACGAAGTAGAAAATTTTAAAAAAGTGGAAAAATCGCCATCTCTTCATAATCACAGATTTTCGGACCATGCTTCACTAGAGGCATTTTGCTGCAAATCAAGTCTAGTACTGGGTGGTCAACTAAAGACCATTCAAAATAGGAATAAAACAAAAATTTTTCAGTCAATTTCGAATTTTTTTCTACAAATAATGCTCAGCGTTTTGGGAATTCACTTCTACAAAATTACGCTGTCGAAATGTTCACCGTTTTTCTGCTAGCACTATTCGAGGTAATACTGGATCTAAGCCCGCTGCACATTTATCTTAAGAAAGAAGGCCTCATGAGTGCCCTAAGAATCGACCAAATAGTTTCTGGCAAGGGACACGGAAGTATTTTAAAATCACTCGGTGGTGAACTCCCTTTACTACCGAGGGATTCCATGCCAATCGAGTATGACCTTGACGCCAACTACGAAGTGATCATAGGTGATCGCCAAGAAAGTGTGGGAGGTTTGTCTCGACTTCGTAAAAACCATCTCATCTGGTACACAGATGGATCCCTAAGGAAACGAGGAGCAGGCATAGGCATATACGGTCCCAAATACAGGAAATCGGTGCCTTTGGGAAAGCCAATAACAACGCTCCAAATTGAAGTTCTGGCCATAGAAAGATGAGCCCGAGTGTGTCTGTTCAGACAGTACAAGGGAGCCACAATTTGCATTGCTTCTGATAGTCAGATGGCACTGAGGCAGCTTATGGCCGTTGATTGTAGATCAAGGACCATTTGGAGCTGCAAACAGTCCCTTAAAACACTGGCGGAGTACAACAAGCTAGTTTTAGCTTGGGTACCTGCCCACCAGAACATTGAGGGAAATGAGAGAGCTGATGCCCTTGCTAAAAGAGGAGCACACTTTTCACCGGACCCGTGCCCTCCTGTTGGGTATCACCTACACTGCTTAGGGCAGAGGTCGGCGTTTGGGAAAAAAAGGAGAAACACTCTTACTGGATAAAACACATCCGGTCAAAGACAAGCAAAGAGACTAATCGAACCTTCCAAAGAGAAGGCCCAACAAGCTCTATCGTTGTCAAAAAACGAGTTAAGGCTGCTAATCGGCCTTCTCACAGGGCATTGTCCCGTGAGATATCACCTACACA
Organism: Propylea japonica; assembly: GCA_013421045.1. NCBI lineage: Eukaryota > Metazoa > Arthropoda > Insecta > Coleoptera > Coccinellidae > Propylea > Propylea japonica. The sequence goes on along the minus strand of CM024242.1, from coordinate 39,863,679 downwards.
AGATCGGTAAAGAAAACTCCGACATTTGTAGGTTATGTGAATCGGCCACTGAAACCACCGAGCACATACTATGCCAATGCACTGCGCTGGCGCAAACCAGACTTACTCTACTAGGGGGCGCGTTATTAACGCCAGTCGACATAAGACCGAAGTCTCCTAAGGAAGTAACTGGCTTTGCTAAGGAGGTAAGATTCCTGGGAAAACGTAGTTTTAGTATGGTAACGCAAAAAGACGTTATTGGTCGCAGTGCAGAAGGGTAACCAACCTCTATCTAATCTATTCGAGTCGATCCCCCAAATTAAGAAAAACACGTCTCAAAGTTTCTGGACCGATGGCTCGAATTTCCAGGCGGATATTTTCCCTCAACGCAATTAGAGTGCGAGGATTGTTGCGGTAAATACACTTTTGAGGTATCCTCATAAGTAAAAGTCGCAAGGTGCCAAGTCCGCTCTCCTGAGAAACATGAAAGGTCTCCATGCTGAGAAATAACTTTTCCAGAAAAAAGAGCAGGGAAGACCGATTTGAAATGTGACAAGTGGCCTCATCTTGCTGAAACCAAGTGTTCCGATTGATCCATCAAATTCTTGAAGGGTTGGCTCAAAAAAATTATTCAACATATCCACATAACGATCAGAATCCACTGTTACTACTCGGCCAAGCCCATCTTTGAAAAAGTACGGGCCAATAATGCCTTGTGCGTGTATGGCACACCGAACTGTGACCTTCAGACTATACAATTGAGTTTCATGTTTCTCTTCAGGGTTTTCTGTAGACCAATACAGACAATTTTGTTGGTATACATAGCCGTGGAGATGAAAATGAGCTTCATCAGAAAAAAAAATGTTAGTTTTGGTAATAAGCGCGCAGACAGAACGAACGCTCCTCACCCGTCCAGCGAACCATGGCGGCTGAATTTTCATGAAACCATCCTTTGTTCCACACCAACACCACTTCTCTTTTCCGATTCAAAACAATTTTAGAGCGCTTTTAAATCGGAATTCCTTAGTTGACCACCCAGTATATCCCCTTCGAAGGATCACGTCGAATTACCAAACATCCTGTATAAAATATTGAAAAACTTTGACCGACGTCAGGAGCTCTAATTACTTTTCTGGGTTATCTTCTATACCGATCGTAAAAAAGTGACCTGATGAGGACGAATTAATTAAAAGAGGATTTGAGAAACAATTCAGTTGGCCTGGTGATGAATATTCAGTTGGGATAGCCGCCTACAATTTCACAGTTCTTTTATGTCCTTTCAATGAGATTTTAGGTACCAGAGCTCAGTTCCGCAATATAACCGGTGATTAATTTATTTTTGAGCGCTCGTTCTACTTAAACGGGTGCTACACCGTATGACCCAAATGTATGAAATTTTCGAATCTGAAGCCGAAAATTGTATAGGGTTTGACTCCCGGATGACGAATCCGTGCTCAAATTCAATTCAGACAGGAGGGGCCGTCCGGCCGTAAGCACGATAACTTCCGAAGGGATTCGGTTCTCAAATGCTGCGGTTGTTTTCGTTAATCAGCCAAATCGTACAAGAAATATGGCCATTCAAACTTTTTGTTTCTCGATATCTCAGACAAACTAAACGAATCGAAATGATATTTTGCGGCCACATGCAAGATGCTCATAATAAGCCTCACACAAATTTTTGTGACCATTGTATTAACAGAAACATGAAAAATTCAATTGGAATATTGAAAAGAAGGATCTTTATAAATTTTCAAAACAAGATATCCGATTCGAGTGATTTTTTTTATAAACGAAGATTGATATACTGAATGTTCATGTAAAATTCAAAGAATATTGCATCATCTGAAGCACAGAATGATTTTTTTATCATTTGATTTTTTACATATTTAATTTTTTGGATTATTTCGAGAATATAATTTCGATCATGCTGATGAGATTTTGCTTAGGGCTTTTTTCAATTTTTTCTTCAATGCAGAATCAACACAACCAATGAATAATTATACCTGGTGGAACACCATTGACGCGATGGTCATTCTGAGGGTGTAAACGATGATATTCTGAAATTTTTTTTGTTGAGTGTAGGGTAACTAAAAGCACAATTTAAAATTATTTTCATATATAGAGGGTGTTCCAATACAGAGATGCAGGCCAAAGTTACACTCTTTTAAATGTGACACCCTAAATATGACCTCAAAAAAAAGGCAAGCTCAAATTATGATGAGTTCTTCAGATCACTGTGTATATTTAATACACCATTTACGAGAAAATATGGAATCATTTTGAATAGTAATTTATGAAGGAACCAGTTACGCAAGCGATACCTTAGACAAAGAGCGATACCGATAATGTTTTTTTGAGTATACATATTAGCTAGTCCCATAAAAAAAATTTGAACTCTCGAATGTACAGAGTGGTCATAATTAATTCCCAAATATCTACTACGAATAATGGTGAAAAAATGTCTTATTTCAAATAGCACGCCCGTTATTTCTTCATCTCGTTGAACGCAAAAATTACTTTCGAAACTTTCTTCATGAGATTTTTCTATACCTTAACCTAATAGTTTCCTAGCAATTTTCGATTTCATTCAAAACTAGTAAACCAACAATTTCATCTAGTGATGTGAAAGTGGGATGAACTTATGTCAATGACAATCATAGAAATTATAACTCCAATGGAAGCGGCGAAAGAGAGAGACTCGTGATGCCAAAAGAAGATAGAGCTAGTGGTGGCAAGATTAATTGGATTAATTTCATTTTTTGAGAATAATTTGTTTTCTTGCTATTTTTCAGACGTGTTTCAAATTAGTATACAGGGTGACTGGTGACGTATGGGACAACGGCTAACTGGAGATAGAGGACCTCAAACTGAATGAGGATTGGATGTTTAAATGTCCCATAAGCCTATTAGTTTCAGAGATACAGGGTGTTTTTTGCTAAAGTGCTAAAACTATAAACTCCCATATCTTCGTCAATATGGCAAATTTTTAGCTGATATTTGGCAAGCTTGTTAATATACATATTCTCCATTAGATCGACAAGAAAAAATTCCCAAAAATTACAGGTCCGTATTCAAAAATTTCCATTTCCGTGTCAGGTTAGAAATATCACTCGGTATATGAGATAAAAAAAAATTTATTGGAAAATTGGAATCTTCAAGAAACATTGAGTAAAAATCTGTTTTCAGTTTGAATGGCACAAATTTTTTATAGTTTTTATGATATGTTGAAAGTCGAATATTACAATTTATTTATATCGAATTCAAGAAACATACTATTCCTTACAGAAAAAACACTGAATTTGAGGTGCTTAAATAATCCTGACGCATTTTGAATATTCCTTCACATCTTGAACTCCCTTTTTATTGATTTTTTATCAATATTATAAGAAAAATTAAAAAAAACAATAGAAATACAAAAAGAGGAACAGTAGCACATATGATTCATAAAAAAATCAAATAAACAAATGCTCGATATGCGAGAGCCATTCCCCTCACACACTTAATGACTCTTTTGAACAATTGAAGTACTTTTCATATCCACAAGATGAGAAATTATACTCTTGATAGAACAGAAACACTGGATTTCAGCTCGAGAAAAGTTTGACTTTCTTCTCAGAACCGCTGAACAATAATCCATCTGGTACTTATGTTTTCAACAAAATTTATTCTTCAATGAATTTTTAGGACTTATTTTCCTCTAATATGTACTTAGGTGTAGCAACTTCATCTTTTTTGAGAAGCATATGAATTTCTTTACTGCAAACAGAATATTAGGGAAACAAGTGATTTTTTAGAATAAGAGGTTTATTATTCATTATAGGAAAATACATCCTACTACACAGAGTAGGCATATTTCAAAAAATGACGTTTATATTCATACATTCATTGATTGTGAATAATTGGGAATTGTGTCGTTTGTTTATCTATTGAAAAATGCCTTCAATATTCACGAATGAAGAATATGTAGATGATACTTGTTTTTGGATTGCGCAAAATGAACGGATATAATATTAAGTCTCAGAATAATCCTCATCTCAAAAGAGAAAGAAATCATTAGAGTTCAAGAGAGCAAATAAATGCGTTGAAGCAAATTGCTCTGATTTCGAGCATTTGCTTAGTTGTTTTCTCATGAATCATTGCATTATTCCATAGAAAAATAAATTTTGTTGAAAGAAAAAGTATCAGATGGATTATTGTTCAGGCGTTCTGAGAAGAAAGTCCAACTTTTCTCGAGCTGAAATCTAGTGTTACTGTTCTATCAAGAGTAATTTTTCATCTTGTGGGTATGAAACGTACTTCAATTATTGTTCAAAAGAGCCAATAAGTGTGTGAGGGGAATCGCTCTCGCATATCAAGCATTTGTTTATTTGATTTTTTATGAACCATATGTGCTACTGTTAATCTTTTTGTATTTGTATTGTTTTTTGAGTTTTTCTTATAATATTGATAGAAAATTTAATGAAAAAGTATTTCAAGATGTAAAGGATTTTATTTATTTTAGCATCTTAAATTCAGTGTTTTTTCTTTCAGGAATAGTGTGTTTCTTGAATTCAATATGAAAAAATTGTAATCTTCGACTTTCAACATATCATAAAAATTTTAAAAAATTTGTGCCATTAAAACTAAAAACGAAATTTTACTCAGTGTTTTTTGCAGATTCCAATTTCCCAATTCAATTTTTTTTATTTCATATACCGAGTGATATTTCTAACCTGACACGGAAATGGAAATTTTTGAATACGGACCTGCAATTTTTGGGAATTTTTCTTGTCGATCTGATGGAAAATATGTATATTAACAAGCTTGCCAAATATCAGCGAAAAATTTGCCATATTGACGAAGATATGGGAGTTTATAGTTTTAGCACTTTTGCGAAAAACACCCTGTATCTCTGAAAGTAATAGGCTTATGGGACATTTGAACATCCAATCCTCATTCAGTTTGAGGTCCTCTATCTCCAGTTAGCCGTTGTCCCATACGTCACCAGTCACCCTGTATATTATATATTAGTATGTATAGCAAAAAACAAATTATTCTCAAAAAATTAAATTAATCCAATTATCTTGCCACCACTAGCTCTATCTTTCTTTTTGCATCACGAGTCTCTCTCTTTCGCCGCTTCCATTTCTATGATTGGCTATCAAATGGGATTTGCGGGCTTTTTGCTAAATCTATCTCTCTCTCTCTCTCTCTCTTGGCATTCGAAAGTGTTGATGACAGGCCTCATCCATGTAAGGTTAGTGTATCTATGATGACAATCATACTGGGTGTCAATTACTACGGAAGTAGGTATGTCAATTACTATCAAATATGTAATTTCGACGAAATTGGTGTCTTCTCGAATATTCAATCGATATTCATCGAAAGTTTCAAGTTAATACCAAAATAGTAACATTCAACTATAGTTTCGTAATAATCACCATAGTGTTACAGTAAAATAAGGAACCGAATTCGCCTACTGAAAGTATCCATGCCCTTGAGGTGTCAATCATGTAGTATGTGTCAGTACACACAGCCTGTATAATTACCATACGTGAGACGCATCATCTTAAAATGTTATTGAAATATCACGTAGAGTAATCTTTGAATGTATAACCATTGCCGACTATGTTTATTCTTAAGTATAAACACTAACAATTGGATTGTATAGATAAGTAAAAAAAAAAAATTTTACATTTTCATAGAAAACAAAAAAATTTTTCTCTCAAAGGGGGAAGGTGTAGTATGTGTCAGTACACATAGCCTGTATAATTACCATACGTGAGACGCATCATCTTAAAATGTTATTGAAATATCACGTAGAGTAATCTTTGAATGTATAACCATTGCCGACTATGTTTATTCTTAAGTATAAACACTAACAATTAGATTGTATAAATAAACACGTATCAATTGTTTAGAGAAGAGTCCGATTACATGTTACTATGGTCATTCAGTGAAATGTCCAATTAATTAAACACCTTTGATGAGCCCAAGTGTATTATTCCACCATCCCTCTACGGTATAGGCGATTGGCCGAACCTACCCTAGTTGGGTACATTACAATCACTATAACTTTTACCCTGTTCACAATAATTATGGACACTATTTGCCAGATATCATCTGCCAAAACATGACATTCAATTGTTGGACTTGATTAATGAGAAATAATTGAATTGATTATTTCATAAATTTTTGTTCAATTTAATTTTCAAATCAAGTTTTTTGCACAACCATGTATAATACCATTGCCAGTGAATTCCAAAATGAAACCTATAAATGTTGCAGATATATCACAAATGTTGAGATAATCATTGAAATCACGAGAGTTCTAATTAAATTAATCTCTATTGGCCCATGAATTATAATTGAGTATTATCGACGTGAAAATCTTGATAATTAAACTTTTATTAAATTATCATTTCCATCATATAAATTGCGATATATTGACATTTCCAATGGCAAATACTGCCCGAAACGTTAATTATTCCTATCTGTATGACAGAAAAAGACCACATAATAATCCAGTTCAATTAGGAAAATAGATAATTTAATTTTATTTATAAAAGGAGATTTGCCGTGATTATCAAATTAGTTTTTTTTTATTTATGCTCTCGGCAAAGGGCTTGATTTAATTCAAACAACTATTGTTCTTCAACATCTATATTTCCGATTTCGGTCCTTGTATTGGGACCTTCATCAGGATGCTATAATTTAAAACTCTTGAAAGGGCAAAGTATAACAGTTTATAAGACCTACATCAGAAAAGTTGTTGAAAATAGCAACAACAAGAAGAAACTCTCATCAATAATAATTTATTTCTGAAGAACTTCACTCTTAGTGTCTGAAACAGAAATAATTAAAAAATGTTTTCAATAAAGACGAATTGCTCCTGCGAAAATCTTTGCACTAATTTATCAGGAGCAAATTGCTTCTGAAAAAATTGTTGACTAACAGTAAAACTAAAACAGGAAATAAATGAAAAGGATAATGTAACGTTTCGGTGTCTATCTCAGACACCTTCGTCAGACAAACTTGTGAAATCTTCATAATATGTGTGTTTTTTATTTGCAGTCTAATTGAAACTAGGAGTGAAACCTTTGAAGTTTTTTAGAAATCCAGAATCCTCCTACATTATATTTCAATCGATATCATTAAATTAGTCTTGTCACCAAATATAAAATGACAAATAATTGGAAGAATATAGAAGACTTGATCATAAATTATATTGTGAGTACTATAATCATTGTTTGACATATTATTGTAAATAGATAGAAGGTAACTATAATATTTCTTAATTCTTCAATATCGGCTTTTTTGTTAACCATATTTTTTCTTTCATTAATATAGCACATTTCCAAAAAAAGTCTTTTGTTATAATTTCTTTCTATGTATAGAATTTTAGTATTGTTGAAATCAAAATTATGAAAATTATTTTATTTGCGTGTAAAGCCAAGGCACATCTGTCTGGATGAAAGCGGATATCACTTTATGTAAGCTAATTCATCTCTTCAGAGATTGATAAATTTGTCTTACGTGTATGCATTTAGACAATCAATTCAGGGAATAGAATAAATGCAATCTGGTTTTTTCAAGAATATCAAAGGTAAAGTTTCAATCATGTCTAAATCATATTGCTTTTATTCTATTCCCTGCATTGATTGTCCAAATATATGCTTAGGCCAAACTATCGAAAGCACAAGACAAATCGAAAAACAACGGCATATTCACGCGAAATTCATATTTGTATTTGTTTTATGATACATAAAAGGAAATAATGTCTGCGTGTACTTATATCATGAGAATTATAAAATAAACCCAATAATGAATTGAAACCTTGCACGCATAATTGGAATTCGAAAATATAATAAACTCCATAATATAAAGCTTGACGATCATAAAACAATGTGAGTATATGGCCGAAGTTCTCTAGCTCATTAGTAGAATATTTCCAGGGGGAATTCGTACATGAACGGAAAAGGTTATTTTTAAGAATGACCATAGAAAGCCGTCACGATATAACCCACGAGATAACCCACCATAAAATTTAACAAGCTCTCTTCTCGAGTTCATAAGTATTATATTAGGCCCGTTTACACGGACAGTTTTCCTGGCAGTTTGGAGCGTTCGCTCCATTCCTCACTCCAATCGCGTGCGTGTGAATGCTAGACCATCGTGAGTCCAAAAGTGTCGATTTGATGCGACGTGCCAGATGTGCTGGTTTGTGATATCAACGTCGTATTCACACGCACACTCCGATCTGCCGAGATATGTAGCAAAAGATGCTTATCGTTCTCTCGAATTTTCGCAGTTTATGTTTATAAACTTGAATTCGGCTCATTTTCACCAGTACCTACATACACAATGAGGAATAGGGATAATTCAGAATTATTTATGAACATGTACGAAAGCTTTCCGTGTTTATGGAAAATAAAAAGTTATGTCATCCATTATTAAGTAATTTCTGTAGTCTTCTGGATAATTTTCTCGGAGTTCTCTTAATAGAGGCATATGACCAAAACGTTCTCTATTCAACCTCCACTGCTTAACCCAAAATTTCCGAGGAGTTTTTTCTCATCTTCATTGATGACATAGAAGCCTAAACAAGCAATAGACCTTTTTCTCGAATTCATGTTCACCACACTGTCCACTTACGGGTATTCGAATCAACTGACTGGTATTTATAAGAGAGCACGGAACGTGGAGTTTCCGCCACAGCGGAAATTCCACGCTCCACTACAAAACTGTTGTATTTTGCATTCACACGGAGAGTTTTGGAGCGTGCAGTAAAATCTGCCGCATCGATGCGCGATCCAAAGTGTTGCTCTAATTGACGACCACGCATCACCTCACGCTTCTGGAACGCCGTTCCGGAGTGCCGCATCGGAGCGACGCTACAGGAGCGTCGCTTCGGAGTGTACGTGTAAACGGGGCTTTGTTATGTGGATTGTGGGGGAATTCACTCAGATGAGAAGAATTGCACTCGAGGTATAGCTTCAGTCAGGATATAATACTCGCAATTTGTATCTTATATCCTGACAAATTTCTGAATTTGATTTACGAACATTTATATCGGATTTAAAATTGATGCCAAATATATGAATGCAGAATCTCAGAACAATCGAAATTATATTCTGGAAATCATTCAATAAATGAAATATGTAAGAAATGAATGATTAAAATTTAAATTCTATGCGATCCTTTTGAAATCTTGCATGAATATACATACACAAAATAAATTTCACTTGAATCAGTTATATTGTTATGAAAATATAGAGATTCTTCTTTTCAATATTCCAACTGAATTTTCTATGGTTTTGTTGACACTATGGACACAATATTTTGCATAAAGATTCAGTATATCTTTCTTCATTCACAAAAAAAAATCAATTGAATGAACGAACTTAACCGGGCCATTGGGAACCGAACTCACCCTGAAAATATCTAGTCTCTAGGACAATCCCTTCGAAAGTTGTTGTGCTAACGACCGGACGTTCGGATGGAAGGCAGGACGGACGGCCCCACGGACAGAATTGAATTTGACCACGAATTCGTCATCAGGGAGTAGAACCCTATCGTTTGAGATCATTTTCGGCACAAAATTCCAAAAATCAGACATTTGGCAAAACGATATAGGACTCGTTTAAGGAGAACGAGCTCTCAAAAACGTAGATTTCCTTGATATATGTTATGATTAGTAAATGAATACGGTTTTTGTGCGCTTGTTCCTAGCGGCTATCGTTTTGTCCAATTGAATGTTAGTTTCGAATTGCGGTCGGAGGTGGTCTCGAACGACTGATTTGAACTCACTGATGAAAAATACGAAGTCAAATATGATTATGTCCGGCTGTGAATACGATAACTCACAAACGGATATTGCTAAGGCTTCGGAGTTTTGAAAGTAGGTTTGGGTTCATAAACGAGCCAAATCGGTTCAGTTCTTTCAAAGTAATGTAATTTTTGATTTTTCGGAAACAATAAATCGTATCATTTCGAAATTTGGCATTTCGGGAGTAAAAAATGACGCGCAAACTTCTGAAAAATTTCGTGAAAATTGTGTCATTTAATCTACTGTATAAAAATAAGTCGGGTTTTCCTCCCTGACGCTATAACTCCAGAACGCACTAACCGATTTCAACGGTTTTGCATTCGTGGAAAGGTCTCGGGCTTCGTTAGGTTTATAGCAAAAAAAATTCAGGAAAAATTTCAAGATATCGATAAGAACGTAAGAAATTGGTAAATTTCTGACATTTCTGAAAATTTCTTTATTTATGACATCGAATTCAATGACAACTGTCAAGTCTCCTTACGAGAGGGAAGTGCTTTCAAAAATTTCCTCATTTCAGAAGAAAAAGGCCAGACCCAAATGAAACAAGGTGAGAATATCGTTTTTTAATCGTTTTATAACGTTTATTACTAAAAATATTGGTTCCAGAAACTATGAAATTAGAAGGAAGTACGTGACAATTGTCAATTCAGTTTAGAGGTCAAAAAAGCTATAGGAAATTTGCAATTTTGAGAAGGAAAACGAACAGGTACGAATATCGTTTTCGAATAGTTCTATAACGGTTATTAATGAAGATATTTGTTTCAGGAATTCTGAAATAACCAGGAAGAACAAAATATTTTTGACATAGGTACGTCTGATGTAAAACATTTGTTTGTTTCGAGTGGAAAACGTTATTTGAATCGGTAAGTCCATATGAAATCATCAACTTCAACGTTCATTCAACGAATTCCTAACATTTCAGCAATCAAAAGCATAATTTCAGGTCGAAGTGATATTTGAGGCTTCTACTAAACCGAATTTCCCTTTTCACTGACAAATAACGTAATGAGAACAAAATTCGGGGATTATTCGTATTTTAGGAAAAAATACGCCAGGAAATTATATTAAACTGTATGTATTATGATAATTATCGATAATTCAATATACTTTTTCGATTTACTGATATGTTTACATGTCTTTTTTCCTAATAAAACCCGTTGAAGTCTGACATAAACATTCATCACGTGTACCCAGGCAAGTGGTGTAACGACTAACGTCTAGGTGTGTGGACCCGGTAGTGTACCGGGTTCGAATTCCCTTTCGTGACATGTTCTATTTATTTTGAATAAGAAAATTGTTTCCAGATTAAAAGAAAGCTGATGAAAATAATTCAAAATTTTCATGTGCATGTTTTATATAGGTACGTTTTAGATATATACAGGGTGTTTCTATAAATCTATCAATAATTTCACATTTCTACGTTATAACAGAAAGCTTTCAATGAAGTTGAAGGGGCTTTTGAATTTCGATTGATTTGTTATAGGAGGTGGGATTTTAAATATAGATACTATCCTTCGGATTCATACGGGGTGCTCCTATAAACATGTCGAATATTTTGAATTTCTGCATTATTGCAGGGACATTTCAACAGAAACGAAGAAGTTTTTGAATTTCAAATGATTTACTATCGATGGTGGGATGAAAAATATATTATGCTTTGGATTTATACAGGGTATTTCCATAAAAATGTCTTATATTATAATTTTCTACTTCATAACACGAACATTTGTATCACTTTTTTTATAAATGTTCAATAGACGCTCTGAGTATATACAGGGTGTGTAGTGTAGTCAGACAGATACCCAGGAATAGATCAAGATCTATGAACATAACAATAACCAATGATGATCTATCGATGTATACAAAACGGTTCGAATGACCTATGTTCATCTGATCTATCGGTTCAATTGATCCACCGGTAAAATTATTCTACTTAGAAAGGTAGATCTACCGGTTTCACAAATCTACTTAAAAAGGTAGATCTACTGGCCTGACTAGAAAATCATTGTTTTTTACATGGGCAGTTATACGTTGCGTGTTCACGAGTTGGGAAACCATCCGCTTTGTTTGTGTTTCCGTCAGACCAAAAAACAAAAATATGGTTCACCAAAGAGTACTTCAAAAATACGGATAGTCTAACCCTATTGCTTGAGACAAATTTCAGCTCAGAATTCGAAATTACAGACATTTGGATAAAGCGATAGAGCCAAGGGCGTAGCCAGGAATTAATTTCGGGGGGGGGGGGTTTTGACATTTTGGCAATTGACTTTGTAGGTGCCGGGAATTGTGAGGGTCGCCTTCTGTAGCAAGTATTTGTTGTTTTTAAGAATTCAATAATCCTTTTGTACTTCGGAAACAATATTCAACACAGATATTCCTGGTTAGGTTAGGTAAACCTATTTTTCAAATATGCTTCAGAATTTAATTTTTATTCACTCAAACAAAAACTTAAAAAACAATATTTATTTCCCAAACAATACTTACAGGATGAATCAATATGAAATTAGTGTGGATGTGTGCATTCATTGAAACTAAATATAGTTTTTTAATGTTTTACTCCAAAATAGTGCCAACAACATATGAATAGGTATTGAAAATAAAACAGTGAGAAAACACAAACAATATTTTTTATGGTGAATTCCTTCAGTTAAAGTCTATCCGTCTTTTTTTTCTAGCGAATTGGTCAACCACTTCATTTTCATTAATTTTCACACTATAATGAATATTCATGAGCGCCAACCCATTCAATCTAGTTTCGCTAGAAGAATTGCGCAGGTAATTTTTAATTCTCCTCAAGCTGGAAAAACTTCTTTCTGGAGTAGCAGTAGATACTGGAATCGTAGCTAGAATTTGTAGTAGGATGTATAGATGTTCGGATAAATATTCTGATTGCACTCATCTAAGCATTCTAATGCCGATTTTGAAATGGAGTTCATTGACATATTCCATATTTCAAATTTTGCTTTAATTACGTTTTATTTTTTTCTGGGAGTAGTTAAGAAGACATCGATGATGCGTCTTCTTATTCATATGCTCTGTTAAAATTCTGGGGTAGCAGACCAGATAAGGCTGATATTAATTTTCGGTGTTTAGAAAATCTATCAGTTAATTGTTGGATAGTATGTTCCAGAAATGGAATGAAGAAATTAATTTTAAAATACGTTGTTGTATCTAAGGCTGGAGCATTTGACCGGTTCTTCTACCTGCTGACAATACGTGGCATCTGTAATGTACCTCCGTTTGCTCCTATTAAACACTTGGTTTCGTCATAAAGTAGTTGAAACTCATCATCCACTTTACTTCTCAAAACCCGCAAAGCAGAAAGCATAATTTCTATTTGTGTGCGATGTTACGAAACTTTAATATCATCCATATTGCTGATATGAATTGAAAATTTTAACTAGATTTTCGGAGATAAGTTGGTTTAAGTGCAAGATGAATGATTATTTTTGCAACAAAAAATAACTCTGAAACATTTCGGGGGGGGTTTGAATCCCCAAAACCCCCCCCACTGGCTACGCCCTTGATTTCAACCCAAATACCTATGAATGTATATTCCTCTAGGATAGCTCGAGAAACAGGAGACCAGCTTGATTGCTTCCTTGGGTAAACACGAAGATTGCTCGAAGTCAATCTCCATTGAAACGGGTTGAACAGTCAATTAACCGGGATTGCAAATTCAGATTACTTGGAATAATCGATTTGTTCGAAGACAATAGGATTATGTTTTCCGAGTAGGAAACAAGCAGGCACTGATAATGGTTTCATTCGTATCGCTTGTAACAACAACATCGAGATTAAATTGATGCTTGTTTTCTCACCCTTCAGAATAAAACACCTTGAAAGGTTCATCAAAGGTTGTAGATTCACGATTCACGACTGGAAAGAGTGGTCCGTAAGTCTGAGATCATCTTGAAGTCTCTCAAACCTTTCCAAGAACGAATGACTTCAAAACTTTGAATTTCCTAAGTTAATAAAGGAATTAAATGAAACCAAAAGCTCTGATATCACATGGAATAGAACAAAAAATTGACTCTAAAATTTAAGAAATGCCCTGAACAGGTGTTTTTGAGCGCTTGTTCATTCTGGAGGCAATAATGATATCACCTTAAAATTTTTTTTTAAGTAAATGAATGCAAAATCTCAGCACGATCAGAATTATATTGTGGAAATTATTCGAAATATGTATTATTAAAAAGTTTGAGAAAAACTCTGAGCAGAAGCTTTTGAGGGCATGTTCTTTGGTGGAGCAATAAGACTAATCCCAAAGACCAAATACACTGATCAACAATTGCTAGGGATCACTTATAAACTTCTCTTCATTTGTATTTTTTTCGAGTTATCTCGTGAATATCTGTACATTATATGTTCTCTAAGGAAAAAGTAAGATGTTTTGAGTTGATTATATCAAAGTCTTCCTCACTTCATCGGCTCTTGTTCACAAAATCGATTTTATCTGTAGGGTGTTACAGGTGAAGTGAAAAGCTATGTGGTATTTGTTATTAAATCTATTTTTTTCTCTCGTTCAAACACATAAGGTGACAATAATTGAATAAATGAGAACAATATCAGCTTATCAGTCATGCCGAGAAGACGTTTGGCTCCTGTGCAACTGGACCAAATCATACGGTGGATACAGGAAGGTTTGTACCAGCGAGAAGTGTCCCGGCGGTTGAATGTTTCGCAAAGTATCGTGAGTCGGGCTTTGAATAGGTTCATCCAAAACGACTCAGTAGCTTATGTTCATGGGGGCGGTCGGCATCGCAGTAAAACAGCTGCCCAAGATCGTCTTTTGATCCTCAATGCTAGGAGAAATCCCACTTACCCGGCGTCGCGGCTCAATAGATCACTGAGAGTTGCAACAGGAGCTCTAATTTCGAACCAGACTCTAAGACGACGACTACATGTTCGTGGTTTGAGAGCACGTAGGAGGGTACAACATCCCAGTTTGAATAGGGAACACCGGGTTCATCGACGGCAATGGGCTGAGGAGCACCGCAGTTGGACACTTGAAGATTGGAGCCGATGTTTATTTACGGATGAGTCTAGATTTCGTTTGGTCAACTCCGATGAACGTATTCTTGCTTGGAGGGAAAGAGGTCGAAGGTATGCAGAACAGTTTATGGTACCCACAACAGCTTTTGGCGGAGGTTCTATATGTGTATGGGGAGGCATTTGTTTGAACCAACGCACAGAGTTGGTTGTTCTGCAGAACACCACCATGACCAGCCAGAGATATAAAGATATGATTATTGCACCCATAATTGTTCCGTTTGCGGCTGCCGTGGGCGAGAATTTCATTTAAATTGACGATAATGCCCGTCCACACCGTAGTCGTCTGGTTATTGAAGTGCTAGAAACTCATGCTATTGATAGGATGGACTGGCCAGCTCGCTCTCCAAACATGAATTGCATCGAACATGTCTGGTCTGAGATGTCTAGACAATTGTCAACCTTAGAACAACCGGTCAATAACCTGGAGGACCTTTCTAACGCTTTACGGGATATTTGGACGAATTTGCAACAAAATTTTATAAATCGTTTGATCGAAAGTATGCCTCGTAGGGTAAATGCTTGAGACGATCTCGTGGGGGTCCAACTAGGTACTAGCTTAACCGAAACTTCAGCCTTCTTGTGGTTTCATCATAAAATTTTTATGTTATTCAAATACAGAATTTTGAGTGTTCCTAATAAAGTTTTTTTTTTCTCTTCAACTTTCCAATTTTTATTCTTCTCTCAGGTGAATCATATTATCAACTGAAAATACTCTGATTTCTGACTAAATTTATAATCTTGGAGCGAATATTTCAGAAATAAATTAAGAACAACTAAGTGATCCCTATCAATTGTTGAGCAGTGTAAATCAATGCAAAATCTCAGCACAATCGGAATTATATTCTGGAAATTATTCAAAAATGAAATATTTCAAAAATAAATAATTAAAAAAATTTTATTCTTAGGTTCTGCTATGCCATCCTTTAGAAATTTTGCATGAACATTCAGTATATCAGTCTTGCTTCACAAAATAAATTTCACTTGAATCGGTTTTCCTGTAATGGAAATATGGAGATTCTTTTTTCAATATTCCGATTGAATCTTCTATGGTTCTGTTGACACTTTGACCACAAAATTTTGCATGAAAATTCGGTATAACAGACTACATTCACAAGAAATATTTCACTCGGATCGGATATCCTGTTATGGCAATATGAAGATTCTTCTTTTCAATATTCCAATTGGATTTTCTATGGTTCTGTTAACACTAACTTTTGCATGAGGCTTATCATGAGCTTTTTGCATATGGCCCCAACATTACATTTTGATGGTTTTCGTTTTGTCTGAGTTATTGAGGAACAAAAATTTTGGATGGCTATATTTTATGTACGATTTGAATTTGATCACGAATTCGACATCAGCGAGTAGAACCCTATTGTTTGAGACCATTTTCGGCTCAAAATTCGAAAATTACAGACAGTTGGACAAAATGATATCGCACTCGTTTGAGGAGAACGAGCTCTCAAAAAATCAAAATGGGAAAAAAAAATTAATTCTATGGTTCTGATGAATCAATTATCTTGTAATTTTGCATGAACATGCAGCATATAAATCTGCATTTACAAAATAAATTTCACTCGGATCTGAAATATTGTTATTCTTTTGTTCATTATTTCAATTTCATTTTCTATGGTTCTGTTAAAACTGTGGCTGCAAAATTTTCCATGGGGCTTATTATAAGTATTTTGCATGTGACTGCAAAATTTCATTTCGATTGATTTCGTTTTGTCTGAGATATTGAGGAACAAAAACTTCGAATGGTAATATTTTAAAGAACATCTTTTATGATTTGGCTGGTTGACGAACTAAACCGCTGCATTTGTCACTGAACTTACACTGAAAATCTCAAGCCTCTAGGACAATCCCTTCGAAAGTTATCGTGCTTACAGCTGGCCGTCCGAACGGCTCGGCCCCACGGGCAGATTTGAATTCACGGATTCGACATCAGGGACTCGAATCCCATCGTTTTGAGACTAATTGTGGCACAAAATTAAAAAATAACAGACATTTGGAAGACATGATATGAGACACGTTCAAGTAGAACGAGAGCTCATAAAGTAAAAAGAAAATGTAGAATCTCGAAACTGGGCTGTTTAATCTGAATTAAACTTTATGGAATACCTAGGAGAAATCAAATCTAAAAATGGAAAATTACCAGGAAGCAATGTTCGACCTCATTTATTCATCATTATAGGAATCATTTCTAGGGCAAATAATATGCCAAGATTGCAGATGCGACCCATGACGATAGCTGTGTGTCGTCAAAATTAATATATAAACTGTTTCCATTTATTTCCCATTAACATTTATCGTTCATATTTTGTGTGATGTTCATTTAATGAATCTTTCAAACTCCACCGCGAGTTTCACTTGGTTTGTAGGGGTTTTACAACCCCCTACTCTCCTTAACCTCACTGCTACTTCAACGGAGTTACAAACCGTTGAAGAAGGTAGAAACGTCTTCAGAGGAGACCCTTCAAAGATAAAGGGCTGATATTCGAACCCAGGGTCTCCACTCAGCTTTTATCTGCAGTATGCCCACACCATCAGGATGTTTAAATCTGTATTATCGTTATTGCAATATGAATAATCTTGAAAAGACCTCTGACTCGAATAATTTCTACAACAAAAATTTATTGAGAGAATGTTGAAATATCATGTTGAGACACACTAATCAAAATTACAAACATAACTATGATTTGCTTTTTTTTCGGTAATAATAATAATATCATGATTTTCCCACATCAGTGCCTGAATAACAATTTTCCGTTTTATTTGTTGAATTTGTGAATTGAAATACTTTTTCCGGCGAAATCAAAAGAAAAGGTGGGTATGTATACGAAATACAATAATGACCCTTTAGTGTTCAATTCATGCTATTTTCATTGGCAACCGAACACGAAGTATTCTGAAACATTACGAGTAATGTCACAGTTCTACTGGAACATAGAAATTTATATTATGTCGAATTTATGTCTTGTGCAAAATGAGAATGTATTTCAATCAAGAATTAACACTAAATTCGAAATGCGGTCGACGAAAAAATCTTGTAATCAACCCTATCATCGATCAATGGTCTGGAACTATTTAAGCGTTATCAGAGCGAGTACGTTGAAATATCTTTACTCTTTGATATTATTTGATTTTGAGTTCGTTACACTGAGCTGTTGTTTTGAAGTCGACGAAAAACAAAATTAATATCTTGCTAAATCAGTTCTAATAAGACCTACTGAAAGATCATTAATTCCGAATAGAAATCATGGCTGTGTCCTGAAGACCTAGAAGTTAAATACACTCAAAATAATCGATCCACCCAAAAAATCGATGGAGTTTGTTAGTTCATAAATATGTTATTTCAATTCCAATTATTTAGGTATGTTCATCTTTAATCGATCATCAGTTTTAAATTTCAAGAACACTTGGCGTAGGTAGGTACGTCATTTTAAACAGGGTGCAACAAAACCTGTTTTCCACCCTAACTTCAGAACCACCCCTGGTGTATTCCAGTTGTTCCACCGTGTGATTTCTTATTTCATCATCACACACAATTTCTTTTGACAATTTAATTCTGCATTTATAACAATAGCTCAATTTTTGTTAAAGATCCAGGGTTTTCAGAGCAATATAAAACTCCACAATTTCGCTATGGCTATGAAAGTACTTTAACAGATCCAACCTTTAATCCGTTATGAAAATAAACTGAAAACTAAGAGAAAACATAAAACAGGAGAAATTTTAGCACGACATGTTGTTCCTTATGCAGTGGCGCAGCTAGAATTTCCGTGGGGGGGAAGGGGGTGGGGGCGATGAAAATATTCAGGGAGAAAAAACATAAAAAGAATACTGCTATTTCTATATTTTTCTTTCTGGTTGATTAAAATTGTCAAATTCACAATATCTTTTCAGAAATCTGGTATTAATTTATTTTCTGAAATGCCTTTCCAATATACACGGTGTCAAGGAAAGAAGTACCATGCATAGTGCCACGAGATCGACGGCCATGAATTATGAAAAAAGTCCCATGAATATACGTCCGAAACTGCTTCCTTTAAGAAATACAAGGTGTTTATTTTTTCATTAGTTTTTTTTAATAACTTTGGACAAAAAGATTAAGAATTGAACAAAATGTGATATGCGGGGGTTTTGTACGATGCAGAATCCAAATATTTCATTAGTTTTCAGATTACTAATAGAGGGCGCCACATACAGGATTTCTTCACCTTCAAATCAACCCTAACTTTTTTCCTCACACTGTATGTCATTCTGGACTAGAAAAGAAATTCCTTCGTCTTTTTTCTTTCAAAAAGGTATACTTTATTGAAGTCGCTAGGACCAACGGTTTCCGGTTAAATTAAAATGCATCGAAAAGTTATGATGCACGCAGCTTGTCCAGAAGCAGCAAAGTAACCTACTTACAATAACAACCATTGTTTAAAGCAGTTTAAAAAACAGAAAAAAAAGTATGTCACAATCTTAATCAGGAACACAAAATAATGAAAAGGCCAGGCAAAAAAGTAGGAGGAATCCTGTATTAGTAATCTGAATACTATTAGAATATTTGGATTCGGCATCATACAAAACCCCCGCATATCACATTTTGTTCAATTCTTACCTTTTTGTCCAAAGTTATTCAAGAAAAAACCAAATAAAAAATTAAACGTTAACATCTTGTATTTATTAAAGGAAGCAGTTTCGGGCATATATTCATGGGCCCTTGTTCGTATTTAATGGCCTTCTATCGCCAAGAAATATACATGGTACTTTTTCTTTTTCACCTTTTATATGTGTACCTAGTCTCATTTTCAGAAGGTTAATCATAATGTTTTTGCTGGAGAGCAGAATCAATTTGGTTCTGAAAACTGTCTGTATTCTTAAATACCATTCAGCTATTATAAATAGAATATTGAAGATGTGCTTGAATTCAACTGTATCTACTGAGATGAAGGTAGAGAATTTCACATGCAGAAAAATCTCGGGGGGGCTCGGGTCCCTCTAGAGATTCACGACTTGACTTGATATTCAAGCTACTTGACTTGGCTTGACTTGAAATCAAGTCAAGTTCGAGTCAAGTAGTAGTTTTTCAATGTCGAGTCAAGTCAAGTATTAATTTATCAAGTACTCGAAAAATCAATTACTTCTATCAAGCTACTTGATTTTAAATTTAAAATTTATTTCAGTGGTCACATCAATAAATTATGGAATGAGAATGACCCTTGCAAAAAATACTTTTATTTATTAAACTTGAGTATCAACAATTTAAAAATGGAAACACAAGTTTTATAGCCATAATACATAAAAAAATAAAAAAAATCTTGTTCGACTGTGAAATAATCTGTGATTTTTTTCTTTCCATCACTCTTAGATTTTTTGTGTGTTGGCTCTTGTAAAAGCACACGATCTCCGGATCGAGTATTTTCGTAAAACACATATTCTGACCCGCTGGTATCTAATTCCGTTATTTCCGATGAAATACTCATTTTTTGCACAGGTTCAAACACTATTATATTATTATAATTATGTGACATAACGACTCACACACTTGGTCAAAAATACCTCTCTATTCGCCTAGATCGACATGACGACTACGCGATCGCTTCATTCAGCTCGGAGCTCGGGGAACCCCCTGAACACACATGAACTTGCAGAAATATACGCATTACGACTCGTACGTATCGTATCAAGATCAAGTAATACCAAGTAGCTTGATATCAAGTCAAGTAATTAATATCTCAAATCAAGTCAAGTCAAGAGTCAAGTATGTATTCGTTACAAGCTTGACTTTCAAATCAAGTTCTTCTTTGAAGAATCAAGCTACTTGACTTGATGAATCCCTAGGTCCCTCGCCTACCCTGGCTGCGCCCCTGTCCTTATGCACCGTTTATTGAAGACGATTTCATGCTAATGCTTTATAGTGGCCGGCCGCATCAAAGGCATGTGGCTAGGATTGCCAGGGAGTATTTAGCAGAGGTTGATATCCAAGAATTCAATTGGTCTGCTCTAAGCCCATATTTAAACCAAATTGGGCATGTTTAGATGCCCTTGGAATGAAAAGAAATTTCAATTTCGCGTACCAACTCCTAAAAATTTGCAGAGACAAATTTCACTTCTTATCTGCTCCTGGGCGAAAATACGTTATGTTTTTGACTTAGTTGAATTTGTTAAAGTACTGTTGTAGCCTTAGCAATATTTGTTGTTTTACTGAAAACCCTGCAGCTTTAACAAAAATCGAGCAATTGTTATAAATGAAGAATTAAATTGTCAATAGAAGCTATATCTTGATGATGAAATAAGATATCGCAAGGTGAAACAACTGGAACACACCAGGGGTGGTTCTAAAATAAGTATAAAAAAACAGATTTTGTTTCACCCTGTATAAAATGACGTTGGCCAAGTTTTCCTGAAATTCAAAACCGACATACAATTAAAAAAAATTCAATCAAATCGGACATGAAATTACATATTTATGAATCAACAAACTACATTGATTTTTTGAGAGGATCGATAATTTTGACGGTGAGTGTATTAAAACACATATGCGTATATGGAGTTTTGTATTATGATATATTCAGTATGTTATTGAACTGATCCCACTGCAGAAAGGACAAGTGTCCCACTTTTATTATGTGCCGGTAGGCACAAGTCAATCAAAATACAATATAGCTGTTTGAGTATTGATTTTACGTTAGCGCTTTGGCTTAAACTATCCTTCTTTCTCATCATAAAGATTCGACATAAAACTGCAACTTTATAATTGCTTGAAATTTTTTCGGCATGTAACTTCTTTAGCAGTAAATATAAAATTAGACGTCCCAAGCCTTACGTATCGATATAAGTTGCCAAAGTAACACAAAAGAATACAGGGTTGGGATAAAATATGCAACCAGGTTAATCATCTTCTGAAAAAAAATAATATATTCATGAATTTTGCAGGTGAGCGCAATGGACCAAATTGCATCTGATTTCATTGTGTTCTTTATTGTTGGTACTTAGTTCGTTTGATGTTTTTTCTTGTTATTTTGACCTATTTTCTCTTCAATTTGTATTGATTTTGAAAATATATATTATTATCGACGTGAGCCCATTTACCGTAAAAAGGGTGTGATTTCTCACACCCCCTAGCGATCGGCGATCACACTCCCTACTAAGGGGAACATTCACTCATCCCAAATATAAAGTATCAAGGGGATTGAGCTCTGAGGTATTCGGGGTTCTTCTCCTGGGCCCAGGGTTGCTCGTCCTTCGTTCCTTGCTCCTGAATTTATCGGTTGATGTCCTGGTAGTTGGTCTTGCAATGTTTCCCTCCATGGTTGTTCCTGGTCTCCATCGTGACCTACAAACTTCCTTACCGTGCTAACAGTACTGAAGAGTACTGTTTTCATCCAAATTTAGCTCCTTGAGGTTGGATTTAAGACTATTTAAAATAGTCCCTGTGGCTGATATTAGAATGGGAATGGTTTTGCTACTAGACATTCCCCACTGTCTTTTTATCTGAAGTTCAAGCTCTCGATATTTCGATATTTTATCAGCGTATTTCTGACGTAGATTATTTTTATTTGGGATGGCTTCATCTATAAAGATTGCTCTCTTCTCCTTTTTTCACTAGAATTATAGATTTGTTCATTATCTTTTTATAACAACATTTTTTTTATATTGTTGAAACTTGGGATTATGTTTATTTTTGAATAAATATTTCTTTTTGAAAGTTGTTCTGTATCTTGGCATACTACAAAATCGATTAATAACTCAAATTCCTTTATAATTCAAAACATTTCATTATCTAGATGTTGTTTATTGCTTATAAGGAAAAAACACCCGAAAAAATAATCAATTCAATGTTTTACCAATTCATGGTTGCCTCATTGAATTATTGACATATTTTCGTTTAGGTGAGTTATCTACATTGTGATTTCATACGGATCTATTGAATTGAACAGAAAAAAGTGTTATGTACTATCAAATTCAAAAGTTATTTAAAACAATTATTTAATAAACATAAGAAAAAAGTTTCTATTGGATTCGATGACACTAATGAAAAGCATCATATTGTTCACGAAAATAAGTTTTTTTCCAAAGATTTGAACGTTATACAGCAAAATGATGCAAATTTTTTTCGTTTTTTGTCCTCCTGTAAAATTTGATACTTTCGTTCAGTAACGGTTCACTTTTAAAGGTGCGATATATGTCCTTAACGTTGCCATAATTGAATTCATGAATTTGTAGCTGATTTCATCACCCAGCTACGGCCTATTAAAAAAAATGATTGATTCTTTTTCAAACACCAATATTTACATCCGACGTGATCGTATTATAGAGAGGCCATTACAGAAATGAACGTTCAACTTTGTTTTCCATCGAGATTCATTTCCTTCCATGAATTGATCTCTGCGATTAATTTATCAACAAATATTGGATGAAGCCAGTGACGCGTTGGGAGATTCTTCGATTTTGCACGTAGCGATATTTTTTCGATATAAACAAGGGGGAGTCAGAGCAAACAAAAATCAGGATAAATGTTATAAAAGATGCTGGGGCATTTTAAAACTGAATGTTTTCGTGAAAGTAGGTATGTATTGTAATGATACGTACGTGTGATGTGAGCTTTTGAGGATGGATTCTATTTAATAATTTCTACGTTCATGACATTTTTTGTTGATTTTCATTCTTGAATCCCTGTTCCTCATTCCATGATAACAATCTATCTATTTCATTTCAGCCTACTTCTTCACAAATTCTAATTAATAATTAATCTAATTGATCGCATGTTATTGATGTAACTATTATTTAGAGCCATAACGATTCCCCTTAAATGTTGATATTTGTTCTCACTTTGGAAAAAAAATGTATACAAATAGAAAACAAAATTAATCCACTTTCCTGTTTCTGGTCCTACTCTGTTATCTTCTTTATACCTGCTTTGATTGGGTTGATAATTTCTTCGATGTCGTCCTTCATATTTCCTTGTTGGTTGATTTTGATTTCTTTCGAATTCACTTTGTCCTTCATATTGCAGTCCTCTATTGTCTTGATAATATCTGTCAGAGTTGTTATTCATATTATTATTTATTTAAAATCTAGAATTTTTTCGATTTCGTCCATTTCATTATTTTGTAATTCATTATTATTACTGATAAAACTTCTGATTTACTTTCTTCTCGATTCATTTTTCAATATAAAATTGGCATAATTTGACCATGTTTTTAGAATCATATAACAACTAAACGTCCTCCGAGATTCTAAAATGTTTAACTATCAAACTTACAATATATATTATTCTGCAAAATGTACATCTAAACACTGTGCTACAATACAGGGTGAATGGTGACGTAAGCAAAAACGGCTAATTGGAGATAGAGGACCTCAAACTGAATGAGGATTGTGGGTTTAAATGTCCCATAAGGCTATTAGTTTCTGAGATACAAGGTGTTTTTTGCGAAAGTGCTAAGAATATAAACTCCCATATCTTCGTCAATATGACAAATTGTTCGCCGATATTTGGCAAGCTTGTTACTATACACATTCTCCATCAAATCGAGGAGAAAAAATTTTCAAAAATCTCAATTTTCGTGTCAGGTAAGAAATATCACTCGGTATATAAGATGAAAAAAAATTAAATGGAAAATTGGAATCTGTGAAAAACACTGAGTAAAAATCTGTTTTTATAGTTTTTATGATGTTGAAATTCGAATATAACAATATATTCATATTTAATTGAAGAAACATACTATTCCTGATAGAGAAAAATATTGAATTTGAGATGCTTAAATAATCCTGACGCATTTTAAATATTCTTTCACATCTTGAAGGCCTTTTTATTTAATTTATCTATCAATATCATAAGAAAAATTCAAAAACCAATTCAAACACAAAAAGAGGAACAGTTGCACATCTGATTCATAACCAAAATCAAATAAACAAATGCTCGATATGAGAGTCATTTTCCCCACACACTTATTGGCTCTTTTGAACAGATGAAAAATTATACTCTTGATAGAACAGAAACACTGGATTTGAGCTCGAGAAATGTTTGACTTAAAATCAATCTTAGAACCCCTGAACACTAATCCATCTGGTACTTATGTTTTCAACAAAATTCGAATCAATCAGATTACTTGATTCAAATTTCAATAGGTGGAAAACCTCGCGAACGAGATTTTCAGGTCACACCTGTAACTTTAAATTTCGAGTCTTGTCGTTTTGTCATAAGTTGGAAGTTTTTAGATATTCTGTTCTGAAGATTTTCACTTTGTTCCTCACACTTCTTCGTATCAACATATCGGACCCTCAGGTTATCATAACTTCGGAACATACCGACATTACTAACGCAGTTTGTTGTGGAAAATTCACTATCTTTATAATGAATCCTCTTCAAAAACATGTTCACGTTAAGTCTTAGTTAGACTGCACCGGAAATTTGCCCTAGGATGTTCTATTCAAAATCTATTAAAAATTCAGTGTTATACCGGTCTTGTGAAAATTCATTTTCAGTCGTAAACAGAGCAGATAAGAACCGAGTATCTAAAAAATATATGCAGAGATGAACTAACGCAAACTCCACTTTGTAGACTTCTTTATCTTATGTAAATTTGAATAGGATTAACTTCAGAGAAATAGGAGAAGTCCATTTAATTCTTGTCTTCTTAAGTAAAAATCCACAGAAACATAAAAGAAATGGATGGATAGATTGTCTTGAAAATATTGTAACGGATGCAGAAATGTTTCAGGATGCACTCTCTGAATTCATCTTATTTAGTGTAGCTCTTCAGAATGATAATATTAATGGAGATTTAGGTTCATTGAAGCTGTTAGATTCCGAAATGAAAATTCATGAGTTTAAGAGTAACGCAGGTATAATATAAACAATGAAAGCAAAGAATATCATTAACTGATTAAAATCAATACTTCGGAACTAATCCGAAGTATAAGTTTAATATTGGTTGATTTTAATTAATGAATATTATTCTCCGCTTTCATTATTTATGTTAAGAATTCCCTTCCTTTACTATCACCATTGTATAAGGCCAATGCTATCAATAATTGTATTTGGTTTAATTTTTACAGCAACTATGAAAGTGGAGAATAATATTAATCGTTGTTTATTTATTATTATCATTAAACAATTTACAACCGATTTAGGGAGCGTAGAGCAGCGCGAGTGGCAGCGGCAGGAGCAGTGAAGTGCTTGCCTTCTCCTGCTGCCCATTTCCCTGTTCACTATTCTGCTCCCTGCCGTGGAAGTGAGCTGAGTGTTATCGAGGTATTACGTACTCATTACCTTTGAACGAAATCTGCTATTGTCATTCGAGTTATGGTAACTGGCGTATGGGGTTATTTAACTTTTCAGTCGATTACAAGAAAACGCTTGGTTTATGTCGAGTAGATATGGTACTAAACAAACAAAATGCAAGGAGGTTATTTGTGAGGATTTTTAGAGAAAGCGTTGTTTTACTATTCGTACAAATGATACACGCAGCAATATGCCAGATCTTGGAGTAAAGGTTCCTCGACTGCATCTGTCATTCATAGCTATTCTCCATATTGATGAGCGATAGGTCGAAATAGCTATCTATGGATACTCTGGAATGTATTATCTCCCTGTATATTCTTTGAGCATTGGCGTTGAAAATATTCCTTATTAGTTTTGAATATTATTTAATATTTAGTGTGTCAGTTGCAGGAACGTCCATTAAAATTTAAAGGTCCATTAAACTCTTAATCCTCCATTATTACAAGGAACTAATGGAGGATTAAGGGTTTAATGGACCTTTAAATTTTAATGGACGTTCCTGCAACTGAGCAAGTGAGTAAATAAGCAGCCAACTGTATACTGAATATAGTCCGTTCACGAAAGTTTGAGCGCATAGTAGCCGTTTGTATATTTATCTGAAGGTGACAGTATTTACTGTCATAACGTAAAATAGAGTCAACGTTGCCGAATGTACCCGGTCTTGTAACCGCCTCGGTGGCTGTAAGGGTATGGCGTGTGCCTACAAGTACTTACGAAGCTGTAGGTCTGGGTTCGAATCCCGGTGTCGGTATGGATGTTTGTGTATGTCCCAAGTTTGTCCACAAATAAAAATTGTCCCAGATATATTAGTGTAGTATGATTGAGTAGTATGATTGAGATATACATATAATATATATATAATGAAATAAGGGTAAATACCCAGATCTGTGTACATGGCCAAAGAGCCGAGCACAATAAAGAGAGAATGAATGAATGAATGAGTACCCGGTCTCGTCCGACTAGCTTGCGAGTTATCAGAGAACTCTTAACAATATTGACAACATTGCCTATCAATCTGACAAGAAAATGAACAACATAACATAAAATTTTAATATACACAGTGGAATATGCCAAATTGTCATGACCAACCGACGGCTCAAACTTTCGTGAACGAACTATATGTATATTCTGCTAAATAAAATTTTCCAGAGTTTTCCTTGGCTCATGTATTCCTTGAATATAAACGGTGAAGAAATTCCATACTCAATAAAAACTCCATCTGCAAAGTCGTGAAAACTCCACACCATAAATTTCTTCCAACTTATTATTTTCCATTGGAAACACCTGTTAGTGAAACTTTTTTCACGCGCTGGGTTTTTACCCCCTGTTGAGTTTTATAATAGCGCCATCTGGTTTGTTCCGCAAACTTTAATTCAGGCTCGAATTGGATTGTTGCATAGTGAACAGTGTGGCCAAATTTTCAGTGTTTGCAGGAGATCTCCTGCGTTTATCATATGGAGTTAACTTAAATTAATATCGGTGTATGTATTCATTTTCTCTTCTACATTAATTCTCAACTTATGTTTTATCAGGAACCCACCTCATTTGTTTTAAGTCAAAAATAAAGAAATTTAGATGTGACATGGAATAATTTTTTAAAACGTAGATAAATTAGATAAAAATAGTAATCATCGAAATGAATACAATCATCAATTTATAGGCTCACAGAACCTTCTTCATGCGGACTGGGATGATTATTCAAGATATTTTCAATGAGCGAAGAGACAGACCGGTTTCGGCCTCATTAGGCCTCGTCAGTGTCCCATATCCCTCAGAGACAACATCCTATTGAAAAACTTCTTCATTTAAGACTACTTGTAAGAAGCTATCGAGTAGCCTTATTAAGGACCACTGCTAACATCTCAAAGAGTGAAGAGGAAGTAATCAGTGCTTTCAGCATGCGATCTATGATGATTGAACTTTTCATTTGACACTACTAGATGTCACCATCTGTTAGATGCTACTCGATAGCTTCTTACAAGTAGTCTTAAATGAAGAAGTTTTTCAATAGGATGTTGTCTCTGAGGGATATGGGACACTGACAAGGCCTAATGAGGCCGAAACCGGTCTGTCTCTTCCCTCATTGACAACATCTTGAATAATCATCCCAGTCCGCATGAAGAAGGTTCTGTGAGCCTATAAATTGATGATTGTATTCATTTCGATGATTACTGTTTTCAATTCATCTATGTTTTAAAAAATTTGTTAGATTAGCCTTCTTGAAGGCAAAGAAGTTTTTTGTTTGTCATTTTTTTCTTTTTCTTAAAATGGAATTATTTTATTTTATTTTACCTTTTGTTGACAGTTAAATGTCACATTTAAAATTCTTGTTTTTTTGATTAAAAAACAAATGAGGTGGGTTCCTGATATAAGTTGAAAATCAATATAGGAGAGAATATGAATACATTTATACTTTCTTTGTTCTTAATGGTTTCGTTAATAATCTTTGTTCTATTTTATTTATTTCATATTGACTTATTCTATTTGTTTGTTTTATATTTGTTGTGTTTATTCACTTTGATCTGTTATGTTCACACAATAAAAAAAACTTCAGGCCTGATAAAGACACGAATGGTGTCGAAACGTTGGTGAACAGTTGTATGTATTAACCTGAAGAATAAAAATAGTCCACTTGCTCGATAATTTTCTTATTATTCAATATAATGGATGAGAAAGAAATTAATTCCCTCAATCTTTCATAAAAGGCAGTTTATCTCAATAAAATGACCAGAATGTAGAAAATATAATAAAGTAATACAATTTATAATCGTAATAATCATTAACAATGCAGAGAATACATTAATCAATGAAAAGCAATCAATATTAATTTCATACTTCAGAGTCAATCTGGTTCCTGTTCAACGTGAATACAAGGAAGTGGTATCGAACAGAGCATCCATGGATAGCTATTACTCCCTATTGGGGCTCATCAGCATGGAGAATAAGTCTGCAGATACGAGGCATTCTAGGATCTATAATACGAAATGGCACTTCGTTTCAGGTATTTTTATACCGGATCTACAGAGATGGCATATCCGGTGTAATTATACCTGAAACGAAGTTCCATTTCGTATTATAGATCCTAGGCCGGCCATCCACGTACAGTTGAAACTGTCAGTTTCGACTGAACAGTTAAAACTGTCAGTTTCAACTGTGAACTGAGATGTGCACACACGTGCAGTTCAAAGCTTCAGTTTGTTCCATGATGGATTCGAGAAGGTCCGACGATCTGGCGGTCCTCGGTTCAATTTTTGCAATTTTACCAAGAATAAAGAAGAGAAAGCATAAACAGTGGTGCATGACTGAAACAGTGTACCGAAAATTACTATTGTTGGTTTCTCCTTTAATTGTGAAAAAAGATACAGTCATGAGAACTGCAATATCTCCACATGAAAGATTAGCTGCTACTCTGAGATTTTTAGCCACAGGACGCTCGTATGAGTGCCTGAAATTTTCTACAAGAATATCTCCTCAAGCCTTCGGAAAAATAATACCAGAAACTTGTAAAGCTTTGTACCGGGTTTTTCACTATAATTTTACCCCCATTTAACTTTGTTACTGAAGGAGATACAAAAAAATAATTCGTATAAAAGTTTCACAAAATCAACTGAGGTTTTTTGATATGAGTCCAGAAACTGAAATATATATAGGGTGACCAACATATTGATGGCAACTTCATTTTTTCAAATGGAACACTCTGTACATTTTTCCATATTTGGTTAGCTCTTTTTCCCCTGATTTCGAATATGTAACATATGTTGGTCCATCTTTTTTATTCTGAGCACCACAGAGTTGAAAAATTTCAATAACCATCTGGCATAGCATTTTGAAAGTTCGTGAATATTTAAGTGGCCAATTTGATCCCGTTGTCCCGATTTGACACCGTTGGACACGTTTTTATAGCCGTTCCTGGAGAAAAAATTTACTTCAGCAATAATGACAAGCAATGAAAGCGGAGAATAATATTAATGATATATAATCAACCAATATTAAACCCATAATTCGGAACTAATCCCGTCAACGCACAAAGAATAATGATAATATTGTACCTACCTATAATGATTAGAAACAAATTTTGAAGCTTTAATTTCTGACTTGAATCAGAGCCATAATAATGCTATCAAAAATAGTCTAAACAACTTGAGACAACTATATGAACTATGTGTATTGAATGAAGGTGGTCATTTTGAGTAATTTTTTTATTTGATGTTATTCTTACCATACTACCATAGTTCATCATTTTTCATTGGTTAAGTAATTGTTAAGTATTCATGCTAAAATAATACTTTTAAGTAGATTGTTTGGATATAAAGAGTTTCGTAGGTATTTCACAAAATATCATCATTTCAAAACTTTGAAACTCTGAAAATTGAAGAGACACATCCACATACGCATTTATATTCGAGATCAGGAGGAAATAGCCTATCAAAAAAAGGAAGAATATACAGGACAGGGTGTATCCCATTTGAAAAAATATAGTTGCATTCAATATTGTTCACTCTGCATATCCCATTGACGTTATTATAACTCCAAAAATTAACATGTTCAGTAAACGCACTCTGCCACTTGTGAAATGATTACAGATCTTGCCAGGTGGTTCTTAAAATTTTAAACTCTGTGGTTCTCAGAATAAAAGAGATAGACCAACATATGTTACATATTCGAAATCAGGGAAAAAAGGGCTAGCCAAACATGGAAAAATGTACAGGGTGTTTCATTTGAAAAATTGAAGTTGCCATCAATATGTTGGTCACCCTGTATATATTTCATATTCTGGACTCATATCAAAAAACCTCAGTTGATTTCGTGAAACTTTTATACGGAACATTTTTTTGTACCTCATTTAGTAACAAAGTTAAAGGGGGGGGGTGTCAAATTATAGTGAAAAATCCGGTACATAGTGTTGAGGAAGTATATGCAGGTATGTGCGTATTGGATAATTAATACTATTTACAGATATTGAAGGAAATGAGAACAATTATCATTACAAAACTGCTTTTATTGTTACAAAGCAAACTGAAACTTAAATAAAATGATCTACTGAAAATTAGAAAACAAAATAGCATGTCTAAAAACGTCATTTACATATCACGAAATTGAGAAAAATAAGAGGATAAAATCGACTATAACCTGGATATGTTTACGTGACATTGTGATGCGCACCCTTGCTCGACACGAAATCAACTGAGAACTCCACAGTTGAACCCCCACACACTGTCAGTTCAGTTAAACCTTTCAGTTAAAAATATGAACAATTTCATTTCTCTCAGTTGAACTGTTCAGTTGAAAAATTCGAGTTGAACTGAGACTGAAATACCCACTCACGTAGAGTTTCGACTGACAGTTTTAACTGTTCAGTCGACACTGACAATTTCAACTGTACGTGGATAGCCTGCCCTAGAATGCCTCGTATCATGATGAGCCCCAATAGGGCGAAATAGCTATCCATGGATACTCTGTTCGATACCACTTCCTTGTATTCACTTTGAACGGGGACGAGATTGACTCTGAAGTATGAATTTAATATTGATTGCTTTTAATTGATTGATTATATTCTCTGCTAGCATTGTTAATGATTATTACAATTACCGCCTCGGTGGCTGTAGGGGCTAAGGCGTGAGCCTACAAGTACCTACGAAGCTAGAGGTCCGGGTTCGAATCCTGGTGCGGGTATGGATGTTTGTGTATGTTCTAGTTTGTCTCACAATAAAAATTGTCCTGATAAAGTATGATAAGTATGGGAATGAGTGATAAGTGTTGAAATGTTCAATGTCTACATGGCCTAAAGATGCCAAGGACATGGGTAAAAGAAGATGAATGAATGAATGAATTATTACGATTATAAACTGTATCTCTTCATTGAATTTGTGACATGCTGGTCATTTTATTGATCATATATTGTGTGAATTTCTTCGATTATTCCTTAACCCTCTTTTCCAACTCATAAATGAATCTGTTCACATAGTAACACATGAGTTCTTCTCTTCAAGTCCGTCTACCACCTCAAAAATACATTTTCCTCTTGCAACACTGTCTGAAACCCTCATTAAATTTAAGGAACACCTAGGGAGAATCGGTTAGTTGATAATTGAATGAAAAAGGTGACAATAACTCGTGCCGTTGTGAATAATCAAGTTCGGATAAATTTATTAAACCACGGATAACATGGGGTTCTCGTTATAATCGAGAATGTGGGAAAATTGGGAAACGATATTGGCATTTCTCCAGATGAGAATCGACAGTCTTCATTGATCAAATTCGAAAAATGTGGAGGTGTACGAAGAAAAATCGTAAGCTTTTCTATGAATTTCAAATAAAATCAGTCATTATTTACGATCAACATTCAGATTACTTGACGCTACTTCGATTTGGATACTTTTGAAAATCAATTAGGGTAAAAGCTATATATGTATAGTGATTGTCACCTTAAGTGCATTGGGACATTCAGTTGGCAAATTCGGTTCCTAATTTTACTGCATTATTATGGTTATTATTACCGCACTTTTGTTGAATACTGATATTTTGGTAAAACTTTCAAATTTTCAATGAATATCGATTGAATATTCGAGGAGGCACCAATTTTTTCGAAGTTACATATTTGTGAAGTAGAAAATAATATTAATTGATTTGAATCAACCAATATCAATCTTATACTTCGGAATTAATCCTCTTGGGATCATTACGAATACCTATCTCCGAAACATATAGGGGAAGGAGGGGCAAGATGACGACAGTTAGCTAAAAAAACTCATAAAACGATTATTTGATCATTTTACGGTGTGAAAAAAAACTATTCTGTCATTTACTATTATTGAGTTTATCTGCTGACGTCATTTTCGTCATCTTACCTGACGTGGAGGGTAAGATGACGAATTGTGGAGAGTAACATCAGGAGATACGTATTCTAAAAAACATAAAGGTAGCTATATGAAAAAATTCACAAATCAAGGTAAAATAAATTTATTCTAGGTTTTTTTTTCATTTTCGCCTCTTTAGTGTCCAGTCCTGTGCACTCTTCACATTTGCTACAGCAAACTGCAAAACCATATTTCATTTTTTCCACGTTCACTGCAGATAATGCTCTTTCATCATCTGCATCATTTTCAGAGTCAGCATATTGTAGATCTATTGAGGAGTCAGAAGAATCGTTGAATTTTATTTTTCTTCTTACTGGTTTTTGTTTTACTTTCTGTGCTTTTCTACTTTTTTCTAATCTCTCATTTTTTTTCTGATCTCGTAATTTTCTTCTTCTCTGAGTATGCATATGATCAAACGAGTTTAGTTTACCTCATCAGGATATTTCTTAACATATCTTCTGAGAGTAGCTTCTGGAATTTGATATGCTTTCGAAGCTGCATTTACACTCAACTCTTGATTTTTTATTTTAGTGAGTGCTCTTTTCATATTATCTTTCGACCATGATTGCCTGTCAGTTTTTCTTTGATATATTTTACCCATATTTATTCAAACCTGAAGTTAAAAACATGACCTAATAAATATTTTTAATTATGTAGTGTAAGATGAGGAACAACTCGTCATCACATATATTGTCTCAACCAACACCCGACATGTATCAACTCCTGTATCTTACTGAGCTCTCGTCGTATTTTGCTGCCGATAAAAGGCATGAAGAATAGGACTATTTTTTCACGTTTGACAGAAGCTGATGCTGAAAGACTTATATATTTAGGAAATATCGAGAATTCGTCATTTTACCCTATTCGTCATCTTACCCTCCTTTCCCCTACCTTGACTATAAATGTGAAGGTAAATTCAACTAATTTGGATTTTCTGTCAGTTTGAATGATAAAACGAATAAACATCTCGCTACTTCGTTCAACGTTCATGCTTCGAAGATAGGTGTTCGTAGCGATCCTAAGAGATGGCGTTTTGTTTCTGTTATTCTCAGAAATAAGCGACAGTTCTTCAAATAAGGGAACCTAGAATACCTTTCAGACGGAGCTCCTCCATACTGTAGAGCCCCAAATAGGGCGAAATAGCAATCTATGGATGCTCTGTTTTGATATTACCACCTTGTATGTTTCTTTGGACGTTGACGGGATTATTTTCGAAGTATGAGTTTGATATTAGTTGATTTTAATAAATTAATATTATTC
Source organism: Propylea japonica (assembly GCA_013421045.1). NCBI lineage: Eukaryota > Metazoa > Arthropoda > Insecta > Coleoptera > Coccinellidae > Propylea > Propylea japonica. The sequence continues at coordinate 39,829,436 of CM024242.1, read as the reverse complement.
TCTGCTTTCATTGTTTACATTTACTACCTGCGTCCCTATCTTCGCACTAATTATCATTATCGTATAATAGTAAATCACGTAATAAGTTCGGAAAATAGGGGCGAATTTTGGGCGAATAGATACAATTCTGTTCTCCTGGAAGTCAGTGCGCCCAAAAAAAATTTTTGGAATTGTTGTATACAATATTTTTTCAGCGACCATGCAGGATAACCTATCGCAGCAGCTTTACATATTTTTTTGCTAATAACGACCCAGAAACACGCAAACTCATCATAACTATTTTGATATGAACTGTCTGCCGTCATTCTTCTACTATGTTTATAGTTAACTGTATCGAAATACTCTCTGGACTAGGTCGGGAAATGCTGCTTTCTCAAAGAAGAAGCATCCGCGAAGTGGGAACATCTCAGACGGTCGCCAAAAAAATCACTTCACCATAATCAAAAGCCTCAAAATATATGTATAACTCGATGTATAGTCCGTTCACGAAAGGTTGATCCGTCGGTTGGCCATGGAAATTTGGCATATTCCACTGTGTATATTAAAATCTTAGGTTATGTTGTTTATTCTCTTGTCAGATTGATACGCAATGTTGTCAATATTGCATAGAGTTCTCTGATAACTCGCAAGCTCGTCGGACGAGACCGAGTACATTCGGCAACGTTGCCTTTATTTTACGTTATGACAGCAAATACCGCCAACTTCAGATAAATAAACAAACAAACAAACTACTATGTGCTCAATTTTTCGTGAACGGACTATAACTGGAAATTATCTGAGGGATCTTTAGTTGGAGTTGATATACGACACCAAAAGACTCATCCTCTTAAATGTTTATCATAAACGCTTCTCAAGTACAGAAACATAAATCAAAAATGATATAAATCTTAATCATTTTCCATTCTTTCCAGAACCCCGGCCAGCCCGAAAAGCATATAACAAACTATGCGGAAGCGATGAGCAAACGAAAGTTACAAACAGTTTAGACAACGACCAGGCATGCAAGAAAGATGGCGACTGCGTAGCGAATGGGAACACCGGAAATGAAACTGATACTGATTCGTCCTTTACCGATATAGAGATTGACGACGGAAATGACTTTTCCGACTCGGATTACGGTAGGTTTCATCCAGTGATGGCTCGTTATTTGTTGAAAGGGCACAGCTGCAGAGTGAAGGGTGTACAAAATGACATATGTTTGAAAAAACTATGGAAATTTCGATGGAAAAATCGTATTTTTCGAAATACTGTCAAACTGAACATAAGCGATATTTTCAGATATAATATAAAAAATACTTTTGCGATATAAAACAAATCTCAGTTTTCTAGTTGATGAAACTAAAAATGAAGAGCATCATACATTCATTTTACACCAATAGGAAAGTAGGCAGAATGACGCATTATACATTTTTAGCTATACCTCCACCCATGGCATGTGCGTACTATCCATATAAATACCATTGTAGCTAAATCTCACATATTTGTAGAATATACAAGGTGTCTATAAACAAATGCGAGGGACTTAAGGAGATGATTCTTCGACGAAAATAAGCAGGGGCAGTACAATTTTTTTTTCGAAATCGACCTCCATTCCAAGATACAGCCTTTAGAAGACGATGACGAGTCCTAAAAATCAATAACTCATAAAACTGTACATTATATGATTCATTTAGTATATGTTACTCACACATTTTTTGATCCTATAACTATATTATTAAGGGTTGAAAATAACAACCCCTTATGATTTTCCTTCAGAAATTGTTTTCTTGGGATAGATTTTCCAAAGATTAAATTCTCTTATGATTTCCCATTCAATTCTGGAGAAGATGTATGGAACAATTATACCGTGAAATGAAATGAACCGAGATCATAACTGCTTGTAAGTTTTGTTTTCGTGAAAAGGATACATAGGAAAATTTTATTTTCGAAAATCTATCCCGCGAAAACAATTTTTGAACGAAAATCATAGGGGGTTGTTATTTCAACCCCTAATAATAAAGTTATGAGATCTAAAATAAATGTGTGAATAACATCTACTTAGTGCTTCATATTATGTAAGCATAGTTTTATGATTCAGTGTTTTTAAGAAGCCGTAAAAAATCCTTCCACAGGATGTTTCTTGAAAAGAGGGTCGATTTCGAAATAAATTTATATGAACTACCCCTGCTTATTTTCATCGGGGAGTCATCTTTCAAAGTCCCTCGCATTTGTTTACGGTTTTGTACAACACATTCACGAACAATCTACTTCGCGCTCGTCTGAAAGTTAAAAAGTCTTTTTCTTCATCTGACTCCAATTATGTTCCTTGTTACTTCTCTTGTTTTTTCAACTGTTTTTTTTTATTTATTTTGTTCCCTAGCCTCTTTCAAATTTCGAGTAGTGTTTTGAACTGGATATACAGGGTGAGTCTTTGACTTGTACATATATTTTAACCGTATATTCCTTGGGTCGAAAGAAACACTTTTTTCCTCTACCATTTTTTCCGATTCGGCCTAAATAAGAAGATATAGCCCTTTTTGTTTTCAGAATGAGCTATGCCGCCACTGGTAAACTAACCACTGAATTGTTGCAAGTACGAGATATAGCATTCAAACCTTTGAAATAAGCTATTGTATCAAAGAAACGAGTAGATATACCATTCGAAATTTTCAAATAAGCTGCTGTATTGAAGAAAGAAATATGAACTCACTTTTTCAATACCAGTTGCATATTTTCTAATGCAATGATTCATTCATCCAAAATTTTGCTAGTGATGAAAAGCAGAATAATCTCTTCTTGATGTATACTTCATTTTTTATTATATCGGATTAACTTTCAAACCACCTATTCATTTCCAATATCTCTTGAAATCTTGCGTGCAAGAGTTTCCGAAATCAAAACAACAACTCAACCATAACACGCATGACATTTCAGGTTCATAAACACCAGTTGGGGCGATTGAATTTCAAGGAGTGTCCGCATCATAGAACAAACTTTTCTCTATGGTCTGCATGGTGAAAGTCGCAGACGTGACACTAGATTCTTTGACATCGGTGTTCTGTGATTAGTTTGTTTTCAGAATCATACGACTTCATGAATAATTACTTTTTAAGGTCATTTTAATAGTAAATATGATGAATAAATGAAAAATGAACGTATTCTAACGTAATGTAAATTTGGATCAACGTATGTCAAAGCTCGACGAAACAAAATGGCAACAGGTACTTCGAAAGTGGTGTGGAAATTTGCTTGAATAGATAAGGATTTACACTGAAGATGTATAGAGGTGAGCTTATTCATTGTAACCCCATTTTTAAAGAAAATCCGCTAGTTCTCTTACCATTCATCATTCCAGATAACAAATTCTCGAATTATTCTTGAAATTTGTCAAACTGACCACATAGGGAAAATTGAATTCTGTGAATATTTTCGACAGAGTTGCATTCAGCCAAAGTACCCAATTTTTCGAATTTCTAAGATTTTTTTTTCTTTCAACATCGAATTACTCGGAATTTTATAGTCGGGAAAGATTGATCATATTCATGGAAAACTATGTTTCAAAAATCATTTCATTTGAAGGAATCGTTTGCGAGATATTACTGAAAATTTATGCTTTTCATGGATTTTCAACAGCCTGTATCTTTTTAACCAGGCCAAATCGGAAAAAATGGTAGAGGAAAAAAGTGTTTTTTTTTACCTCAGGAATCTACGGTTAAAATATATGTACAAGTCAAAGACTCACCCTGTATAGTAGGTATGTCATTTTGCCCTCTCTGATCCATGTCATTTTACTCCACTTTGTCACTCGAAATAAAATGCTATTAAAAAACAACAACTTAGTTATAGGATCTGAAAAGTACAATTTCCAAATACTACGAACTTAAATAATTACAAAATTTCAATTCACTTTATCAAATCACTCGAAAGTTATATTTGCGTCATTCCGAAACCTTTCAATATCTACCTGTCGTATATATCATGCAATGAACCAATCAATACTAAATGTTAACTACAGTAACAAATTTTGCAACAGTAGATTTGTTTTTAATCGTCCCCGCACGTCTAAGAAAAACAAGAGGTGGGTCATTTTACCCCACTATGTCATTTTGTACACCCTTCCCCTATACAGGTGTCCGGTAAACCTTGTACAATATTGAAACTGATGATAGACGTCATGACTTTTCAGAATATCAGAAATCCAACTCAGTAAAAATATCACCCTTTTCGAGATAATGGGCATTTTCTAAATATCTACAAAATCACTACCTCACCTCCGTTTTTTGAGTGCTTGTCTACAATGTATCAATTTCTGAAAAACTGTTTTGTACGTCTGAAAACATCATTAATCTTCAGCAACAACGATATTTGAATTAGTCTTTATTTGAAGACATAGCACTCCAAAAACGAAGGTGAGGTAGCGATTTTCTAGATATTTAGAAAATGCCCATTATCTCGAAAATGGTGATATTTTTACTGAGGTAAAAAAAAAGGCGATCCCCTCTCTAGGATAGATGAAAAAGTGAAAAATAATGGAGATTTGCCCAGTGACAAATTTCCGAGGCGTCATCCGTATTCAAGATAGAAAAAATTATACCCATCTTTAAAGATTTTGCCGAAACTACTGGCAACATTGCAAAGAATTTTATACAAATATGTGTTCGGAAGCTGACTCATCCTATGAATTTGTTTTTATGTCTGACTCTCGTGGATTGCGCTAGTAACATGGTTCGGCCAACTAGTATTGTACAAAACCTTTTTAATATAAGATTTATCGAACAAAATTTTGACTTAAACTTAAAAATCTTTTGATTTCACACCAAAAAGGTGCTGTAGAAAAAACTTCTTTTTCTTTTGAAAACAGGTGCTACTGCGGAGCTGCTGGCTTTCAATACACCAGCCGCCACTGGTTCGATTCTTGTTCGCACTGTGACTTGAAATTATTAACTTGTTGCGTGCTTGTTCGTGGGATTGGAATGTTTGTAATTGTCGAACTTGAGCCAAAATTGATCCTCAAAGGATAAGGGTGGACCCAGCTTGGAAATTCTCATAGTTTATCTATTGCTGGAATGCAAGATTCCAAGATGTTAGGGACTGAGCTTATAAGACGAGTTCATAGTACAGGGTGTATCAAGTTCTAGTACTGAAGAACTGGTCATATTTGAATTTTGAAAATTTGTTTTCTGTTGTAATATTAATGGTACAAGTAATTTTTTATGAGTTGGCAGTAAGAATGCTATCGGTCCGGATGGAGCAGGACATAGTTAGGTTTTTTTATTGCATGTCCGGAAAAAATGAAAGGTTTTCCAATAAGAGGTGTTACTTCAAAGAAAAATGCCATTTTTCAATATAAACGATCGGATGTATATTTCATTATTAAGAAGAAGCTATGCCGTTAATAGTGGAAAATAACATAAGGAAAATGACCACCACGACCACTCTTCAGGACCATATCCTTTCAATTAAATTTTCTATAACCAAATCGCAAAGTGGCTGCCCAATGTCCTAGATAGCCTGACGAATTCCATATTCGCGGTCTTGAATCGACGATGAGCTATTGGCTTAGACCTTCTCTTTCACGTAGCCCCAAAGGAAGAAGTTGCAAGGTGTTAAATCACAAGATCTCGGAGGCCAAGATGATTTTTCGATGGAATTCCGGATCATTTTCATGCATTTCAACGATCCAGTCAGCAAAGACACGACGGTGTTGATGATCGGTCGGCTTGAGTTCTTGTGTTAACTGAACTTTATAAGCCTTAAGACCCAAATTGTTGTGCGAAATACAGTGTGATGACGTTTTTTGAATGCCCAATTCCAAAGAACGACGAGGAATGGACAAACCTTGGTTTTCTTCAACACTTTCGGCTGAAGCAGCAATATTCTCGGCTATTCTTGAGCGACGTGCACGGGTTTTATTCATCACATCACTTACTTGTCCCAACAACTCGAAATTTTCCAACAATTTCTTTATTGCGGTCCGACAAGGTGCTTCCAACGAACCCAAAAAAGTTCGAGGGTTTACTAACAGTCTCTGCCAAATTTTCACCATTTTTATAGTGAATTTTAATAATTTTAATGCATTCTGAAAGCATGTATCGTTTCATTTTTATTGATGGCGTAGTTTCTACTTGTCGAATGTCAAAAAATTACAGCTTCAAACGTGACATCTACCGAAATAGCAGGCATTTCAATATAACTCCTCTTATTGGAAAATTCTTTATGAGGTGTCCGAATTTTTTAAGGCTTTCGAGATTGCTTCTTGACTATTTGTCAGTGTTACTCTACGATCACAGAGCATAAATCAAACGATGAAAAAGTTTTTTCCTTGATAGGTCAACAATAGTCAAACGAACGCAATAATAATAAACCTTGTTCAGCTGGAAAATAATACAACAAAAAATTATCAATTTTGGTGCAATCGTTTGAATGCAATACGCAAACATAAAACTCGTCAATGTTAGCATATCGTCATCAGCTTGTTTGCGTGAACGTATCCACACTTTTCCAGCCACGGTTTTGACGTGGATACTGTCGATGTTGTTATAGAGGACAATCATGCGTTATTTAGTCACAGTGTGCCCAAATGTAACTCGTGTATGATAATGAAACTAATAGCAACAAACAAACGAAACTTGAGACAACACGAACGAATGATTTCCTTTTTAATATTTAATTATCAATATGTTTTCAATATGATTTCCTTTTTAATATTTAATTATCAATATGTTTTTTTAGTGCCCGTCGAAGTATAAAAGACAAATTAAATACTGACCAGGCATGGTTTTAGCGAATACTGTGTAGGGGGTTATCCGGGGGCGGTGTTACTAAAAAAAAAATTTTTGCATAGTATTTATAACACAAATATCAAATCTAATGAGACATTTTTTTGGGCGCCCGTCGAAGCATGGTAAAAAATTGAAAACTGACCAGACACGGTTTTAGCGAATACTGTGTAGGGGGGTTATTCGGAGGAGGTGCATTCTCAAGAAAAACTTTTTTGAATAGTATTTTAAACACAGATATCAATGAGACATGTTTTTGGCTCCCGTCAAAGTATAAAAAAAATTGTATGTAATGTAATGTGTATGGGGGGTTTTCGGAGGGAGGTGCGTTATAAAAAAAAATTTTGCATAGTATTTTAAGGCGGATAACCTCCCTACACAGTATTCGCTAAAACAGTGGCTGGTAAGTTTTCAATTTTTCTCTTAAACTTCGACATGCACTCAAAACATGATAGATATTGATAATAAAATAATGAAAAGCAAATCATTTGTCCGTGTTGTCTCAAATGTGAGTTGCTATATGCAGTGCTTGTTTATTTGTTGCTATGAGTTTAATTATCATACACGAGATACATTTGGCAACACTGTGACTAAGTAACGCGTGATTGTCCTCTATCGAAACATCGACAGCATCCACGTCAAAAACCGTGGCTGAAAAAGTGTGGATGAGTTCATGCAAACCACCAGCAACTAAAATTGTGGCAGTACGCCTAAAGCAATGGCCTATGTATGGCTTGGAATTCATTAAGCCCAGACATTCTGCCAATTGAAAAAGACCTGGGCAGGTTTGTTCGATTACCTCAAAATTTGGTATGGGACTTCAGATTCATGCTAAGTATATGAATGCATAATCTCTGTACTAATTTTATTATATCTGAAAAATATTCAAGAGATGAAATATGTAACAAATCAATAATTAAAAAAATTGAATTTTATGGTTCTGATCATGCGATCATTTTCAAATTTTGCATTCACAAAATAAATTTCACTCGAATAGAATACCTTGTTATGGAAATACATAGATTCTTCTTTTGCATAAATCAATTGAATTCTCCATGGTTCTTTCAACACTTGTCACCAAATATTGTAGCTTATTACGATCATCTTGCATGTGGCCGCAAAATTTCATTTCGTTTTGTCTGAGATATTGAGGAACGAAAATATTGACTGGTCATATTTTATGGAACACCCTGTTCGATTTGGCTGGTTAATGAACTCCACCGCGTCATTTGGAAACAGATTCCACACCGAAAATACCAAGTCTCTATAGGACATTTCCTTCGAAAAATATCGTTCTTATCTGCGGACGGTCAGACGTCTATACGGACCCAATTGAATTTGACCACGGATTCTGACGAATCATCAGGTATATATATATATTCTTTTGAATTGAGAGCTAACAAAATACAATTCATGAAACAAAAAAGTCCCTAGCTGAGGTTGGTGCAAAAACGGGGTACCATACTATTCTGTCGTATGATACCAGAGCACAGGGAAAAACCTCAGTAAAAAACCCTGCCTCGCCGTTTTTACAAAATTGAAACTTAAAACTATTCGAATAAATACCTTCAATATTTAGACACAAAACACTTAATTGATGCTCTTGGGCCAGGAGGGTGTTTTAAACCAGGTCTGGCGTTCCAAGTGATGATTTTCGAATCTTCTAAGATCGCTACAGGACCCTACTGAAGGGTAATCATCTCCCATAGATTTAAATAGTGGTATTTCATCCTAAATATCTAATTCAATTTCGGAATAATGATAAAAAAATCATCAGGTAATCGAACCCTATGGTTTGAGATCATTTTCTACCGAAAATTCGAAAATACCAGACATTTGGGCAAAACGATAAAGCACACTCGTTTAAGTAGAACGAGCGCTCAAAAAGGATACTAATGATTTCTTCAGTTAACTCTTCCAATGTAAACCAGGCTTTAAGATCACTGCCAGCTTAAAATTCGATACTGTGAAACATATGCGCAAATCTATGGCAACACTGTTTCCTTGGAACAAGCTCACAAAAATTGATATCGGTTCAGTTTGAACGAACAAGCGTGCTAGAACACGACATCGTCATTAGTTCCTCTGAAACTAATATCCTTCTTTCGATTGGATTGGTACATCATATATGAAATACATACTCTGCTTTCATTAGTCTCGAGTAACGAAGCAGAATGTTGAAAATAATGGAAATTGGATATGCCTGCCACTAGAAACGTAGTACCTATAAGAGAAATGTCGCTACCTCAAAATTCGATATTAAATCTCATTATATTCCAATATCCGATAGACACGACGATCAAATTGTCTTTGATTCAGCAAAATAATGTTATAAGAACGTTTTTTCACTTTGTTGAGATTGCTTTGTCTACCCAATAAACATGAAACATTACGTATCATTGCAGTTACAGTCCAAGACCTCATTCAGCCCAGAACTACTACATTTTGGGAAAATTCGTTGAGAAAACTATCGAAAACCCTTCGTCTTTTTATACGAATCGAAGACTCCTTGCTATTAGGAACTTCTGCTAATCGATACGCCCTCTGCTGATAGAAATTTGAATCCTCAACAAACACACGATCAGTTATTTTTGTGTGCAAATAGTAGTGTAGTTTTCAATTTTCACTGTTTTGAGTTGTGAAATTCGTACCAATTCATGGTTTGTTCTTGTTAGATCAGTTAATTGTATGTAAATAGACTTTTATATTTCATAACATCTTCCATTAAAGGAGGTAGATGTATGTAAAACGTTTGGCTGAAGATCGTTCCTGAATAATAATTTGGACATTATTTTCAGTTATTGTTATGAAAACAAGCAGAAATTGAGTTTACTTGAACTTCTCGAATAGGTACCCGTATATTGGCTCCTCAACGAGTAATTCAGGGATTCTTGTTGAATGTTAAGAGATGCTCAATGCAGATTTATTACTTGGTATTTCCACCCTTTTCGTTGATTACAGCTCGGCAACGACGGTTCATACTCAAAATGAGTGATCTTAAAATGTTCTGATCTAATCTGCCCAGATTTGTCTGAGTTGGATTCCTAAGTCATTAAGAGTAGCTGGATGATTTTCTGAACTTCTCGGCCTTCTATTGAGGTTGTCTCAAACCAGCTCAATCGGATTGATATCTGGACTTCTTGCTGGCCATTCCATTCTAGAGACTTCAACCTCTTCAAGGTACTCCTGAACGATGTGCGCACGATGGGGTCTGGCATTGTCGTCCATAAAATGAAATTTGCACCAATGTATGGGGCAAATGGCACAACAAGCTCTTCAAGAATGTTCCTTATATAGCTATCAGCATTCATAGCTCCATTATCAACGACCACTAGGTCTGTGCGCGCAGTCAGAAATATTCCACCCCATACCATAATCGATCCTCCCCCGAAACCAGTATAGTATTCAGGAAATTGCACTGAGCATATCTTTCATGAGGACGTCTGTATACAAGGGAACGTCGATCGCAATGGTAAAGACGGAATCTAGACTCATCTGCGAAGAGAACTCTTTCCAATCAGCCTCTTCCCAATGGATATGCTCTCTCGCAAAATCCAAACGCGCCCTCTGATGGGCTGGGTAAGAGCTGGGCCCTTGCCGCGACACGAGGCCTTAAATCATATTCTCTAATTCGATTTCTTATTGTCTGGGTGCTAATTTGCACCCCATCTGTTTGCTCAAGCTGATTTTGAAGGAGGTGAGAGGTTGCAAACCGTTGTCTCATCGAAGAAAACTCTCAAGTAACGTTCTTGAATGGCAGTTGTTACCCGTGATCTACCTGCTCTCCTGAATCGCTGCAACATTCTGGACAAACTTGTATGGGAAACTCCAAACCTTTCTGCAATTCTTGTGTATTGTCCACCATTCTTCTCGCAAAACTACCGCTTGGGCACATTCCTCTTGGGTCAAATTGCGTGTTTCGCTTTGCATAGCGACCGAGTGTAGAAAATCAAACGAAAGAAAAACGATTGATCACTAGAATTGATCGAGAACAACTGATTTCAGAATGGAGCCGATACATTCAGAATCTGATAATCTCTTTTTTTATTCCTGCTGGGAAAACATTCATGCATAATTCTGTATAAAATAATTATCATTGAGAACACCTTCAGTTGTAGAATAAATTTGAGATTTCCATAATGTGCGTTAATTTTTTTGCGCACTGTATTATTATGTGTGGTAAAACAAGTAGCAGTCCTAACAGTTTAGAATATGATCATTTTCATGAAAGCAAATCACAAGGATAATTCATCAGAAGTTTAAGCATCATGAATTTTTATTAATCTTTTCAAGGTGAAAATAAAACATCAGAATGGAAGCAAATTACATTTTCCTCAAAGAACCTATTTTTGTATTTTAACTAGTTGCATCATAACCTCCACTTACATGCAAATATACTGACGATTATTGTAGTATTAAGGGGAAATAAATATTATTCATCAATTCATTCTTTATATTTTAACATATTTCTTGCAACGAGTATCTGACACCTATGAGTGCTGATGTCCCTGATGGGTAGAACGTAGGTGAACAAATAATAAAATGTGAAGTTAATCATATGAAAAAAAATTATTTACATCATTGTAAAATTTTTTAGGCGTGTCATGTAGTTGTATTGATGACAATAATAAATGAATGAATGAAATCCACGACTACTGTTAAATCCGTCAATTCAAGGTCTCTGTGTTCGGCCTTAATAATACCAATTTACCACAAGAGAATAATGAGAGTATAAGAGCCGTATTCATAGTTCGCCCTTGAGGGTGAGTGTGAGTTTTTTATGACCCTTATGAATAAGACATAAAGGTGACATCAACTGTCACTCACCCTCAAGGGCGAACTATGAATACGGTTCTAAATCACTGCTGTCAGATGCTTCATAGATTTGGCTTGGATATAAAATTCTTTGAATTTGTATTTCTTCAGTATCCTAAAATACTTCAAGTAACAAATATGGGTAAACCTTGTCAATCGAGGGCCAAATCTACTTTCATTATATCAATTAAAGCTTTTTTATTGCAACATATACAATGACCAGTTCTCCAGAAATTTCTCATGTGTCAACTTGACTTTTTCCACGCTTGACATAGAAGGGTCTTGTCGCGGTGGCCAATTGTTGAAATCTTCAAGAAATATATTCAATAGTCGTGGATAAAGTATAGTATGTTACTCGCGTATTATGGCTGTTGTTCAGTCGGTGATTAAAAGCTATCATTATACGCTCGTTGCATAATATACTATTAATGCATGCTATAGAAGTGGAGACATTTTATACCTAGATAGTTCAATTTAAATGTCATTATAATGAAATCTGGTTGTTTGCATTTTCCTCCAGCTTCTACTTTACAGGAACAAACCATATTTTGAATTTTAACATTGTCAAGAAAAAGGATCCATATATTTGTTCAGCATCAAAGACACAAGATTGCAAATACTGAAAACATATACCAACTGTTGAGTTTGCTTAAAGTTTCACAACATATAATAATTTGTATTCAGTATCTCTTCTCTTCACACGAAACATGAGTTCCTGAATTACTCGTTGTGACTCCAATGTATTCCAAAAGCTCAAGTAAACTCCATCCCTGCTTGATTTTAAACAATAACAGAAAATAAAACCGAATATTGTTCAGGAAAGATCTAAAGGGAAACTTTCTACAAACCTCTACCTTCTATTATAGAAGATGTTATGGAATATAAAAGTCCATTTCAATCAAATTAGCTATTCAAACAAGAACTAAACATAAATCGGCAAGAATTGGTAAGTATTCCACAACTCAAAACACTGAAAATTGAAGACTACACTACTATTTGCTCACATAAACAACTGATCGTGTGTTTGTTGTACTAGCTCATGAGGATTCAGCTTTCAATCACCACAGGGCGTATCGCTTAGCAGAAGTTCCCAATACAATCTACATTATGTTTCTATGGTAAAAAAATAAAAAATTTAACAGCTCTGGGTGTTACAGTTTTCTTGTCAGTTATTATATTTGAAAGACGATGGATTTCAGGGAAATTTTCAACATACAGGGTTTTCCTTTTAAGTTGGCCTATTATTAGACGTTTTAGGAGAACTAGTGAATATTTCGTTCTGAAATTTTAGGTGGTGCCTTGAGGGTGAATTTACCCTCGAAGAGTTCCTTAAGGAACTCTTCGCTTAAAATATTTTCAAGTCTACAATGTTGCTACGTCTATCTCAAACACATATCTACTTTCTTATTTCAAATGGAACTACCCATATTTTCATTTATGTATCGATTCAATACCAAATTTGCAGTATAACCTATTAAAAAAAATTCCTCTGCTATGCACTGTTACCAAGTTATGCACAAATTTATCAAATTTTGGACATTTGCATTGCCAGTTTGGAAATACAATATCTCGATTATTTTTTATGCGAACGGAACCAAACTCTGCAGTCTCATAGTGGAGAATCCATTCATTTATGCGGTACATTAAGTATTTTGATACATCGTAAGTTTTTTCGAAAATATTGCTCCGAACATGTATATTTTCAAATGGCAACCTGATATTAATTTTACAGCATTCGATTCGAAATAAAAATAGAATGGAAGTCTCCTCTTACATTAATTATTTATTTCGGATAGTTTTCGAATGGAATGTGCAATACTGAAATTTTTCAGTATTACAGTCATGATCTATGGTCGTGTTTAGGATGAAATGGCTCCATGATTATGGTGTGAATTATTGGAGTAGATTCTATGGTTGAAATCATAAAAATTGTTCGATGATCATGGATGTCATGTAAAAAAGTTGATTCACAATTCAGGGGAATGCCAAAAAATTATTGTCCTGTAGGACCTTTTACAATCATTATCCACATTTAGCAAGAATGGCTGGAAAAAATTCCGAAATCTTTTCTGGTTTTCTGTAATCCTGAACCAATGTTCATGACCTCAACCTTAAATTTCATTCCGATAATCCAACTTAAGATCACACATCATTATGTCTATAGATCATGACTAAATACTGAAACTTACGATGTATCAAAATACTGAATGTACCAAATTAATGCATGGATTTTTAACTATGAGACAGCTGAGTTCGGTTTCGTTCGCATTGAATATAATCGAGATATTGCATTTCCAATGCAGATGTCAAAATTTGATAAAAATGTAGATAGTTCCATTTGAAATTAGAAAGTAGATACGCGTTTGAGAAAGACGTGACAATACTGTCGACTTGAAACTATTTTAGACCGAAATATTCACTAGTTTTCCGAAAACGTATAATAGGCCAACTTAAAAGGAAAACCCTGTATAACCAATGCACATGTAATAACAGCTGACGAGTGAACACCGAACTCCCTAAAACTTATAACCTACTGACTCTTCAGTCTTGAACATTACAAACTTTCATAATGTAACTCATGGAAAATCTCGGAGTTCTAGGCACGACATCGGCATTGCGGTTCAAAAGATTACCCAATTTCAATTACTGAAATTGTAAAAGCTGCCGTTTAACTGAAGCATATCTCCTATGGCTGTCCAGGTAATTGAATTCTCTACAAAGACTATTATGCAAAGCTGCTTCATAAATGCGGAAGAGTGTTCAATTAATTGAATTCTATTTTGATCGAAGCGCCAGCGTCGTAACTGAGCACTGAGGAGCAATGTTTCGAGTACAAAGCACTGAGCCTTATTAAAAAGTGCTCCGGAATCTTGAGCACTAATGCCGGGTTCACACGTGTATAATGTAACGCGTAATGTTACACGTAATGTAAGGTGAATTCTATGTGTCGACGATGCTACGAGCATTACGTGTAAGCGGTGTCAATTCTCAGGATCACTCGTTCGACGAACGTATACGTTCGTGGTATTTTGAGCGTAGATTTTCAAATATTGCATTAATTATTTCCGTTATTTTCGGGCATATCGTCAACTACTCGTTCCGATGAAAGTGTTCGTTCATTTTGAACATTCAATTCAACCAATGAGAGGATATTGAGAAAACTTCCCCTGACTCCTTTTTTTTGGTTTCTGGTTGTCAAAATCTGTCGTGACAAGCTTTTTTTGTAGTTGAAATAAACCAACTACACTTGTTTTTCGACGACAGCGAGAGAGAAAATATATTTCCGTTTCATGTGATGAGGAGTAGTGGGGATTGTCGCCGGCTACACTACAAAGCTCTGAGAACCAGGCTTAAGAGTAACGCATGTATAATATAAACAATGAAAACAGATAACAATATTAATTGATTGAAATCAACCAATATTAAACTCATACGTTCAAGATTCATGCATCTAAGGTAGGTATTCGCAAGGATCCCAGGAGGTTGCGCTTTGTTTCAGTTTATACTCAGAATAAGGCGAAATTTTTTCAAATAAGAGCACTTAGAATGTCTTTGAGACAGGGACCCTCCATACTGGAGAGTCCAAAATAGGGCGAAATAGCATTCTCTGGATGCTCTGTTTGATATTACCACCATGTCTTTGTGCGTTGACGGGATTAGTTTCGAAGTATGATTTTGAAATTGTTTGATTTTAATAAATTAATATTATTCTCTGCTATCATTGTTTATGAATTTCTATGTTCCAATAAAGTTTTGACATTACTCGTATTGCTTCTAAATGCTTTGTGTTCGGTTGCCTATGATAATTGCTCATTGAAAAAGCACACATTGAAAATTAAAGTGAGTCATTAATATTCATTAATTTTCAGAATTAACTGATTGAATTTCAGCTGTAGTATTAATTTTCAACAATTGGAATTGATTCATACGGTTCATCCACAGAAAGGAAATTCCAGTATAGTATATGTCTTGAAATAGGATAATATTTGAATTGGTCGGGTGAAATCGAACGGAATAATCTGGCAACCCTGAGTTCACTCGATTGCAGACTTATAAATCAACCCAGTAACCTCATTCGTCAATAGCACTCTTGCATGCCATTCACATACAATGCATGTTATAATCGCGTTTCCTCTACAGGGCGTCAAAGAAAAAATGACCATGTATAATGCCACGTGATAGAGGGCCATAAAATATGAAAAAAAGGTTCCAGGAATATATGTCCGAAAAAGCTTCCTTTAAGAAATACATTTGAAGTTTATTTTTAATTTTTTTCAATACCTTTGGACAGAGATCCTCATACTTTTCAGATTGCTAATAGGGAGCACCACATACAGGATTCCTCCAAATTTAAATCAACCCAAACTTTTATACCATACACTGTATGTCATTCTGGACTAGAAAAAGCGATTACTCTATCTTTTGTCCTTTAAAAAAGTATACTTTGTTGAAGTTGCTAGGACCAACGGTTTCTGGTAAAAACGAATCGAAAAGTTATGATGCACGCAAATTGTCCAAAAGCGCGAAAGTCACCTACTTACAATAACAAAGACAAAACACTTCAATAATTAAATTTTAATACAACATCAGAATACAGATCAATAAACAGAAAACATTAAGTATTCTGAAAATATTTGAATTGCTGGCCTTGTGCTTGAATAATACCTACACTTTAACACCCTCTATTTCTTGAAGGCAGTAGTTTCGGACATATTATTCATGAGACTCTTTTTTCATATTTTATGATCCTTTATCACGTGGCACTATGCATGGTACTTTTTTCCTTGACACCCTGTATATGAAAATCATCTGAACTATTGGAAATTCCTAACTCTAGCCAGAGTTTTAAGTTGCAAAATTGTATTTCAATCAAGACTTAAGCACACATTCAGTTAAGATATCCATATTAATCATTTTCAGCATTATCTGAATAAATTTCATTCGTTGAAATATGTATATCTCAACAGCTGAAATTCATTAATATATCCTAATTATCTACGTAAATTCAGCATATATCTAGAAATAGGATAATACTTGAATTGGACGAGTGAAATCGAACGGAATAATCTGGCAACCCTGTGTCACTCGATTGCAGATTTATAAATCAACCCAGAAACCTCGTTCGTCAACAGCATTCTTGCATGCCATGTTCGCGTTTCCTCTATATGAAAATCATGTGAACTATTGGAAATTCCTAACCCTGGTCAGAGTGTTCAGTTGGAAAATATTATTTCAATTAAGGCGAAAGCAAATATTATATTGGGATATCTATATTTCACGTGAATGTGAAAATGATGGTAGCTTTTCATTCTATTCTGTTATAATACGAAAGATAAAAGCAATTTCGAAAAGTCAATCTGGTTTTTGAAACGTCTTCTTGAAAAATTTCAAAAAAGTCCAGAGCAGGAGCTTTTGAGCGCTCGTTCTTTGGAGGAACAATGAGACTATTACCTCAGAATTTAATATGGGATTCGAGATTGATTCCGAATATATAATTGAAGAATCTCAGCACAATCGAAAATATATTCTGGAAATTATTCAAAAAATGAAATATTTAAAAAATAAATAAATACAAAAATTGATTTCTATGGTTCTGATGATGCGATCCTCTTGAAATTTATCATGAACATTCATTATATCAGTTTCGATTCACATAATGAATTTCATCCGAATCGTTATCCTGTTATAAAAATATAGGGGTTCTTTTTTTCAAAATTCCAATTGAATTTTCCATGCTTCCGTTA
Source organism: Propylea japonica (assembly GCA_013421045.1). NCBI lineage: Eukaryota > Metazoa > Arthropoda > Insecta > Coleoptera > Coccinellidae > Propylea > Propylea japonica. The sequence continues at coordinate 39,812,119 of CM024242.1, read as the reverse complement.
ACACTATGGCAACAAAATTCAGCATGAACATTCAGTTTATCAATTTTTATTTATAGAAAAAATTTCATCCGTGTCGGATATTTTTTTATGGAAATATGAAGTTTCTTCTTTTCAATTTTCCAGTTGAATTCCCTAAGGTTCTGTTCTCACTATGGCCACAAAATTTTGCACAAAACTTATTATGACCTGATTGCCTATGGCCGTAATATTTCATTTCGATGGGTTTCGTTTTGTCTGAGATATGGTGGAACAAAAATTTTGAATGGCCATATTTTATGAAACACCCTGCTGATTAACCAACTTAACCAAGCCATTTGGGGTCCGAACTCACCCTGAAAATTATAAGTCTCTTGGACAATCGCTTTAAATTTCATTGTGCTAACGGACAGCCGGACTGCCCCACAGACAGAATTGAATTTGACTACGAATTCGTCATAAGGGAGTCTATCCCTATCGTTGGGACCATTTCCGGATCGAAATTCGAAAATTGCAGATATTTGGGCCAAACGATTTAGGACTGGTTTAAGAAGAACTAGCGTCCAAAAAGGTTTGTGCAATGAGAATTCTTGTGAACAATCTAAAGGGTGTTTCTAGTTGCGCTGTTTATTCAAGAATGAATACAACACATAATTTGCATTCATTTTCAAAATCATTCTATTGGTAATTGAAATATCAGTAAGGAAATGTAGGAACGAAAAAAAATATATGCCAATGGCCACTTCTTGCAGCTCTACAGACGTACACTCTTTTGTTAAACTCTCAACGCGTTCCTCAGTTAACCATCACTACCCATTGAAATCGAATTACTAGAATCGTTACCAATGTCGTATTTCTTAAGTACCTTCCTCAAACTAGAGTTCGAGAATTTATCTCGATCCCTGGTATTAGCTGCACATCGATCTCTGCCCTTTGGAATCTGCCAAAAACCCTCGAGCACGCTTGAGTAGCCAACAGATAATAGCAAAATGGCGAAGGAGCCGGTATGGCCAAAATTGAAGGCAAACCGAGGGGTATTTCACCCCGGAAACTTTTTACACTAAAATTCCAAATCAGTCAATATTTCCAAAGAACACCAAATAATTTTAAAAACTAGCAAAAAATTCCAAGAACTCCAAGTAATTCCAATAATTCCAGAAAATTCAAAATGATTCAAGAAATTCCACTGAATTCCAAATAATTCCAGAAAATTCGAAATAATTCCAACAATTCTACTAAATTCCAGTTATTGGAAAACATCATATTGCCATTATCTATTTAAATAATCTATATTTTTGCTCGCTTGTTCCAAGGGTAACTAACAGCGTGCTATCATTTTGCGCAAATATCTGTATTTTTCGAATTCTGAGTCGGGAGTGGTTACAAATTTCTCAGATGGACTGACTGATGAAGAAACCGTGATCAATGAAGATTCTGTCCGGCCCGCCAGCCGTGACCATGATGACTCTCGAAAGGATGAAGAATCTAGTTTGGTTTACTTATTCGACTGCTTATATTTATTGAAACTATTAATCCAATCATATCTATAAATATAATAACATAGCAATATGTAAATCGTTATTAGTTTTTCCATAACCCTTTGGAGAAATAAATTGCATATCGAGAATATGCAATATGTAGTCGCAAGTATTATATCATACCACTTGTGACTGACCTCTTAGAAAGCTTGAAATTCTTGGAATCATTCAGAATTATTCGAAATTTTTGGAATTTTTCGAAATGATTCGGAATTATTCCGAATTTATTGTAACCTGTGCGGTTGCGCATCAGTCCTTATCTCCCATTATCATAATGCACGAATTTCGAATAATTCCAAATAATATATTATTATATTTATACTGGAAGATATTGAGGAAGTAGTCGGGTCATAAATTTATATTTATATAATTACTTCATTTGTTGAATGATTTCCAGAATATAATTCCGATCGTGCTGAAATACTGTATTCATATACTTGACTATAAACGAGCACTTTAAAACTACTGCTTAGGGCTTTCCCTAAATGTTTCAATTAATACTACACATAATTAGAATTTATTTTCAAAAACTTTTTATCGGCTATTGAAGTATAAGTTATGACATTTATATACGATAAATGATAATAGCCAATTAGCCTCCTTTCGCAGCTCTGCAGACGACCCCTCTCTCAATGAACTTTTCAACATGTTTCTCAGTTAACCATACCCACAAATTGAAACCGAATTACTAGAATAGATCTAAATGCCGTTTTTCTACATTCTCTTCTCAAAACTGCAGTTCGGGAATCCATATCGATCCCTGGTGTTCAGCTGCACATTGATTTCTAAAATCGAATATTTTGTTCGAAATCAAAAAATACTCATGCACGATCAGTAGCAAACTTGTTGTCGCAAAATGCCGAAGGAGTCTATGTGTCCCGCAATGAAGGAACACTTTAGGGTGTTTCAAATTGTGCGTTTTAAAGAACAAATAAAACACAGAATTTTCATTCCTTTTCAAAAACTCCTTATTGGAAATGGAAGTATAAGTTATAACATTAAAGTACGAAATATAATATCTCACGCATCCTCACGCAGACGTCCACTCTCTTACCTATAAATTGAAATCAAATTACTAGAATCGATCAAGATGCTAAATTTCTAAAGCTTCTCCTCAAAACTGAAGTTTGGGGTTCCATCTCGATCCCTGGTATTGAGCAGTACATCGATCTCTAGAACGAAGTAGCCAGGTGATGATCGCAAAATGGCGAAGGAGCTGGTGTAACCAGCAATGAAGGCACACTGAAGGGTTTCAAAGTAAGCTTTTTTTTTCAGAAAGAAGTCCCATCTCAAAACTGCAATTTGGGAATCGATCCCTGGTGTTGAGATCCGAAATTACTCGATCACGCTCCAGTAGCGAAGTGATTATCGCAAAATGGCGAAGGAGCCGGTATAACTCGCTCATAATTAGACCTATATCGTGAATGTCATTCAAACTGCTCTGAAAATTAAAGTCAGAATGAGTCGAAGCGATGAGCACTACTGCGCGAGCGCAAACATTTTAGAGTTCAATTTGAGAGCAACATAACCTTCGATTTGTATTGGTAACTGAAGTATTAGTCATGAGGTTTATGTACTAAAAGTCTGAAAATGATGTCTGCCAAATGGCTACTTCTTGCAGCTCTACAGACGAACACTCTCTGGTTGAAATTTTCATTTACACTTTGAAATAATTAAGGTTTCATCCTTTAGTTCAGGAATCCATTGTGATTCTTGTTGACCTGTCTTTTCGCATAACCCCAAAGAAAATATTTCGACGGTATCAAATCGTGCTCGATCAAAAAAACACCATTTTTTGAGAAAAATGATGAAATTGACAAATAGAGGACATTTAAAATGTTCTCATGTCTTTAGTTTCAGTGTTATTTGAACCTTGAAAGCCTTCAGAGCCAATTCCTTGTGGACCCAACTTGTTGTGAACGTCGTCTTTTGGTCATTTCAGGGATTTCGGCAACACTTTCAAGGACCAAATCACATTTTTTTGTGACTGACCACGACGACTTCGTTTACCACTTTTTTTTTGCTCTTTCACCGAACCGATTTCTTGAAATTTTTTTAGTAACTCGACCAATAATGCCTTCAGATGGACGATTGTGTAAATTCAACAATTTGAACGCGTCGTTGTATCGCCTACGAAGCCATTTTTGAACGCTCGTTCTCCTTAAACGAGTGCTATATCGTTTTGCCTGTAATTTTAGAATTTTGAGCCGGAAATGGTCTCAAACGATAGTGTTTGACTCCCTGACGACGAATTCGTGATCAAACTCAATTGTGTACCAATTAACATCAATGAATCAAATATTGAAATTGAAGCCATCAGTGGTGAAGTTTTTGCATGCTAATTCATATTGGATTAACTATAATTCAAATTTAAATATTCAGTGTCCATTTCAATTCATTCATTTATAAATTCATTTTTTTCAATCTTAAACCTCTCTTGAAAATTTCAAGTTTTGGAGTTGTTCCGTCGGGAAGTTATCGTGTTAATAAGTGTAGTTTTCTCTGTTACCCATGCAATCGCAGAATGTCTACGTTCATTAAACATGTTTCTAATGTTTTTTATTCAATTTTGCAGACGAAGCCCTCACCTGCAACGTTTGTGATAGATCTTTTTCATGTCCGAAACAGCTTTCATCGCATAAACAGAAAAAGAGACATTTTGGGTAAGTATCAACATTTTCATGTCATAAATACCCGAAATTTGAGGCGAATTTTCCAGACACACTTCTGAATCTGTATCATAATATAACTTTTACTAATGTTTTTTGAATCAATTTTATAGCTTTCAATTGTGGGATATTATCTGTTGAAAAAACATTAATCAAAATCAAAGTTTTATTGATTTTGTTGAAAATGTTTTTTTTTAATGATCGATTTGATGAAATCGAATTAGGCATATTATTATCATGTTATACATTTTTGAAATCGTCTGAAAAAAAAATCTATTGAAAAATTGCATAGCGCGCTTTGGTTTCAATTTGAATATTGGCTCATTTTTCCGAAATTGAAACAACATGAACATTTCGATACTTCTAGTGGAAAGTGATGAAAAACCGCCCTGAATATGTTTCCATTTCGAGAGCGTAATCATTAAACTGCGAAAGTTTCATTCAATCATAATTATTATTGATAAATTCCAAAATCACTCTGTAGCAACTTGCGGTATTCAGCAAATGTTTCTCAAAAAAAAAAAACAAAAAAGTTTTGAGCAGGTGCTTTTGAGCGCTCGTTCATTGGTCGGGCAATAAGGCTTTTAACTCGAAATAAATAGAACTTAAGATTCACACCAAATATATGAGTGCAAAATCTCAGCAAGATATGAATAATATTCTGGAAAAAATTTAAGAACTGAAATATGTGAAAACTCGGCAATTAAAAAATTTATTTTTATCGTTCTGATGCGATCCTCATGAAATTTTGCATGAACATTCAGTTTACCAATCTTCATTCACAAAATTGATTTCACTCGATTCAGATGACTCGTTATAAAAATATAAAGATTTTTCTTTTCAATATTCCAAATGATTATTTTATGGTTCAGATGATCCGCTCCTTTTTGAATTTTGTATGAACATTTATTTCAATTGATTTCGTTCTGTCTGAGATATTGAGGAACAAAAATTTTGAATCGCCTTAGTTTATGGAACACCATGTATGATTTGAATGGTTAACAAACTCAACCGAGACATTTGGGAACCAAATATATTCTGAAAATCTCAAGTCTCTAGGATAATCCCTTCGAGAGTTATCGTGCTTACGGCCGGCCGGGCGGCCACACGGACAGAATTGAATTTGATAACGGATTCCTCATCAAGGAGTCGAACCCTGTAGTTTGAGATTTTTTTCGGCCCAAAATTCGAAAATTACAGACATTTGGACCAAACAATATAGCACCTATTTAATTAGAACCAGTGCTTAAAAATAGAACATGATATGAATGTTACTTTCTTTTATTTAGGAGGTGTAGTACTAAACCATCGCAATTTGTTCATATAGTGCAATGCGACACCTGGTAGATATATGCTGAGTTGCAGGAACGTCCATTAAAATTTAAAGGTCCATTAAACCCTTAATCCTCCATTAGTTCCTTGTAATAATGGAGGATTAAGAGTTTAATGGACCTTTAAATTTTAATGGACGTTCCTGCAACTCAGCAATAGCGTCTCACAAAATAATTCCGGCAACGCCAATAAATCCTAGTCACACTCAAGTATCGCAATCTTTGGAACTAAAGGACATTCCGCAGAAAAGGAAAAAGAATAATGCGATTTTGTATTGACTTTTGAAGTAGAGCCTGAGACTGAAGATAAAACCAATCAATCCTCACAACACTGATTGATTTTCAAGTTAACAAAGAAACAAAGTAAACGAATAATTAACTATTCTCAGAGATTGGCTCCATTATTGGAAAGATTCAAGAACAACACTTCGGACGAATAACTTTTCAGCTTTGAATTGATGTCGAAGAAACCAAACCGCGCCAAGTTACGATTTGTTAATTGCCATGATTTAAGTGCCTGCTCCTACAAACTACACTTCATAAAAGAAAATGAATGAGATGTCAGTAAAACGGTTGAAAGAAACTGTTCTCGGCCAACAAGCAAGTTTATTACGGAGAAAATTTTATTCATCTGTCAAATTCGACAGACAACAATGTTCCGACTGATTTTTTATTGTTGTTTTAGCCAATGAGCATACAATTAGGCGATAATTTTGCACTAGTGCAAATTATCGATAATTCGCACTTGTGCAAAATTATCAGGTCCTTTAAAATAAATGCAGACGTAATTATGAACGTTTATTACTTATTAGAGTAACGGCAATGTGACAGCAACTTACAGCGACACAATACGATTTGATGGATTCACAAAATTTTCTTATTAAATTTAACTCTTGCAATGAAAATGAATCGATAATTTTTGACAAATCTGCTCTCATGCAAGTTAAACTGTAAAAGGCACTCGAGCGCTCCGCGCACTCGTGCTCTTTTTCAACTTAACTTGCATTCGAGCATATTTCCCAAAAATTATCGATAATTTTCATTGCACTAGTTAAATTACAACTGATAACTAAGGTGTGTTCTTTGTGCTTATTCTCTTTTACATTACTTCCACAACAGAAACATTTTCAGCCACGTGTTTCATGCAATTATAACACCCACTTCTTATTGGCTCTCAACTGAAGATCTCAACCGCATATACTTTTTTCTATCTTACTGAAGGGAAAATGTGTTTCAAATTGAATTGTTTATGTAGGTCTTTTTGAGCAACTACAGCGAATAAATAAAAATTTGAATCTTTTTGAGCTCTCGTTCTAAAAAGTTTTCCAATAAGAGGTGTTATTTTGAAAAGCCTGCTATGTCATTTTTTGACATTTGAGTAGTCAGTGAAAACTGCGCCATTAATTAAAATGGAACGATACACGCCTCAAGAACGCATTGAAATTATTAAAATTCATTATCAAAATGGTGAAAATTTGGCAGAGACGGTTCGTAAAACTCGGACATTTTCGGGTCGTTGTGAAGCACCTTGTCGGACCGCAGTAAAGAAATTGGCGGACAAGTTCGAGCTGTTAGGACAAGTTAGTGATGTGAAGAATAAAACCCGTGCACGTCGCTCGACAACAGCTGAGAATATTGCTGCTGTAGCCGAATGTGCTGGAGCAACAGTTACGGTGAATGGATTGCGCTATCGAGAGATAATTAATGCTTTTTTATGTCCGAAATTGGATAGTATTGATCTGGACAACGTTTACTTTCAATAGGACGGCACTTCGTGCCAAACAAGCAACGAAACCATTGATCTTTTGCGGAAAAAGTTTCCGGACCATGTTATCTCCCGAAGGGGTGATCACAATTGGCCACCGAGATCTTGTGATTTTTTACTTTGTGACTTCTTCCTTTGGGGCCACGCGAAAGAGGAGGTGTACGCCAATAGCCCACAAAGAAAGAATTCGTGAGGCTATCGAGGACATAGGGCAGCCACTTTGTGATTTGGTTATGGAAATTTTCATTGAAAGAATATGGTCCTGTAAGCGTGGTCGTGGTGGTCATTTGCCTGATGTTATTTTCCACTATTAACGGTATAGCTTCTTCTTTATAATGAAATAAACATCAGTTCATTCAAATTGAAAAATGTCACACGTTTTCCCCCGCCTTTTGATTTACTTAAAAGCGAGTCAAATGTGGGGGGAAATGTGGCACCGGGCGACTGAGTGTATTGCCTTTTCACCTTTCCACGGCGCCGCCTATCTGCCGACTGAAGGTCGAATCTCTGCCATCCTGTCAGTCCGTCAGCTGTCTTGACGATGGTGTACCTGCTCGCTGTAGCTTTGCTTATTGTTTTGTTTTGTTTTGTTCGTATTGATGTCACTTTTAAATCTTTTGAATTTTTTAAATTTCTTGACTTGAATTTTAGTTTTCGTGTTATTTTATATTTTTAAATTGTTGACAAATATGTGTGACGGTCGATTTTTCTGCCCTGTTGAAAAGCTATGACAGGACTGCTGCATCGTAAGTCGAACTCATTTATTTCCAATATTCTTTTCCATGAATTTTTATATTCCTTCGTTGCAGTCGTTTTGTTACTTGGCTCCTGAAGATGGTGATGTATTAACACACCGAAACTAGTCGAGCAGACGTGTTTTTGCAGTCTGATAAATAAAAAAGTTCTCACCAAAAATAAGGCATATATTTATCCTCTCCTCATTAGAATAATTTTCCGAATATTATTTCGATCGTACTAAAATTTTGCTTTTATTTATTTAGTATCGATCTTAAGTCTTATACAAAATTTTGAGGTAATAACCTCATTGATTCACCAATGAACGAGCACTCAAAAGCACCAGCTCAGGGCCTTCTTGAATTTTTAAATATTTATTTACCCTAGTTTTATCCTTCATAATTTAATACATTATTCCAAATAGAAATGTGTGTTTGGTTCATCATTGAAATCTGAATATTCCAAAATTTCAGTTAATTCAATTGATTATAAAATTCTTTTTTCCGTTGATTTTATATCAATATCATATAATTATTGTTCTTGAAGTGAATGATATATTATTGGCCCTATTTCATTTTATTCACTTTTTCTGTTCAACCTATCGGCCAGTATTTGCCAGCCATGCCAAGAAAACATTTCAAACTTTTGACTTCCAGAAAGCAACTTTCTCCATTCTTTGGAAATATTTGTCATTGTTGAAAGTTTTCAGAAAACAATCTTCGACGACTTTGATCTATTTTCGATTCAATCACTTGCCAAAAAATATTCATTTCATCTTCTTCAAGCTGGAGGACAAGATTTGTCTCATCAGTTTCTTCTAGTTGGGCTCTTTTTGATGTTCTTTTAATCGAATATTTAAAGGACATTTATTTTGTTTCTTCAACATAGCTTCTATACTCCGTTCACATATTATTGAGAGCAAAGTAGGCGTTTGTTTATTTATCTGAGATTAGCAGTATTTGCTGTCATAACGATGAACAAAGTCAAGGATGCCGAATGTACCCGGCCTCGTCCGACGAGCTTCCGAGTTATCAGAGAACTCTGAAATTCAAATTCTTTTATTGATTTCCAACAACCTGTATCTTTTCAACGGAGCCGATTTAGAACGATTGTTAAAAAAGTGTTTCTTTTGATCTCAGATGCTATATTGACAACATTGACTATCAATCTAACAAGAAAATAAACAACATAGGCGAAGGTGAGGTATAATGATCCCCTTAAGGAAAAATTTCAATTGTGGCTAGAGTTGAAGGCAAAACCTCAAGATTTCAATTGTTGAAGGTAGTGAATTTACTTAACCTTGTATCTGCCCACTCATTTTTCATTTCATCTATGTAGTTTTTTTGTATTAGAAATTTTTGTTAAAGTTTAGTAAAGAATCATTTTATACACCTCTGTGGATAAAATGATCCCTGGGGTAGGGGCAAAATGATCCCAAGAATCATTTTGTACTATGAGTTAATAAATATCAAATAAAAATGAAATAAAAAAACTCTGCTGTTTATTTAAATGAAAATATGTATTGTTTATAACAATTTAAATATGTAAGCAAGTAACACAAAACAAAAATATTCGATGGGTTGAAAAATAATATTTTTCTTGGGCGTTTCTCAAAGTCGAGAGAAATTCATCTACCACATTCTTATCAAAACCTCGCGCACGCATTGTAATGTCTGGATGTCTACGTCTAAATCCACGAAGCCATTCAAGTCCAGCTTTTCCTTTAGCTTCGGAAAATTGATGCGATAAATTATTTCTTTCTGCCATTTTTGGTGAGCTGAGGTTAGGAAATCCTGAGTGGTCAGCCATGGACTCCATGTCAACAAGTTCCAGTTCTTGTTCCAGGTTGAACACTGTTTGTTTGCTACCTAACTTTTTAGCTGAGCCTACAGCTATTTTATTTTAACCTTTGGCTCTTCTTTCTATTACCATCACAGGGACCTCGAATTCTTTTCTCGCGGTTTTGTAAGCCATACCATCTCTAATGCCTTTTGCATTTGTTCTTCAGGCCTCTTTTGGCGATAAGTTATACGTTTATAAATTCTCGGCATGATCTGTAAACAAAAACTATTAATGGGGTGAAATGATTCCAGGGATCATTTCAGACACACAGAAGGGATCATTTCACCCCAAATACCAAATTACAAAATATCGATCAAAACAAAACATTCACATACCGCGTGCGATGATCGAACATTGCTCAAATATTAGCTAACTGCTACTAATACCCGCAAATAAAACAACATTTCAGTAAACACTCACATGTAAAAAAAACGAAAGTCCAAAAATCTGCTTACCTTAGATCAGAGCCACACTTTTTGATTATTTTTTAATAAAATCACGCCAAGCACTCGCGCCGCATTGACATTTTACAGGTAACTCGCAGGGGTGCAGGGGAACATGTTTCATCTGTATTTGGATAGATGGTACAAGCTGTTTCTGATCATTTGACCCTTAGGGATCGTATTACCTCACTTTCCCCTAACCTAAAATAATATACACAGTGGAATATGCCAAATTGTCATGGCCATCAACCGACAGCTCAAACTTTCGTGAACGAATTACACTTTTATACAATTTTTCGAGGTTGTTTCTCAATATCAGGTTTTACTTCAGTTAGATTAGTCCTGATAGTACTTTCAGTTGATTGCTTTTCTCACACTGTACTTATTTACAATAATTCTTTCAATCGTTCCAACTCTGAGCTGATGTCGAAGAAGAAACAAACCGCGCCAAGCTCCGATTTGTTAATTGCCATGATTAAAGTGCCTGCTCTTTCAAATTACACTCCATAAAACAAAATGAATGATGTCAGTGAAACAGTGGAGAGAAACAAGCCTGTTTATTAGGGAGATAACTAAGGTGTGTTCTTGGTACTGTTACCTTATTCTCTTTCACTCTGTTCTTCCACAACAGAAACATATTCAGCCACGTGTTTCATGCAATTATAACACAGACTTCTTGTTGGCTCTCAAGTGAAGATTTCAACCGCATACACTTTGTTTCTGTCTCAGACGAGAGGAAGTATGTTTCAAAGCGAATTGTTGATGTAGCTCTTTATGAAAGTCTATACCGAATGAATAAAAATTTCACCTTTTCAACTATATTTACTCCAGTTTTATCCTTAATAATTTAATGAAGCGTTCCAAATACAAATTTTTCCATGGTTTATCAGTGAAATCGAAAATTTTTCATAAATACAACAACAACAACAACAAAATTCATTTATTTCGAAAAGTCATTCTATACAATCATAATAATTCCTCAAATGAAACACGAAACACGTCCAGAAAAAAAAATACATGCAAAGTGAAACATCAGAAAATCAAGTTAAAAACTCTTTGATATTATAAGGCTCCCTTTCTACTAACAGTTTGAACAGTTTAGATTTGAAAATTTTGAAACATGATACTTGTCTTAAATTATGTGGGAGTGAATTGAATATTTTGATCGCCATATATGTACATCCCTTTTCAGTTGAGGATAATTTATGCCTGGGATAAACAAACATGTTATGTCGAGTATCATAAGTCTGTGAGCTCCTGAACTTGAAAAATATTTCTTGATTTTTAAAGAAAAATTGTAAAAGCTTATACACATATAAACCTGCTAAGGTAAGAATATTGTTGTCCTTAAAAATACCCCTACAGGATTGAACATAACTCAGTCCGAAGATACAGCGAACTGCCATCTTTTGAACCCTGAAAATAGATTCAGCATGTGGACTATTACCCCAGAAAATCAATCCATATGTCATGATGGACTGAAAGCTTGAGTAATACACTGCCATCAAAAATGGAACACAAACATCCCTTTTTAATACTCGAAGAGCGTAGACAGTAGTTTTCAATCTACCAATCACATTTTCTGCCTGCATCTGCCAATCTAAAGTCTTCTCTATATCAAATCCCAAGAATCTCGTATGTTCCACATGGTCAGTCTGGATATCCAGGGGGGAATCTGCGACATGTCCATTGGTCTTCTGCTGTGATTGAAAAGAATGCATTTCGTTTTTTCTTCATTCACCAACAAATTATGATATGAGCACCATTCCTGAAGTGCATTAAAAAATTTGGTTTTCAACAGAAATAATTCATTGGATGTTTTCGCTTTCAGAAGAACATTTGTGTCATCAGCGTAGTTGGTAAAAAAATTTGCTAAATCACGTGTTGCCTCAGGAAGATCATTGACGTACAATATAAAGAGCAGAGGTCCAAGTATACTTCCCTGTGGGACGCCCTGCATCATAACAACATCCTTGGAACAGTATCTCGTTCCATCCACGCTGAGTGACACAATCTGTGTTCGTCTTTCTAGGTAACTCCTTATCAGGTTGAGTTGTTTATCCCGGATGCCATAGATTTCCAACTTTTTCAGCAATATCTCATGAACAACCGAGTCGAACGCCTTCGAAAAATCTATGAAAATTCCGAGTGGAAGAGAATTCTCCTCAAAAGCATCGACAACTCCTGCTAAAAGATCGTAAATAGCAGTGTCTGTACATCGTCCCTTGACATACCCATGTTGGCAATTATTTATAATCTTAAATTTTCTGAAGAAGCTCAACAGCCTTTCACACAGTATCTTCTCGAAGATTTTGGAGAAATTCGTTAGAAGACTTATCGGTCTGTAATTTTTCAAGTCGTCTGGATTATCCTTTTTATAGAGCGGTTTTATTATTGCTGTTTTAAGTGGATCGGGAAAAATTCCTTCTTTGAAGCTGTTATTCAAAATAAATCGTAATGGCTTAACTATAAATTGTATAGATTTCTTTATCACATTCATCTTTATTTCATCGTAACCACAGCTTTTCTTATTTATTTATTTATCCATAAAAAAGAACATAAACAGGCAAACTAATGCCCAAAAGAATGTTCACAATGTAGTATACAATTTACGAAAGTACATAATACATAATCTGAAAAAAGGTACACAGAAAAAGAAAAAAAAAAATATTGAATTCCTAAGTTACCAATTTTATCATTAATACTATACTAAATTATACCTAGAAAAGAAAAAAAACAATATCAATTGTTTTTTTTTCTTTTCTAGGTATAATTTAGTATAGTATTAATGATAAAATTGGTAACTTAGGATCCTACAGTTTTCAATATTTCATCCTCATTGATGTCAAAACAGAAGAAACTTTTATCATTTCTAGGAATCTGAGATGACTTTGACGAGTTTGGAACTGCATTATATTGAGAAAAATATCGACTGAAGTTTTCTGCAATTAGTTGTGGTGATCCGGATATATTAATGTCAGATGTTTTTTTGCTCTTACCAATTTTCTCATTTACAATATTCCAAAGAGTTTTGGATTTATTATGAGAATTGTTATACTTATTCAAATTGATCTTCTGTATTTCATCCTTTAACCTATTGTCGTATGCTTTCTTCAGTTTTTTGTATGTATCCCTCAGCTCAACATTGTATGCAGATAGAACATAATACAAATCTAGTCTACTCTTCAAAGAAGCAAGATCTTCACACTTCAGGTTGACTTGAGATTTTATGGATTTTTTATTTATTTTTTTCATGGGAAAACATTCATCGTACATGGCCTTGAATTTATTAAAGAAAAAGAACCATTGCTTATTAACTTCTTGGGGGGATATCTCATAGAGAGAATCCCACTGTTGCTCAGATAGCATATCTACAAACCTATTCATATTGTGTTCATTGATCAAACGAACATCCAAAATTTCAGATGTTTTACTCGGAGTATCACACAAAAACTCAAAAATTTGGGCTTCGTGATCCGAAATATGGGGTTGTTCATTAAATGCTTTGTAATTTTCGCAGTTGGTTATTATATTGTCTAAGCAGGAGTTTCCCCTGGTGGGTTCACTGATCGTTAGCTTAGCACCAAAAGACTCTATGATGTCTGTAAAAGTTTGTTTATTCGGATCAATGCTATTTGGTTCCAAGTGAATATTGAAATCACCTGCAATAAAATAAAGAACATTCATTTCAGTCAATCTCCGCAGTAGAACATCCAATCTCACGAAAAAAAGTATCTATATCACTTCTAGTTGGATGTGGTGACCTATAAATCGAAAATATGTAAACTGTCTTATTCCTTTCAATGTTTACTTTCATAGCGGAGCACTCGAAAGAATAAGGAACGCTGAGGCGCGCAAACTCCTCGACCTCAGTCACAGAAGCAACGATATCGCGCCTACAGTACAACGCACTACCGCCGTGTTGCAGCCTCCCCCTACAGAAAGACGAGACCAAATTATAGTTGGAAATACCATGAACACATAATTCCTGCGAAGATTTCCAATGTTCTGTGACTGCTAGGAAATGACAGTTGTGATTGTTTACGTATTTGTCCAAACTTACTAAGACATTTCCAATGGATTGTAAATTTACATGTATGATCTTGTAATCTGTGAATTATTTCCGATCTTATTCAATGATTTTATTCCTTTTCTTTCTGCTTCATTAGTCGGAAGAAAAAATTATTTATTCTCGTTCCCTGCGGCCAGATATCAGGATTCTTCACTCTCTCGAAGTCTTCAGATAGTACCGATATTTTGAAGGAAGAATACAATTTATTATAGAATTCTCTTCTTGGTTTATTATTTCCCAATATCTAAATATTTTGTTGACATAAAATTCTTGATGATAGAACTTTCAATGAAATATTTTTTGCGCTATACTTACTAGGGGGTTCAATAAATAGTGAACCTAACAGACAAAAAAATGTTTGAAATGCGTATCGGATATAGGAATGTTAAAACTAACTAACGGTATCAGTTTCACCTAGGTTTGAGGTCTCGGAGTATTTTAAAAAAATTCCTGAAAGTTGCAAAAAATCCCTTATTAATCAGGATTTTAAAAAAATTTTTTCGACCGAGGGAGAGTCGGAGGGGTGTCGGTTCTTTGTCGCGATCGACGTTTAATCGCTAAATTTATCTTTTTGAAGAAATTGGTATCGCTTTTCGTTTAAAAATTATTGAGATTTTAAATTTTCGAAGCGATTGCATATTGAGGCAATCTCCTCTGAAGATGCTCGAAATACAGTTTAGACGATTATATTTCAAAAATATTCGATAATCTCCGCAGGGCTACGTATATTTCTCAAAAGTTTGTTTGTTTCGCTAATATTTTCAATAAAATCTCGAAAATCGACAATTTTTACAAAATTTGGGAGTTAAAACCTGAAAAATTTTTCAGAAATCACTGAGGTAGTTCGCTTCAGACAAAAGAAATAAATTTATCAATAGATTTGACTTTAACTTTCAGAATAAGTGTTTGAAGGATGACAAATGTCAAAGATAAATTCGGCGTTTTGTTTGTGGCTTCAATTATTGAAAGGCAGACTTTTGTACGAACGACCCACACTTGAAAAACAGCGACACCTACGGAAGCAGTTATCTTTATCACAAAAACGTGACCATATGTGTAGGTACATTGATTGATCACTTTTATAAGAAGCCAAAATACGCATGTTATCAGTCATTTGAGCAACATTGGCATGGTTCTAGTTGAATACTCTTTGCAAACTGTAGTATTCATATATAGAGGATTTGTCTTCCAATTGAGGTATAGCTCACCATCTATTTTAGGTCCCCCTCCGAATAGAAATAGACCTCTGTTTCGGTATTTTTGCTGAAACCATCCTTGTAGACACATAATTGGTCTGGCAAGTTTTCAAATTGTCTGCCCCTGTAACTACTTCAATAACACACTACAAAAATTTGCAAACCATAGTATTTATGTAGGGAGATAAGTGATCTTTCAACTGAGGCAAAGTTCACTTTATTTCCTATTAGGAACTAAGTGGTGATACCCCTACAGCAAGGGTTAAGGAGATTTTAGCTTACAATTCTGCTTGAAATATGCGAATGCCATAAGAATAGAAATTGACCTCTTTCGGCATTTTCTCTGAAATTATTCTTGTCGTGACATAATTGTACTGGCAAGTTTTCAAATTGTGACCCTGTGACTAATGAATGATGGAACAGCATTACTTGACCCATTCAGAAAAAATCAGGAAATCAAGGAAAAATATTATTCGTGAACAGAGCACTTTTCAAAGCTTCAAAGTTTCTAACAGAGTCGAAATACCATATTTGGATACTAAATAAAATGGCGTTCAGTGCGCCAAAATTCAACGCGCTTTGGCTCTTAATATACAGGGTGTCTAAGGAATAACTGTACATACTCTTACCAGAGATAGAGTCGGACTAGCTGATTACTGATTGACTATAAAAAATTAATTTCCGGATTTCTCTAGAAAGTTACAGAGTGATTTTCCAACTAAGACCATCATAAAATCCAAACTTATTGACGGATATCATTGAAACTTGGGACGTTATTGGTACATGCTAAGGTCGAGTAGGAAAGATATCAATTATTTCATTATTCCAGAGCCGGACTCATTAATCTTCATTTAAAGTGTTCAGGGTAAAAAAACATTCTGTATTTCGAATTATAAATAATTGATTCACTTTTTAGGAAAAAGCTAAATCATGGTTCAATTTGTGGTGTCGATTTGAGTTGTCACATCAACAATTATTTTGTTATGAATTTTTGAATTTGAATGGAGTTCAAAAAATTTGATTTATTTACCTGAACAATTTTATGGAGGTCGAAAATAAATAATAGATTTTCTTCAAAAAGTCGCTGAAGGTGAGGAAGACTAGAATAATTTGTTGATATACTGGGTGCCCACCCTACTCGGAACTCATTGCGATGGAGTAAATGGACGTATATTTCGAAAAAAACATTTGTGACTTGTATAGGGTATACATAAGCAAATTTCGAAATTATTCGTATGTATACCGGGTGTTCGACAACAAAGATATAGACCAAAGTGACACTTCTTCGGTAAGTATACATTTTGAAATATGCTTATGTATACCCCATACACATTACCATTTTTTTTTCGAAATTTACCTTTATTCCAACGCAATGAGATCCGCGTCTGGGGTGGTCACCCAGTATATCAATAAATTATTATAGTCTTCCTCACCTTCAGTGACTTTTTAAGTAATGCGAATATTAGTGTCCACCACAATAATTAATAAATTGATAACTGTATTTTGCGGGATAAGGACAAACTCTCAAAAGATCTTAAAGTATATTCAGCAACGTTTCGCAAACTGTCGTTTGCTTCATCAGGCCTCAAAATATTATAAAAATGTCATACAAAACACTTACAGTATAATATAAATAAATACCTCTATACTATAAATAAGACATTCAGATGTAAAACTTTAAAAAACGACGGCATCAACTGTATATTCCACGTCAAATCACAAAAACAGCTTAAAACACTCAAAGTTTGGCTTAAATTCATTTGGAAAATTCCGGAATATTTACATCTAAAATAAATCACAGGAAAACATAACCTGAAAACACAACAAAACAAACCAATACAGTTCAGGTGAATAGATTCAATTTTTCGAACTTTATCCTAATTCAAAAATTCATAAAAAAAAATAATTGTCGATGTGAAAACTTTAATCGATACCACAAATTGAAGCATAATTTAGCTTTTTTCTAAAAAGCGAATCAATTATTTATAATATGAAATTAAATTTTTTTTTGAAAACTTTAGATGAATATTAATGAGTTCGGCCGTGGAATAATGAAATAATTGATATCTTTCTGACTCGACCTTAGCATGTGCCAATAACCTCCCAAGTCTCATATATATCCGTCATTAAGGTTGGATTTTATGATGGTCTAAGTATTTCCATGAATTTGGAAGATCACCCTGTAGCTTTCTAGGGAAATCCAGAAATTAATTTTTTATAGTCAATCAGAAATCAACTAGTCCGACTCTAATTCTGGTAAGAGTATGTACAGTTATTCCCTAGACATCCTGTATGTGAACGCTTTCGAATTTATAGTAGGTATTTATAGAATAATCAATAACCTATACTTCAATCAACCTGCTAACATCAATCTCGGCAACGATTTCACAGATACGTTAAGATTTTGCGAAGGAATAGTGGGACAGGACTGTGTGTTTACTCAAGTAGTATACGAAAGTAGCACGGAAACAATATAAATATGTTGAAATTCCATAATTTCGTGTTAATATTTGATACCAATATTCATTTCCAATATAGTGAAAGCAGTCAAAAATATGAATCGATTGCAATTAACCAAAATTAAACTCATACTTCGGAGCTAATCTCGTCCTCGCTCAAAACAAAATGCAGGGAAGTGGTATCGAACTGGCCACCTATGGATGGCCATTTCGTCCTTATTAGGACTCCTCAGCACAGGGCAGCTCTGAATGATACAAGGTTTTTCTTCGAACTGACAGCGAAATGACATAAATATACCGAAGACACCATCTCTAGTTCCATACGAAAACCTTCTTCCATAGCATGAACCTTGAACGAACTTGCGAGATGTTTACCATTTGTCGCATTGACTGAAGCGTTCTTGCATTTCGCAAATTTTACGTCTTCAGTCCACGACGAGGTGCGCTCAGAACTAGAGATGGCATCTTCAGTATATTTATTCCTTAAAGAAGATGCAAGTTCGCTGTCAGTTCCAAGAAATACCTTGTATCCTTCAGAGCTGTCCTGTGCTGATGAGTCCTAATTAGGACGAAAGGGTCATCCATAGGTGCTCTGTTTGATACCATTTCTTTGCATTTTGTCTTGAACGTAGTATGAGTTTAGTATTGGTTGATTTCAATCGATTAATATTATTCTCTGCTTTCACTATTTTGATATTCATGGCGATGTTACGCGTTAAACCACTTCTTATTCATTTCCAATTTTGCGAAATGTCAACACTTTTACAGGGTGTTTGGTAATGGACATCATTTGCAACAAAATGCGTCTAGTGGAGCATGGTAAGAAAATCTATGGTTACGAAGATATGGCGATATTTCAACTTTTTTTAAATTTTCTGCTTCGTTATCGAGAATGATTGACTTTGTGAAGACTATTTGACTCTGAATATTCAATAACTATTTTTTTCAAAGTTTAGGTTATGGTTCCTCACTTCTTGCGAAGAAGTATGCATAGAAATTCTGATACGGCGGGATATTCGGGATCATAAGTAGCTGAACCTGAATACCTTGAATAATATCGATATAGTTACTAAAAATATTCGCATAAATCATAATATTCAACACATGCAAATCATCTTATTTAACGCACCTAAAGGTCTATTTACTTTCACTTCAACATTCTACAAAAATCATCTTGGAAAAAATAATGATAAACGACGGTCTTTCATCAGAAAGTTATGAATTAAATCTTCATGAGATTCCAATATAAGAGCAATATTGGCAGTAGTCGGAAGGGCTAATATTGTCAAATACACTTATTTACGTAACTAATATCAGTTGTCCATATTCTAATATTGAGCTAGCTGGTGATAGTGAGAACTGCTAATATTAGCAAATCATCTTGTCCGAATATTTCAACAATATTGGCGTGATATTCATTTACAATATTGACCGGATACCTTGATGCCACTATTCGACCAATAATTGAAGTTTAATTGTTCAACGATAAACAATTAATCGATATTGGGCCAATATTGAAACAACATGTAGCCAACACTGCATGCTATTTGATTGATACTTACCTTACGATTTGATATCTTTTCGGAGAAATAATGAATTTCGAGAGATATCCTAATAAATGGAAAACATTTACATAGTCCAGTCGAATTGTGCTTTTCGCTATTTTGAGGTAGTTTTAATTTCTTCCATTTTTTATATTTTTTGGGGTGCTGCATGCCATTCTGAGGTTTGCTAACATGTCTTGAAGGAACATAGGAAACAAAATACAGATAAAGATGAAAAATATCATTTTGGGCCGCTTTCTGCTCACTCGGAAACTACCAACTTTTCGTGAAAGGCCTCTCTATACAACATAAAAGTACAACAAATTTCCTAAAGATTGCACTATGAAGGTTTGAACTGTTCTGGCTCAAACTACATATATTAGAGAAATGAACTCTAGTTCATTGGTGAAGGCTATCAATAATTGAATTCCTTTCAGTTTTCATCACAAACATACATTTTATTCAAGTATGTAAAGATACAGGTAATAAAAAACTAAGTCCGAAATTATACGAATTTAATTACAAAAAAGTTGAAATTAGAACAGAAAATATTTATGTTTATTTCGATGCATACTTATTACATTGATTAAATTATAATAATTACATTGACAAGATATTACTTCAATATCGGGCAACATTATATGAGCCGTTGTAGATTAGAGGGTCTTCAATATAAAAATTAAAAAAATATAATTCTAATTCTAATTTTTTTGTAATTGAGTTCGTATCATTTCGGACTAATCTTTTTTATTACCTGTATCTTTACATATTTGACTAAAATGAGGTATGTGAAGGTGGAGAAAACTGGAAAGAATTCACTAATTGGTAGACTTCAACAATAAACTAGAGTTTTGGATTGAGAAAATGTATTTTTTAGTGAAATCATTGAAAATAGGCCTATTTTCAATTATAGTTTGAGCCAAAATGGTTTGTTTCAGAAGAAATCTTAATGGTGCCATTTGTACCTACTGTTATGTACTTTTTTTGTACAGTAATGTACTTTTTTTGTACATAAAGGTTTTTCGGCAGAATTTGATAGTTTTCTAGTGATAAGCAGAAAACTAGCGAAAAATTAGATTATGTCACGAAATTTTGAGAGCAAACCTCAGATTTAGATTCAGCACTGCAAAAACATGAGAAATCGAAGAAATCAAAACTACCCCAACTTTCCAGACAGGTTTTTGAAAACAAATTTACTGAACTATAATTCCTAACGATATCTTATCGTTGACGTATACTGTCTCATAATAAATGTATATAATTATATTTTTCCACTCTTGGATCACGTTTTTAAAAAAAAACTATTTATTGGGAAGCAAGTTTATTCGTTGGTAGACTGAATAATAATAATTACAATAGTTGAGTTTTAACATAAGGAAAGCTCGCTCGAGCCGATGTGCTGACTCAGGAGATATGCTCTCGCCTAGATACTTCCAGGAAATGGTGCGAGTGCATTCACATCATAAAAAGGAATGCTTAAGTTTATTTTACATAATAATATACACTCATTCAATGTACTGCAGTCATTCAAAGTTGACCTGAAATTATTTACCAGTAATATTTTTCCAGAAAAGTTTCAAAGATTGATAGAATTTACTACACAGGAAAAAAATCGAAAGTCATAATATTTGGTGTGCACTTCTGGTTTTTCGGTTGATGAAAAAGCCATCTATTGCATCTGGCATCCACTTTATAATCTCCGAAAAAAGGACTTACTTTGCGAGAAAGATAGCCGTTCTGAAAAAGATGGTATAATCAAAATCTATAGAACTCTCAACTTGTATTGCAAAAATGTTAAGAGAAAAAAGTATCAAATTATATTTAGTTTCAATGTATTTACTTGCAAACTTTAATGAGAATAAAATAACAAATACTCTTGCTGTATCATTTCAGTACAGTGAAACCAAATCAATAAAATGCAGAAATTTAGGACACGCAAAAGAAATCATGGTGTGCACTTTGGTATTCGTCATTTTGATTTATATCTGTCATATCAACGTTTTTATGTAGTCACCTATCGACATATATTGTTCGGTTGATAAATAAGCCATCCATTATGTCTGACATCCACCCTATAATCTCCAAAGAAAATTATCAGCTGGCGAAGGAGAGTTCTGAAAAAAGTTTTATAAAGGGTTTACCAATAAGAGGTGTTATTTTAAATAGCCCGCTATTTCGGTGAATGTCACGTTTGAAGCTGTCATTTTTCGATATTTTACAAGTACGGGGTCTAAATGATTGTAATATCATAGGGTGCTTTGAAAATTTTGTATCTTGTCGTTTCTCATGCAAAGTCTACAAATTCATAATTCCAGTCACATTATTCAATTTCTATCGGAATGACAAACCTAAACTCACAGTATCATTTGTTCAAATGAAGTTTACACCAGAATATAAATATTTATAATAGTCCAACGCCCACTGCGTTGTTATAATCATTTATGGAGACTCTGTAGAAACTACGCCATTAATGAAAATGGAACGAAACACCTTTCGAGAACGCATTGAAATTATTAAAATTCACAATAAAAATGGTGAAAATTTAGCAGAGATGGTTAGCAAAACTCGAACATTTTTGGGTCCTGGTGAAGCATCTTGTCGGACCGCAATAAAGAAATTGGTGGAAAAATTCGAACTGTTTGGACCAGTTAATGATGTGAAGAATAGAACCCGTGCACGTCGCTCAAGAAAAGCCGTGAATATTGTTGCTGTAACCGAAACCCGGGTTTGTCTATTTCTCGTCGTTCTTGGAATTAGGTATACCACAATAATTTTTTTATGGCCGAAATTGGAAAGTATTGATCATGACAACGTTTACTTTCAACAAGACGACGCTACGTGCCACACAAGCAACGAAACCATTTATCTTTTGCGGGAAAAGTTTCCGGACCGTCTTATCTCTCGAAGATGTGATCACAATTGGCCACCGAGATCTTGTGATTCAACACCTAGCGACTTCTTCCATTGGGGCCACGTGAAAGAGAAGGTCTACGCCAATAGCCCCGCGTCGATTCAAGACCTTAAAGATGGAATTCGTGAGGCTATCAAGGACATAGGGCATCCAGTTTGCGATTTGGTTATGGAAAACTTCACTAGAAGGATATGGTCCTGTAAACGTGGTCGTGGTGGTCATTTGCCTGATGTTATTTTCCACTATTAACAGCATAGCTTCTTCTTTATAATGAAATAAACATCCGATCATTTATATTGAAAACTGGCATTTTTCTTTGAATATCAAAATAACACCTTTTATTGGAAAACCCTTTAGTAAAAGTAGAACTTTAAAATTGTATTGCATAAAACTTATAAGGAAAAACCACCAAATTATATTCATTTTCAATTAATTTACTTGCTAACCTAATTGAGAATTAAACAACAAATTTTCCTACAGTATCATTTCAGCAGAGTGAAACCAAATCAATAAAATGCAGATATTCATTACACGAAAGAAATCGAACGCCAAAATATTTGGTGTGCACTTCTGGTTTCGTCATTCTGCTTTATTTCTGTCATATCGACGTTTTCATATAGTCACCTTCCGACGGAGCTCCATATTGTTCGGTTGATAAAAAAGCCATCCATTGTGTCTGGCATCCACCTTCACCTCAGTAATAGGGCAGATATAACCCAAATATTATAGACCAAGCAATAGAGCTATCGAAAGGTCGATTTCGTGACAAAAATACTACCTAAAATCTGACTGTGCAATCATGCAATAGGTAGTTTCTACATGTTTTTCATGATAAATTCCACTCCTGAATACTCTTAGGTTTTTTTTGAGAAGCCAAAAAATAGCCAAAAAAATCCAAAATTTTGCTTTTTCGCTTATAAAACGTGAAGTATTGATCTGATCGAAAAGCTGTTTAGGCACTTTTTGTAGAGAATTCAATAACAAAAAAAATGAGAGGTCACAAGTCTCAAGCGGATAATTAGTTTCCAAGAAAAGTCCAATATACTGGAAAAAAACATCAATTTTTCGAAAATTCATAACTTGGTCAATTTCTGAGATGAAGCATAGTTGCTCTGAATTTAAGTAGTTATTAACATATACTTTGTTAGTGCACAATTGCAAAGCTGTCGTATAAATAGTTTTTGCACAATCGCAGTTTTCCGAATTCGACGAACTTTTTTCAAGAAGGTCGTGATACTCGGCTACTTGTCGGATTTGAATTTTACAAAAAACATTTTAAAGAAGAAATACAATTCTTCAAATCGTTTATTTTCTCGATACCGACCGATAATGTTTAGTGGATGAAAAACGGCGTCAAACAGGAGCAAAAAGGCTCGAGGGGAAAACTGTATCTTGTATCTTTCGCGCGTCGCTTAGCGGGCGACTCCCACTCCGCGACTAGTTTGATGCATTCGTGCTTTTTGCTCCTGTTTGACGCCGTTTTTCACCCACTAAACATTATCGGTCGGTATCGAGAGAATAAACAATTTGAAGAATTTTATTTCTTCTTTAAAATGCTTTTTGTAAAATTCAAATCCGACAAGTAGCAGAGTATCACGACCTTCTTGAAAAAAGTATGTCAAATTCGGAAAACTGCGATTGTGCAAAAACTATTTATCCGACAGCTTTGCAATTGTGCACTAACAAAGTATATGTTGATACCTACTTAAATTCAGAGCAACTACGCTTCATCTCAGAAATTGACCAAGTTATGAATTTTCGAAAAATTGATGTTTTTTTCTAGTTTTTTGGACTTTTCTCGGAAACTAATTATCCGTTTGAGACGTGTCACATCTCATTTTTTTTGTTTTTGAATTCTCTACAATAAGTACCTCAACAGCTTTTCGATCAGATCAATACTTCACGTTTTATAAGCGAAAAAGCAAAATTTTGGATTTTTTTGTCTATTTTTCGCTTCTCAAAAAAAACCTAAGACGATTCAGGAGTGGAATTTATCATGACAAACATGTAGAAACTACCTATTGCATGACTGCACAGTCAGATTTCAGGTAGTATTTTTGTCACGTAAAAAACCTCTATTGCTTGGCCTATTACATTTCCTTAGCGCTGAATTCCTTGGCATAATACACAGGCTCTCAAAGGAGAACGAAGATTCTATATGGAGTGGAATGTCGGAGATATTGAGAAATTTCGTTCACGTGTGCAGCTTCAAAGATGATTCCCGCACGTACTACAGATATACTCGTATGATATGCATATTTTTCTAAATCCCGCACTATATTCGGGAAATTGTTTGAATATTTTAGAGGCAAGTTTGCAATTCGATAAGGACCCTACTCCATTTTTCCGTGGATAAAATAAATACTGTAGGAAATTCCTTGGATGTTATTTTATGAATATAACACATACATTTCTGAATCCGATTTCATTAGATGTTTTATAAATTGTATGAAAATGTTCATGACCATTTCGATTGAATTTGAATACACTAGGAGAGTTGGTTCTGATTCTCACTATTATTTTTTTTGAAAAGGAATAAATATTTTTTATTCTGTTGACGGTATTTGGTACATGTCAATGTTGACTTGAGATGTGTGTTAAAGTCGGAGAAAGAATTGAGACGCCAGGTGTCGCGGTGCTATCATAAATCTTTTAATCCAGAAACATACCTTTATATTGTGTCATTCGAAAAATAATTTAATTCAGAATGTTTCTTCTTATACTATTTCTTTTCTACAACCTATAGAAAAAATTACCAGATTCTATTCATTT
Organism: Propylea japonica; assembly: GCA_013421045.1. Classification (NCBI taxonomy): domain Eukaryota; kingdom Metazoa; phylum Arthropoda; class Insecta; order Coleoptera; family Coccinellidae; genus Propylea; species Propylea japonica. Next base: position 39,786,866 of record CM024242.1, on the reverse strand, counting down.
TGAATTCATTTACTTGCCAACCTCATTGAGAATAAAATAACAAACAGCAGAGTGAAACCAAATCAATAAAGTGCAGAAAGGACCCCGCACATTTTGTATGGGAATTGGCTCCCGGTGGATTTGGCTGAAAATTTGATATGATGTTCTACTAATCCTTCTGATCAAATGTCTAAACAGTCACGAAGCTGAAAAATGCAGACTTCTAGGAGTTTTTAGCGATTTTTTGTATCCATTATGGCTTACGTATTATGGGAATTGGCTCCTGGTGGATTTGGCTGAAAATTTGATATAATGTTCTACTAATCCTTCTGATCATATGTCTTTACAGTCACGAAGCTGAAAAATGCATACTTCTAGGAGTTTGTAGCGATTTTTTGTATCCATTATGGCTAACGTATTACCGTTCACACAGAAATGTCTGAAAATATTTCGAATTGACAGAATCTGCTTTCAATAATCACGAAATATTCTCAAACATTTCTGTGTGAACGGTAATACGTAAGTCATAATGGATACAAAAAATCGCTACAAACTCCTAGAAGTATGCAGCTTTCAGCTTCGTGACTGTGGAGACATTTGATCAGAAGAATTAGTAGAACATCATATCAAATTTTCAGCCAAATCCACCGGGAGCCAATTCTCATACAAAATGTGCGAGGTCCTTTATGACATGCGAAAGAAATCGAACGCCATAATATTTGGTGTGCACTTCTGCTTTATTTCTGCCATATCGACGTTTTTATATAGTCACCTTCCGGCGGAGCTCCATATTGTTAAGTTGATAAAAAACCCAACCATTGTCTCACTGGCTTTGGGGGTGCAGCCCCCCAAAGATTTCGTTTTTGTTGTATCATCAAGAATTGTTCAGTTCAGCGCCCCCCCAAAACAGAATCCTGGCAGCGCCACTGTTGTGTCTGGCATCCACTTTATAATTTTCGAAGAAAATGATTAGCTTTATGCGAATGAGATAACCATTCTGAAAAAGGTTTTATAGTCACTATAGAATTCTCAACTTGTATTGCAAAAAAGTTATGAGAAAAAACCAACGAATTCTATTCTTTTTCAATTTATTTATTCTCCAAACTTATCGAGAATCAAATAAAAAAATGTCCTACAGTTTTATTCCAGCAGAGTGAAACCAAATTAATAAAATGCAGAAATTTATGACACGCGAAAGAAATCGAACGCCATTATATTTGGTGTAGAGTTCAGGTTTTGTCATTCTGCTTTATTTCTGTCATATCGACATTTTCATATAGTCACCTACCGACAGAGCTCCATATTGGACGGTTGATGAAAAATCCATCCATTATGTCTCACATCCACCCTATAATCTCCAAAGAAAATGATTAGCTTTTTGCGAAATAGATAAGCATTCTGAAAGAGATTTTATAATCACTATAGAACTCTCAACTGCAAAAAAGCTATTAGAAAAAAACACCATGTTCTATTCACTTTTAATGTCTTTACTTGCCAACCTTATCGAGAATAAAATAACAAATTCTCCTACAGTATCATTTCAGCAGAATGAAACTAAACACTTATATGCAGAAACTTACGACACGAGAAAACATTCAAACGCCATAATATTCGGTGTGCACTCAATACCTTACTAGAACTAGTAAGGTAGTGGTGCACTTCATGATTCGTCATTCTGATTTATTTCTGTCATATCGACGTTTTCATGTAGTCACCTACCGACAGAGCTTCATATTGTTCGGTTGATAAAAAAGCCATCCATTATTATGTCTGATAGCCGCCCTATTATCTCCAAAGAAAATGATTAGCTTGGCGAGACAGATAACTGCTCTGAAACAGATTTTGCAGTCACTTTTCTCAACTTGTATTGCAAAAAACTTATACCAAATCTATTCAGTTTGAATTCATTTGCTTGCCAACCTCATTTAAAAAAAAATAACAAATTCTCCTACAGTAATCATTTCAGCAGAGTGAAACTAAATCAATAATATGTGGAAATTTAAGACACGCGAAAGAATTAGTACTCCATGAGATTTGACAATATTCGGTTTTCGCTATTCTGATTTATTTCTGTCATATAGACATTTTCATGTAGTCACTTATCGACAGAGCTCCACATTGTTCTGTTGATGAAATAATCATCCATGGTGTCTGGCATCCACCATATAATTTCGGTAAAAAATGATTAACTTTGCGAAAGAGATTCCTGTTCTGAAATAGATTTTATAGTCACTATAGAACTCTCGAAGTGTATTGCTGAAAACCTATAGGAAAAAGACACCAAATTCTATTTATTTTGAATTCATTTACTTGCCAACCTCATTGAGAATAAAATAACGAAACAGCAGAGTGAAACCAAATCAATAAAATGCAGATATTCATGACACGCGAAAGAAATCGAAAGCTATAATATTTGGTGTGCACTTCTGGTTTCGTCATTCTGCTTTATTTCTGTCATATCGACGTTTTTATATAGTCACCTACCGACGGAGCTCCATATTGTTCGGTTGATAAAAAAGCCATCTATTGTGTCTGGCATCCACCTTCACCTCAGTAATAGGCCAGATATAACCCAATATATTACATTTCCTTAACGCTGAATTCCTTGGCATAATACACAGGCTCTCAAAGGAGGACGAAGATTCTATATGGAGTGGAATGTCGGAGATATTGAGAAATTTCGTGTGCAGCTTCAAAGATGGTTTCCTCACGTACTACAGATATACTCGTATGATATGCATATTTTTCTAAATCCCGCACTATATTCGAGAAATTGTTTGAATATTTTAGAGGCAAGTTGCAATTCGATAAGGACTCTAGGTACTCCATTTTTCTTTGGATAAAATAAATACTGCAGGAAATTTCTTGGATGTTATTTTATGAATATAAGGTATAAATTTCTGAATCAAATTTCAGTAGATGTTTTATAAATTGTATTGAATTTGAATACACTTGGAGTGTTGTTTCTGATTCTTACTATCATTTTTCTCGAAAAGGAATAAATATTTTTTATTCTGTTGACGGTATTTGGTACAAGTCAATGTTGACTTGAGATGTGTGTTAAAGTCGGAGAAAATAATTGAGACGCCAGGTGTCTCGGCGCTATCATAAATCTTTTAATCCAGAAATATAACTTTATATTGTGTTATTCGAAACATAATTTTATTCAGAATGTTTCTACTATTCTACTATTTCTTTTCTACAACCTATAGAAAAAAGACACCAGATTCTATTCATTTTGAATTCATTTACTTGCCAACCTCATTGAGAATAAAATAACAAAACAGCAGAGTGAAACTAAATCAATAAAGTGCAGAAATTTATGACATGCGAAAGAAATCGAACCCCATAATATTTGGTGTGCAATTCTGGTTTCGTCATTCTGCTTCACTTCTGTCATATCGGCGTTTTCATATGATCACCTACCAAAGAAGATCCATATTGTTCGGTTGATAAAAAGCCAACCATTGTGTCTGGTATCCACTTTATAATTTCCGAAGAAAATGATTACCTTTTTGCGAAAGAGATAACCATTCTGAAGAAGGTTTTATAGTAACTATAGAACTCTCAACTTGTATTGCAAAAAAGTTATGAAAAAAACCAACAAATTCTATTCCTTCTCAATTTATTTACTCGCCAACCTTAGCTAGAATCAAATAAAAAGTTTTCGTACAGTTTTATTTCAGCATTGTGATACCAAGTTAATAAAATGCAGAAATTTATGACGCGCGAAAGAAATTGAACCCCATTATACTTGGTGTAGACTTCTGGTTTCGCCATTCTGCTTTATTTCTGTCATATCGACGTTTTCATAAAGTCACCTACCGACGAAGCTCCATATTGGTCGATTGATAAAAAATCCATCCATTATGTCTCACATCCACCCTATAATCTCCAAAGAAAATAATTAGCTTTTTGCGAAATAGTTAAGCATTCTGAAAGAGATTTTATAATCACTATAGAACTCTCAACTGCAAGAAAGCTATTCGAAAAAAACACCATGTTCTATTCACTTTTAATGTCTTTACTTGCCAACCTTATCGAGAATAAAGTAAAAAATTCTCCTACAGTATCATTTCAGCAGAATGAACCTAAACACTTAAATGCAGAAACTTACGACACGAGAAAAAATTCAAACGCCATAATATTCGGTGTGCACTTCGGGATTCGTCATGCTGATTTATTTCTGTCATATCGACGTTTTCATGTAGTCACCTGCCGACAGAGCTTCATATTGTTCCCTTGATAAAAAAGCCATCCATGTCTGATAGCCACCCTATTATCTCCAAACAAAATGATTAGCTTGGCGAAACAGATAACTGTTCTGAAACAGACTTTGCAGTCACTTTAGAACTCTCAACTTGTATTGCAAAAAACTTATACCAAATCCTATTCAGTTTGAATTCATTTACTTGCCAACCTCATTCAAAATAAAATAACAAATTCTCCTACAGTAATCATTTCACCAGAGTGAAACTCAATCAATAAAATGTAGAAATTTAAGACACGCGAAAGAACTAGTACCATAGACTAACTAAACGGAGAATAGATGAGATACTAGTAGAACAAGCTTCAACGCCATCTTTTTTTGTACAACATTACTAATTCGTGAAAAAAGCTCAATTGAAAAAGGAATCTGTATCGTAAAGCTGCCTCTAAAAGAATTCTGTAGTGCACCTTTTGAAAAGGTAGGTACTTACACATATATACAAGAAGCAAAAAGTTTTTTGAAATTCAATTTCCAAAAGGAAATCAGAAATGGATTCGTGCAAGTTATCGATGAGTGAGGAAATTTATTTTCATGAAAATAATACCTGCAACGAACTTTCATCTGATTTTCTTTTGGAATCGAGAAATGAGGATCAATAATCAAATTCTGGATAGAATAAAAATTTATTAACTGAAATAGGTATCACCAATTGAAAATACAGATTTATTTCATAAATATCTAATCAATAAACTAATAATTGCATTGAAAACATTCTCAAAAACTAAAAATAATGAATTCAAAAATACAAAATATGAGTATTTACCGATTAAACTTATTCAATACATAAAAAACTTTTTTGAAAACTACGAGTATCTTAATTCTTATAGTTAACAGAATATACATGTAAATTTTATAATTACCTTCTTGCATCTCGATTTTCACATCCAATAACACAGCACGTCTTCACTCTTGCAGGCATATCGAAATTTATTATATTTCAAAAAAAACGTGTCAAACCACTCCTTGTGTCAGTTGACAATTCAAAGGTTTTTTGATAATAATGATTTTACATACTTACTATTTTCTCGATAGAATTTCTATGAATGCAACGACATCTAACTATAAAATTGAAAATAATTTTTTCGTGTATTAGTCTCCTCCTCCGACAGATGTCGCGGAATATACGAGTGGCTCATCTATTTTATTAGTTTGTCTATGTCTATATTGTTCGATTAATAAAAACAGCCATGCATTATGTATGACATCTGCCCTTTAGTCTCCAAAGAAAATGCTAAGCTTGGCAAAAAAGATAAGAGTTCTGAAAAAGATTTTATAGTACCAGTAGAACTTCAAAATTGTATTGCATAAAACTTATAAGAAGAAACACCAAATTCTATTCAGTTTCAATTCATTTACTTTCCAACCTTGTGGAGTATATTTCTAGAAACCTTTTTAGGTTTTCACTCCCAGTCTCTGAAACAGAAATAATTAAAAATTTGATGAAATGCTCCTGCTTAAATCTTTGCACTAATTTGTCAGCAGCAAATTGGTTTTGAAAAAAAGATGGTTTTACATAAAAGTCATAAGACCACCAAATTCTATTCAGTTTCAATTTAGTTACTCGCTAACCTTATTGAGAATTAAACAACAAATTTTCCTACAGTATCATTTCAGTCGAGTGAAACCAAATCAATAAAATGCAGAAATTTATGAAATCGAACGCCATAATATTTGGTGTGCACTTCTGGTTTCGTCATTCTGCTTTATTTCTGTCATATCGACGTTTTTATATAGTCACCTACCGACGGAGCTCCATATTGTTCGGTTGATAAAAAAGCCATCTATTGTGTCTGGCATCCACCTTCACCTCAGTAATAGGCCAGATATAACCCAATATATTACATTTCCTTAGCGCTGAATTCCTTGGCATAATACACAGGCTCTCAAAGGAGGACGAAGATTCTATATGGAGTGGAATGTCGGAGATATTGAGAAATTTCGTTCACGTGTGCAGCTTCAAAGATGATTTCCGCACGTACTACAGATATACTCGTATGATATGCATATTTTTCTAAATCCCGCACTATATTCGAGAAATTGTTTGAATATTTTAGAGGCAAGTTTACAATTCGATAAGGACTCTACTCCATTTTTCTTTGGATAAAATAAATACTTCAGGAAATTTCTTGGATGTTATACTCGTATGATGAAAATAAGGTATGAGTTCCTAAATCAGATTTCAGTAAATGTCTTATAAATTGTATGGAAATGTTCATGAAAATTTCGATTGAATGAGAATACACTAGGAGAGTTGGTTTTAAAGAAGATAGGTATTAGGTGTTATGCAAAGATCAAGCCGAATGGAAAGTATCGAAAATGGAGCTTAAAATTTTTATGGTAAAACATTCCAAATAAACAGAATCATCACGGAAATTGAAGTACTGGGTGTTTTACTTATCTTAGTAACCTAATTTTTTCGAAAAGGCATAAATATTTTCTTATTCTGTTAACGGTATTTAGTACAAGTCAATGTTGTTAAAGTCGGAGAAAAGAATCAAGACGCCAGGCGTCATACCTTTTCATCATGTCATTCGAAAGATAATTCAATACAGAATGTTTCTTCTGAATACCTTTTTTAAGCGCTCGTTCTACTTGAACGAGTGCTATATCGTTTTGCCCAAATGTCTGTAATTTTCGAATTTTGAGCCGAAAGTGGTCTCAAACGATAGGATTCTTCTGCTTCTTCTTCGTGCGGTGCCTTTCCGGCCGAACTGAGGCCTAGTGGCCCATTGTTCACCCGCATCGTTCTATAGAGACTCAACTCCTGAGACACGAAGATAGAAATGTCGCGAGTCTGCCAGGAGTGGTCCCTCTCACCATAGGAATAGTAGGTGTTGGATTTCCTAGGTGTGTTGACCTTAACTCAATTAGGTTACCACAGTTGGACAAAATATGTTCAACCGTTTCATCAGAACTCCTGCCCCACCGGCATAGAGAGCAGCTCGTCAATCCCATTCTCTTCAAATGTAACGACAGGGTTAGACTCCCTGCTAACGAATTCGTCGTCAAATTCAATTCTGTCCGTGGAGCCGTCGGTCCGTCCCTTAGCACAATAACTTTCGAAGGGATTATTCTGGAGACTTGAAATTTTCAGGATGAGTTCGGGTCTCAAAGACTCGGTTGAGTTGGTTAACCAGCCAAATCGTACAGGGTGTTCCAGAAAATATGGTCATTCAGAAGTTTTGTTCCTCACTATCTCAAAAAATACGAAACCAATCGGAATGAAATGTTACGGCCAAATACAAAATGCTAATAACAAGCCTCATGCAAAATTTTGTGGCCATAATGTGAATAGAACCATAGAAAATTCAATTGGAATATTGAAAAAAAAACTTCATATTTCCATACAAAGATATCCGATTCGAATGTGAATGCAGATCGATATTCTGAATGTTCATCCGAAATTTCGTGGCCATAGTTCTAACAGAACCATAGGAAATTCAATTGGAATATTGAAAAGAAAAATCTTTATATTTCCATAACAGGAAATCCGATTCGAGTGAAATTTTTTCTTTGAATGAAGATTGATATACTGAATCTTCATGCATAATTTTGTGGTCATAGTGTCAACAAAACAATGGAAATGGAATTGGAATATCGACGGAAGAATCTTCTTATTTCCATAAAAAAAATATCTGATTGATGAAAACTACTATACTGAATATTCATGCAAAATTTCAAGGGGATCGCATCATCAGAACCATAGAATTTAATTTTTGAAATTATTTCATTTTTTGAATAATTTTCAGAATATAATTCCGATGGTGCAGACATTCTGCATTTATATATTTGGTATCAATTTCAAATCTCATTTAAAAATTTGAGTGGATAGTCTTATTGCTCCACCAAAGAACAAACGCTCAAAAATTCCTGATCAGGGTTTTCTTTAATATTTTCTAGTTTTTACCGTCAGCAACCTGTAGCGTGTTTTATGTTAATTACATTCTATTTATTTTTCTCTTTATTGTAACAGTATGCCTTGATTTAGAGAAATAGATAGGATTGGGTTTCTTAACATCATTGAGACATTGTTGCAAACTATTTCTTAATCATTATATTCATCAAATATTATATTTCATAACAATAAATATTCTTTTGATTCCGTCCCTACACGACCACAAGGAAACGGTTGCATTTATCAAATTCGAAGGCAAGAAAAACGTTGAAAGTAGCTCGGCTATGAGTAAAACTCCACCAAGACTGGCTCTTACTACAATGACGAAACTTTCTCTTTCGGAAGAGTCACGATTCTTTCCACAAAGTAATAGTCTATACACACACGAAAACAGGTTTGGTGAGGTACAGGCAGACTGAAGTGACTCATTTTGGCTCTGGAAGTTGTGCCTTTCCAGGGCGGATCAAAAATGGATTGGTTGGGTGTAATTTCCGGTTATCGTACTCCTCATATTATCGTTAAAATAACTGGTGCCAGCTATACAGGGTGGCCATTTGAAAACGAAACAGACGAGATTACAGACGAAATAAATTTTTTCGATAGAAATGCTCGGACAGGTCGATTTCTGTTTCGAGGGGGACAACTTAAGATGTAGGTTACGGACGCATAGCGCTTCAACCCTTGCTACTACAACCCTCACCCCCAATTTTTGAATAGGGAAGATGGGGTGAGTGATACCTCATTTGAAAGGTATTTTTATACTGATTTCAGCACAGTAATTGTTTTTTCATTTTATGCATTAGTTCTCGAAATATTCTTAACTAAGTATTTGAAAATGAAGTGGTGTTCTCATGGCACTTGTAGTGTTTTTTTGTGAAAAATCGACATTTTGAGCTTCAAAACAACCATGACTGTGGCTTCCTTCCTCCAATCCACTGACAAAGAAATCTTTAATCAAGATACCGAACAAACAAAGCGTATTGCGAAGGAGCTCAATCTTCCTGAAACTCAATCTAAATTATCTTCGATATAATTTGCAGTATTTCCAATAACATGCGGTAACACTTGATCGATAGAAATCTCCAAAAAGTCCAAATACGTATATATCTCTAATCAGATTACCAGGCAAGAAAATCAAATCATTAATGATGCCACAGAAATATTCCTGTCCCAATTCGTGAAACGATTCCCAACTCAATTATGAAGTGTTTTCTCAGTTGGCTTCAATAATGTTTTCATTTTGTTGATTATTGAATTCATATCTTTTTCAAAAAAAATGAGAATCGATAATTTTTTATTTATTACGAACAGATCATTAAGTTGGCTTACTGGTTCTTGACATGTGAATTATTCTTAGTTTTGAATCGAGACTTGTACTTGTATGTGTTCTAATTCATTGTTCGACATGGTTTATTCAATTGCAGAGAGGGTGGAAATAATTTCACTTTTTTTTGCAAACAATCAATGTGCGAATAGAACCGCAGAATTCTTCAATCAACGACATTTAGATAAGCATGGTTGTTTTGAAGCTCAAAATGTCGATTTTTCACAAAAAAAACACTACAAGTGCCATGAAAACACCACTTCATTTTCAAATACTTAGTTGAGAATATTTCGAGAACTAATGCATAAAATGGAAAAACAATTACTGTGCTGAAATCAGTATAAAAATACCTTTCAAATGAGGTATCACTCACCCCATCTTCCCTATTCAAAAATTGGGGGTGAGGGTTGTAGTAGCAAGGGTTGAAGCGCTATGCGTCCGTAACCTACATCTTAAGTTGTCCCCCTCGAAACAGAAATCGACCTGTCCGAGCATTTCTATCGAAAAAATTTATTTCGTCTGTAATCTCGTCTGTTTCGTTTTCAAATGGCCACCCTGTATAGAAAACATCATTGGGCCAATCATCGTTCCTCTGAGCAACAAATTTGTTTTATTTATCCCACAACAACGCACCCGAAGCTTTCAAAACATTCTTCAAGAGAACAATATCCAAAGAATATTGAACTGGGACCTTAAAAAATAATGGAATGATAATCAAGAAAAGGTTATTTTAAAACGAGAGATGTCAAGGCGCATTAGACAGATTATTGATAGAAGAGGTGGTGATTCGAACTGCTGAATTTGGATTCAGTTAGAAAGAAAATTCAGTTAATCAAAAGTAAGTCATTTATAAAATGCATGAAGCTAATAGTAACAAAAGAATATATTCTATAAAATATGTTGCAGTCAAAATAGAGGAAAATATTCATGTCATTACAAGTCCATGAAACAAACAATCGCATAATAGAGTATGCAACATAAGTCATGTTTGTAAAACGGTTACCTGCAGAATAATGTCTATTGAAATAATGGCGTTCCTTATTGAGCACTTTTGAGAAAATTATATAGCACTCGTTTAAGTAGCATTAAACGAAATCTATACCTATCATTTTGCCCAAATGTCTGTAATTCAAGAATTTTGAACCGAAAATAGTTTCAAACGATAGGGGTGTCAATTCTAGGGATCACTCGTTCGACGAACGTATACGTTCGTGATATTTTGAGCGTAGATTTTTGAAAATTGAAATAATTATATCCGTTCAAAATAAACACACACTTTCGTCGGAACCAGTAGTTGACGATATGCTCGAGAATATCGGATATAAATATCACAATTTTCAAAAATCCACGCTCAAAATATCAGGAAAATACACGTTCGTCGAACGAGTGATCCCGAGAATTGACACCCCAGTTCGACTCACAGATGACCAATTCGTGGTCAAATTCAATTCTGTCCGCGGGTCCGTCCGTTAGCAAGATGACTTTCGAAGGGATTATCCCAGAGACTTGAGATTATCAGGGCAGGTTCGGTTCCCAAATTCCGCGGTTGAATTTGTTAACCAGCCAAATAGTACAGGTGTCCCAAAAATATGGCCATTCAAAATTTTTGTTTAAACGAAACCAATCAAAATGAAATTTGCTGCTACAAGCAAGACGCCTATTATAAGCTTAACTCAAAATTTTGTGGTAATAGTGCAAATAGAACTATAGAAAATTCAATTGGAATATTGAAATGAACAAATTTTATATTTTCATAACAAGATATCCGATTCTAGTAAAATGCATTTTGTGAATGGAGATTGATATACTGAATGCTCATGCATAACTTCGAGAAGATAGCATCATCTGAACCTTAAAAAACTTAATTGGATTATTGAAAATGAGAATCTCTATATTTCGAGTGAAATTTATTTGGTTTATAAATATTGATATACAAAATGTTCTTGCAAAACTTCAAGAGGATCGCATCATCAGAGCCTCAGAATTTAATGTTTTCATTTGTCAAGTTTTTACATATTTCAGTATTTGAATAATTTTCAGAATATTATTCTTTATATATTTGTTATCAATCCCAAATCCTACACAAAATTCTGAGGTAACAGCCTCATTGCTCCACCAATGAATTTTAGACATTTGATGAGATGACAGTTCGTTTTCAACAGTAAGCCATAGAAATCCTCATTTCAGTTATACTCTCTGATTGCCAATTACTAATCTGATTTAAATTTCAAAGCAATCGAGTATTTCCTTCATCCTACGATCGTTACTAGATTGAATAATCCACCTAGAATGCTAAACATGAAAATTCTTCACGCCTAAGTTCCCAATCGTTTCCGACACTGAGGTGATTAATCATCAGTCCAAATTCGAGATTAATTAGTATCCTGTTCGACCAACTGGAAATCAATTGATGGAAAGGTGTTTTCCGTAAGGAATTTGATTAATCTTGGCAAGGGTTTTAGCAGCATGGCCTTGGCTTCTTGATTACACCACAGGAAATAATGGAAGAGAATTAGGCTCAGATTAAATTGGATCCGAGTTCATCTGGAGTTTTGGTCCCAACAATTCGCAGGAAACTGCGTCAGTGAAGTCCCCACGAAGTCGGAACAGTTGAAATGGAATTGTTAGTGAATTCAGTTTTTGCGCGATTGTTCCTATACGCCGGATTAGTGTGACGTCACAAGCTGTCACTGGGTTCCAAACAAAGATTGGAATTTGAACCACCGATTGTTATATTCACGATACAGTCGTGTTGAAAACGTTTTTAGGATCAAACAGGCTTATTCAGGCTTATTCTGTAGATCATCAGTTCATTGAAACTACAAAATCAACGGAAAAATATAAACATAATTACATAACCTAAACTTGGTTGATTTCCTCTTTCAAATTGCAATATTGATCTGCATGATATGATAATTCACAAAATAGGCTTTTTTATGATAAAAACGTCTCAAACACGACTAAGTCGTACATAGAACAATCGTTAGTTCAAATTCCAGTTTGAGTGAGGTTTGTTTGGAACCCTTTTCTTTGACGTGTGACTTCACCACTAATGCGGCGTATAGATCATAGACTAACTAAACGGAGAATAGATGAGACACTAGTAGAACAAGCTTCAACGCCATCTGTTTTTGTACAACATTACTAATTCGTGAAAAAACCTCAATTGAAAAAGGAATCTGTATCGTAAAGCTGCCGCAAAAAGAATTCTGTAGTGCACATTTTGAATAGGTAGGTACTCCCACAGAACATACAATATCCCATATAGGCAAAAAGATTTTTTACTTTTTGCAATTCAATTTCCAAAAGGATATCAGAAATGGATTCGTGCAAGTTATCGATGAGTGAGGAAATTCATTCTCATGAAAATAATACCTGCAACGAACTTTCATCTGATTTTCTTTTGGAATCAAGAAATGAGGATCAATAATCAAATTCTGGATAGAATAAAAATTTATTAACTGAAATAGGTATCACCAATTGAAAATACAGATTTATTTCATAAATATCTAATCAACAAACTAATAATTGCATTGAAAACATTTTCAAAAACTAACAATAATGAATTCAATAATACAAAATATGAGTATTTACCTACTAAACTTATTCAATACATGAAAAACTTTTTTGAAAACTACGAGTATCCTAATTCTTATAGGTAACAGAATATACCTATATATTTTATAATTACCTTCTTACATCTCGATTTTCACATCCAATAACAAAGCACGTCTTCACTCTTGCAGACATATCGAAATTTATTATATTTCAAAAAGAACGTGTCAAACCACTCCTTGTGTCAGTTGACAATTCAAAGGTTTTTTGATAATAATGATTTTACGTAGGTACTTACTATTTTCTCGATAGGATTTCCATCAATGCAACGACATCTAACTATGAAATTGAAAATAATTTTTTCGTGTATTAGTCTCCTCCTCCGACAGATGGCGTGGAATATACGAGTGGCTCATCTAATTTTTTAGTTTGTCTATGGTATAGATACAGCGTGTTATAGTTTCGTCCAATTGTTTCAGAGTTCCTAATTTCGAACAGAAATTTGTCCTAAACGGCTCTGTTAGAATTACTGATGAAAAATACCAGTCCAAACAAAGTTCTTGTGGTATGCACAATAACCTCGAAACAAAAGGAGCTAGAAATAAACTTAAGACACAATTCAGACTTTCCAAGATGCCCTGCAATTGTATTGAAAGTTCGTCTTATCATTCTTGAAGACCCTCTGGACATTTGGTGACATGGCATTTCGTTTTCAGCAGTTAGCCTGGGAAATCATTATAAGTTATTTTGAATACCGCATCTTCAAGTAGCCAATTTGGTAAATATTTGAATTTCGGTGACCAGCAGATATCGATCAGATTTTCCTGCCATTGTATTCTTTCCTGAACAACATTAGTGAAACCAACTGGTGGCAGTCTGTCTTAGTTTAGAAAATATGGACCTCCAAAGTTCCAGAAATGTTCCATTTTCACGTCACATTTGTCACTATAAATACACAAATTCACTGCTTAAATTTAGTCTGTAAATCACCTTCGAACATTCAAACAACTATTCGAATAGTTTCATTTCGTTCATATTCAATAATTAATGCACAAACATCGAAATTCTTCAGGGACCACATATCCGAATATGGTACAATGCCGTCCCGTATTTCCTACCATCATTTGATATGTCACTGGCCGAAGGACAGAGCAGTGGTGCCAAACCTACCACGAAGAACGGCGGGATTCCCTTAATATTTGTGGATATGTAATACCTCAGGAATTGCGATGTTTCTGCATTGATTATTTAATATATCTACAATGAAACTATTCTAATAGTTATTTGAATGTTCAAAGATGCTTTATAGACTGAATTGGAGCAGTGAATTTATGGTTTCATAGTGAAAAAAGCCACGTGAAGCTGGAACATTTTTGGAACTTTCGATGCCCATATTTCCAAACCAAGACACACCGCCACCTGTTGATTTCATTAATTCATTTGTGCCTATGGATAAAAATTTTCGAATATTTCATCAGAATTGGAACAGTATATATTTAAAAGTGTAAAAACATGAATATGATGAAATTTTGATGATCATGCTTGTTTTTTTCTATTTAAAGGTGTGTCATCATATGAGGACGTTGGGCATATATGGGGTCTGAAGCGCAGTGGAGGAGGAAATATCATAGGCATAACAAAACATTTATTGTGTGGAATGAAAGAACAGAAAATACTACTCCATTATGAAAATATGTTAATTGCATAATTTTGTATGGAGGTTCAAGAAATAGTTACGTTCTAGGCATAAACTTGTTTTGCACATTATACATTGCCAGCGAACTTTTTGATGACATCTCAATTGCTTATCCATTTAAGCTGGGTAGTGCCCTCCCTCTGTATATCTTATACTTTTAGGTATTGACCCTGATGCCCTGGAAAGCATAACTTTCTTTTTTACTTTCATATAATGAGTAGCAGTTACAGTCTGGTCGAAAATAATTAAAATAATTCCATCGGGTCATGATTACCTAAATCAAGTTCACTTCCTCTAGAGTGTTCAGGTATGTTTCAGTATCCTCCATAGTCATGAGGCGATTTTGTCCATTCAGGAGGCAATATCCTTGCACAATCATCTATATTCTGCGTATTTCTCCAAATGCTTATCAAGTCAGACAATGGTAGAGAGTCCACTTCGTCGAAAAGATCTACCAGGAATATCTAATGGTTGATCGTTTGAAACTAGAACATCTTCATCACTATCTTTTTCCTCATTTTGACCATCAATGTTAGGTGGAATGAAGACAACATCAACGAGCCGATATTCATATTGGATGCTTTCAATTGCTGCCTGAAGGATTTTAAAGGATCTTCCTTGAAAAAGGTTGAATTACAAGATTGCATATTTCTGAACGAACTGCAAAAATCCAATTGATCCAATTTACACCGAGTAATACACGAATATTGAACATCCGTGCTGAAATTATCTTTACTGAAGAAGTGCCCAGTGGCATTATATGGGGACAGTCGCTTTTTCGTACCCGTTATGTATAGCAAATTGAAATTTACTTACCTAAAATGATGTCAAAAGTTTTCACAGAACTCCTAAATTAAAATGAACAATAAAAACCGTGTTGAGTGCTTATTGATATTTAGTAATATTCACTTGAATAACAACATGTGGGCAGCGGCATGAACGCGGATAATTCGATAACTGTTGCATAGTAAATACGTGATATCTATTAGAACTGATGGAAAATTTTTTGAACAAGATGTCTATTCAAAGGAAATCGGCAACCAGAGTTCGTCATAAGAGAACCCTGTAATTTAAAAGAAATATTATTCTTACCGTCCTCATATGGGGACAACGGGCACAAATGGGTTTGTTGCTCAGGAAGGCTCAATGAATACAATGACCCCAAACCTGGTCTATATCTGCTGGTCACCGAAATATTCACCGCAAATTTATATGGAATTTGTTTTGAAAACAAGCATCTTGAAGTGGAATTAACAACTCACCATAAAAACTAACCACTAAGACATATCAACTATACAAGAGGTGAATGTCAGTAAGTTCTGGATTGGAGGAAGACTCATGACATTTTGTTGAAGTGACCATAGGAGTTTTTCCGTTTCGGAATACATTGTTGATGTTTTGACCCTAACGAATATTAAAAGTAACAACGATATTTTGTTGAAAAGAACAGTAACTTTTGAGTAAAAGTTGAGTTCAAACGGTCTTGTTACTGTAGAATGGAATGAATAATCTAGGACTGAATTTGGAGTTACTTCTGCAACTAATTTCTAACAGTGTACTGATGAAATTTTCCAGGTCATCATTTTTGAAGCACCATGCAAATTTTGAATGGTCATATTTCATGAAACACCTTGTACGATTTGCCTGGTTAACGACCTTAACTGAGCCATTTGGAAACCGAACTCAGCCTGAAAACTTCAAGTCTCAAGGATATTCCCGTCGAAAGTGTTGTGCTAACAGCCCCACGAATTCGTCGTCAGGGAGTAGAAACCTATAGTTTGAGACCATTTTCGGCTCAAAATTCGAAAATTACATACTTTGGGCAAAACGATATAGTTCAAAGAGAACGAACACTCCAAAAAAGTAGATCATGAGAAAACGATTGAGTAAATTTTCAAGACTAACGTTAAGAGACTTTAATAACAATCCAGAATTCATTCGTTTCTCAACAAAAATATGACATCAAAGCCATACCTTCAATTCAATGAGCTATTCGGAGTTCACATTTAAAATCAGGATCGTAAAAATGAACGATCGACATCATATAAGAATGCTGCCAGTTCAAAGCAATAAGAGATAAAATAAAAGTATTCTCGCTTTCGCGAATATTTCCAATCAAAAACAGATAACCTATTCAAGCTACAAATGGTAAAAATTTCCACAGTTCCATAAATTCCTTAATAACAGGTTGGAGAATATTTTATTGGGCAATAATTTGAACTGTTTACAGGGGCGCCTTCAGAAATCCCTCATTAAAATGAATTGAATAAAATTCTCTTGAAAAACCATGAATATTCAAAGAATCTCCTGTCGTAGACCTTAGGTTATCGATAATTATGGATATTTCACGATACTATAGAATCAAAAATGTTCGAATACCTGATTTTATCGGTGGTTCGGATCCCTAAATGTTCTGGAAATACGAACTGAGAATAGATATTTCAATCAAAATGTATTCTGAAATTTTAAAGTCTTCGTGTTTCAATTTTTTGTGCCTGGGATTCTCGCAAATTTTCACAGAAGTCTCTACATCGGCATTGCAAACTTCAATAGAAAAATTCAATAAAAACCCTGAGCAGAAGCTTCTTCTTTTAGTGGAGCAATAAGACTATTACCTCAAAATTTCATATGGGATTTGAGATTGACACCAAATATATAAACGCAGAATTTCAGCACAATCGGAATTATTTTCTGGAGATTATTCATAAAATGAAATATGTAAAGAATAAATAATTGAAAAATTTTAATGCTATGGTTCTGATGATGCGATCCTCTGGAAATTTTGCATGCACATTCAGTATATCAGTCCTCATTTACAAGATAAATTTCACTCGAATCGGTTATCCTGTTATAAATAACTTCTTTTCAATATTCCAATTTAATTTACTATGGTTCTGTTGATACTATAGCCCATTCACAAAAATAATTTCACTTGAATCGGATATCCTGTTATGGAAATATAAATATTCTTTTTTTTTCAATATTCCAATTGAATTTCTCTGTTAACGCTATGGCCACAAAATTCTGCATGAACATTCAGTGTATCAATCTGTATTTATATAATAAATTTCATTCAAATCATATATTTTCTTAAGGAGATATGAAGTTTCTTCTATTCAAAATTTCAATGGGATTTTTCATGGTTTTGTTCACACTATGGCCACAAAATTCTGCATGAGGCTTATTATAAGGATCTTGCATAAAGCCGCAATATTTTACTTCGATGGGTTCCGTTTTGTCTGAGATATTGAGGAACAAACATTTTGAATGACCATATTTTATGGAATACCCTGTACGATTTGACTGAATTATTTTCATTCTATGTATAATAGATCCCATTAAAATGAATCGAAAAGGCCGCGGGACCAGATTCACCATTGAAACCCGGCTATACCCATTTGGTCAGAATTGTAGCACGCAGATGCAATAAACAGGATATCAAAATAAATACCCAGTATAACCAATTTTCCTTCCAATTCAGAACGATACGAAACGGTTTACGCCACTGAAAATCCTTATTCTATTTTTATTCGTATTATTCGATATGACCTCAAGCCTTAACGGGCAATGAATTTATTTTATGGCATATAACCATCGGTGAAACAGAGAATTTGAATTAGTTGCCAACTATTCACTTGTTTATTGGTTTCAATTATTGTGCGGCCGTCTGGATTTACGATGTTTTTGAGCGTTCGTTCTACTTTAACGAGTGCTAGATCGTTTTGCACAAATGTCTGTAATTTTTTAATTTAGAGCCAAAAATGGCTTCAAACGATAGGGTTAGAATCCCTGATGACGAATTCGTGGACAAATTCAATTCTGTCTGTGGGCCGTCTGGCCGTTAGCACACTAATTTTCGAAGTGATTGTCCTAGAGACTGGAAATTTTCAGGGTGAGTTCTGTTTCAAAATGGCTCGATTGAGTTAAAATAAAATAATAAAACATTATCATTCAAAATTTTTGTTCCTCAATATCTGAGAAAAAACTAAACCAATCGAAATGATATGTTGGGACCAAATGCAAGCTGCTCATAACAAGCGTCATGCAAAATTTTGTGGCCATAGTGTGAACAGAACCATAGAAAATTTAATTGGAATCTTGAAAAAAAAACTTCAAATTTCCATGAAAAGATAACAGATTCGATTGAAATTTTTTTGTGAATGGGGATCGATATTCAGCCAAAATTTCATGGTCGTAGTATTGAAAAAACCATAGAAAACTCAATTGGAATATTGCAAAGGAAAATCTTTTTACTTCAATAACAGGATATCTGATGGAAGTGAAATTTCATCTGTGAATTAAGATTGATATACTCAATGTCCATGCAAAATTTGGTGGCCATAGTATCAACAGAACCATAAAAAATTCCATTGGAATATTTAAATAGGAATCTTTATATTTCCAAAACAGAATATCCGATTCGAGTGAAATTTATTTTAAGAATGGAAACTAATATACTGAATGTTCTTGCAAAATTTCAGGAGAATCGCATCACTACAACAATAGAATTAAATTTTCTTGATTTATATTTGTTACATATTTCATTTTCTGAATAAATTTCAGAATATAATTCCGATTGTAACGAGATTTGGTATCAACCCCAAATCCCATATAAAATTTGAGGTGAAAGTCTTATTGCTCCATCAAAAAACAAGCGTTCAAAAGCTCCTGCTCAGGGCTTTTCTTGAA
The DNA here is from genome assembly GCA_013421045.1 of Propylea japonica. Lineage (NCBI taxonomy): Eukaryota > Metazoa > Arthropoda > Insecta > Coleoptera > Coccinellidae > Propylea > Propylea japonica. The sequence continues at coordinate 39,767,458 of CM024242.1, read as the reverse complement.
TTTATTCTGCTAATGGGTTTTCAGAAGCGCTCTATTTCCCATTTCCATTTACATGAAATATTGTTTTGTTTTATTCAAATGAAAACAGTGAATCTATTAGACTCTTCAGTTCAAAATTAGTCGAAATTTTCAATTATATTTCCGAATCATTAGAAAAAATCTTCGATCGTCTTTTCCCAAACTATCTTCCCAATAGCAAAAACATGTAGCCCCCTCTTGTAGAAGAAAGTAATTAATTGACTTTCCTCTTTTCAAGGTTCATTCACATTCAAAGTACTGTCACACTCTTGCGAAATTGTAAAAGAGCTAATTTTAGTGCTGGAAATATCGACTCCTTCGCCATTTTGCAACAATCACTTAAATGAATTTTCCTTCTTAATTCTCAGCGTCCCCATTGAATTTTGTTGCGAATTCCATTTATATTGTATTTGCATGATGCACTGAATTTCGTATGTTTTCGATGTGAATTTCCAAACCTGTATATCGACGTCATAGAACATTGCCACAGAAAGTATTCAGATCCAGATCAGAAGTACCTGCTGGCCAGAACTTTAATTTTTTTGAAGGTCATCTTATGATATTATTTTGATTGAATAAAGTACGAAGTTGCGGTCTTCGTTCTTACTATCAACTTTGACATATGTAATGGTAATATTGAAGAAAAACTTAAGAAAAACAGGAGCTTTTGAGCGCGCGTTCTTTGGTGAGGCTATAAGAGAATTACTTCAAAATTTCATATTAGATTCTGGAAATTATTCAAAAAATGAAATATATAAAATATAAATTATTACAAGAATTAAATTCTTCGGATAGGATGATGCGATTCTTTTGAATTGTTGCATAAGAATGGTGAATAGTGAATCTTCATTCACAAAAAAAATTTCACTTGTATCGGCTATCCTGTTATGGAAATATAAATATTCTTCTTTGCATTATTCCAATTGAATTTTCTATGGTTCTGTTAACCCCAGGCACGAAATTCTGCATGAACATTCAGTGTATCAATCTTTATTCATTGAATAAATTTCATTCGAATCGGATATTTTTTTAGTGAAATATGGAGTTTCTATTTTTCAATATTTCAATTGAATTTTTCATGTTTCTGTTTACACTATTGAAATAAAATTTTACATGAAGCTTATTAGGAGCATATTTAATATAGCAATAAGTTTCATTTTGTCTGAGATATTGAGGAACAAAAATTTTGAATGGTCATATTTTATGGAACACCCTGTACGATTTGGCTGATTAACGACTTCAACCGACCTAATCAATGGAGTACTTTTACACTGTCGCAAAATGATGGAATAGTATGACAGCTTTCATTTACTGCTTGGTATACCGACGCATTCGCCATTTTGCGATAATCACATCCTGTATATTCCATTGTACTCTTGAGCATCGCAATTGAATTTTGTCGCAATACACACTCATTTTATTTTCACGTTTCCTGTACATTCGGTTTTCTATATTCCATAATATTCTTTTTCCTGGTTTAGATCGATTAATTCATGAATTTCCTCAGTTGATTGTTGGACATTCATTTTATCATGCTCACAAAAATTGAAGGAACACGCTATTCATTAAACAATATCATCGCTCTCTGAGACTGCTCTCAGAGGAAGATTGGATACTAGATCTCGACAAAACAAATAAGCGTGTCGACTTGAAATACGTGCAGTGTCGGACACAAGTTATACTTGTGATTTCAGTCTCGAAATTATTTTGTTGATGTAGAATTGAATTTTTTTTTCAGAAAAACTCTCGAACTGACCCTGATAATATCTGAAATTAATCCCACAGAGTGTTCTGTTGGTGCTTTTAGCATATTTATGGAATTTATGTCGGTCGTTCTTTCCAAATATCTTTTATTTTTTAGTTTTGATAGTTGAAGATTAGGATGAAGTCTTTCAATATAGATCCAACCTCGACTTTCATTTAAAGACGATTAAAACCGCAACCTCAACTAAATGAATACCAGAGATTTTCTCTGCTGTCAGTATTTGAATTTCGGTAACCAGCAGATATGGACCAGATTTTGGAGTCATTGTATTCATTGAGTCTTCTTGAACAACATTAGTGAAACCAACAGGTGGAGATCTGTCTTAGTTTAGAAAACATGGGTCTTCAAAGTTCCAAAATTGTTCCATCTTCACGTCACTTTTTCACTAGGTATAAAAACACAAATTCACTGCTCCAATTTAGTCCGTATAAATCCACAAATTCTAACGAAAGCCTGCAGTTTTTAATGGTAGATTTGGCACTGCCGCAGATTCATTCGCGCGAATATAATACGATGCCTTAACATGAAGAACGGCGTGAATGTGGTACCTCTAGAATTTCGAGGTTTCTGTATTAATTATTGAATATACCTGAAATGAAACTAATCGAATAGTTATTTGAAAGATCGAAGGTGATTTGTAGATTAAATTGAAGAAGTGAATTTGTGGTTTATAGTGAAAAAAGTAACGTGAAGATGGAACATTTTTGGAACTTTGGGGGTCCATATTTTCTAAACTAAGACCGCCACCTGTTGGAAGACTCAATGAATACAATGACACCAAAATCTGGTCGATATCTGGTGAAATTCAATATTATTCACCAAAATAAATGCGTATGAAGAATTTGAGACAAAACTTAACTATGGTATGCTCACGATTAGATAGAACAATAAATTGTGGTTACTGCAAAATGGCGAAGGAGTCGGTGTATCTAGCAGTAACCGCAGACTATCAAACTCTTCCATGGAAGAGTTCGCACCTTTTTGCAACAGTGTGAAAATACTCGGAAAATGGATAATTCTGAAAAGGATTATGTCTGTTCATCCGACCTTGAACCAGTGGCGGCTCTTGAGATTTCAATCAGAGGAGGCCCAAGACCACGCAACCAACAAAATAATTTATTTCGAATTGGGCTTCCTGTCAGCCAATGGCATGTATTATACCATTCTACGCAAAACGAACGATTATGAACAGAATTAATAATTAAATTTAACATTGCTGGTCGAGGTATATTAATTACTTGAGTTATGAAAATTTTATCATCGTCAGGCATTCTACTGAATTTATTATTCAAAATATAATCTACAGGATCTTGCGTTCACTACTTGCATTATTATTCTCACCTCTTCTTTCCGTTTCCATCTTTCTTGCTGAAATATTGGAATCTTACCCCTACATACTTTTCCGAAAAATGTCATCAAACTACAAACCACACGCTAAAGCCGGGTTTCATAAAACTCCGATCACGGTGATAAATGAAATGTCATTATTTCTGTGCAATTTTCAGTTCATTTTTGAAGTAAACCATCGGCTTAATTCAAAATCAACGATTTGATTGCCCGATCAAGTTTTATAAAACCCACTGTAAAAGGATAAATACTTCGTTAATAAAAAGTGAGAAAATCAAAACAACAGCTGATCTCCATCCACGATGATCGGGGTTGATTCGGGCCGATCAGACGCCAGTTTCGGCTGAGCTCGTTCGCCTAGAAGCGAAAAGAAGGCTGCGGTGAAGACGGGCCTCCGGTCACGTGATCTACAGCTTGAATTTAAGTGGTTCCCGCACCGTTCACTTGAAGAAGTTTGAAATGTTACAGGTGCCGTATTCTCGAGAAGTGATATTCGAAAACGTATACGAACTTCATTGCTCGAGTCTCTGTTTTACCTGCAAAAATGCACACCGCGCAATGAAGTTCGTATACGTTTTCGAATATCACTTGTCGAGAATACGGCACCAGGCTAACGAATCTCGACTCGTGGAGGCGAGCCTCCTCCGCTAAGAGGTTACGTATATAGCGGGCAAACCGCAACACAAAATACGTATGATACGTATTTTGTGTTGCGGATAATATATGAATGTTTAAGATCGCTGAATAATAAACAAATGTTTATTAATTTGAGATTTGGATAGTAGATAGAATGATGGATATAATACAGATATAGAAACGTTATTATTTTTCATTTGAACTTGAATTTCAAATTGAATAAAATGCAGTGAAATTAGGGGAGGTCCGGTCTCCTCTGCCTCCCCTGAGGAGCCGCCACTGCCTTGAACACAATTACTCTCGAACGAATCAAATTTTGAAATTTGATGCGAGTTATTGACATTTGGAATCTCAATATCTTTTCGACATTTCCGAAACCGCGTATCCGATCCATACAAGATTTGGCATTTTGAAGGAGAATAAAGTCACGCGAATTTTGCAAAATTTCCTAAGAGAAATATTCGTCTGTGCGATGTGAACAGACAATTTTCTGGTCACTGTAACTTTCAAACGGATTTGAAACTTCCACAGTAGATTTGAGCCATTTCTTAAGCATTCTTGAAAAAGCAAAATAGGTTTCGAAGTACCTCTCAATTGAACTTCGTCCCGTTGATTTTTCAATTTCAACCGAATAACGAATCCGATTTATTTATTTATTCGTGTCAGAAGCATCATATATAATAAGTATAGTAATATAACAAGTATAGTTATATAATAAGTACAGTAATATATTAAAGTTAAACATTTTTTGCCCAGAATCGGGCGACGTCAATTGCGTTCGGCTTCGCTGCAACAAGGTCCTCTATGGTACATCTAGCAGGGCACAGTGGGCAAGTGTACATATGTTGCGTGGTTTGCAGTTCTCCACAATCGCACAGACTGGAGTCCACAGGGTAGCCCCACTTGTTTAGGGTATCTCTCGATCTCGCCGTGTCCGTTCGCAGTCTGTTTAGTGCCTTCCAGATCTCCCAGTTTTCACTACCTCCCGGTGCCAGTTCTTCACTCGGCTTCATCCAATGTTTCCGATAATAAACATGATATTTTTAGAACTAAGACCGCAACTTCTTCCTAAATGTCGTTAGAATAGTATAATCGGAAGATTATCAAAAAATTTGAATTTAAGCCAGTACTGCTGATCTGGATCTGAATACTCTTTGACAATATCTTATGCACAGTAAAAATTTTGACGGAGTAAATTCGTACACCTCAGTAGTTCAACTCTTTGTCACCGAATGGTGACACCATAGACAGTGGTGAATCTGAAAAACTCCGTTTTATTAGGTTTAACACCGGCTCAAAGACATTGTCAATGTTGAACATTGAATCCGTAAATGGTTGATACAACACCGTATCACACCGGTTAAGGCGTTATAAAAACTAAAAGCGATTTCGAATGGCTTTTGCGGTTGGTTCATGGTTGACCGGTCGGTACATCAACGATGACATCCGTCCTCCGGTTTTTTCCGGCCCATTCGAATTCTTCCTTAACGAAAGGGTTGGTTGATCAGCAAGCTGTCAAGTTCAATTCAGAGATAGAAGGCGAACACTCAACAATTTCCAAAACTCTAATTTATTTTAATCTTGAACAAATAATAACAAACATTTTTGAAGTAACAATAACAAATAAGTTATGGCCGATGGCGGGAAATTGTAGAATAAAAAGAGATAGAACTATGAACCAGAGAGTTTCGGTTAACCAACCCTGAAACAGCTGCTTCATTACGTCATCAATTCTTGAACGATACAAAAACCAAAATCAATCGAAAGCGGTTGGTCAACAAATGACGGACCAATTCATGAACCAACCAAGAACCAACATCAATCGAAATCGCTTTAAGACGTTAAACTAACGCTTTTCTCCGGTTCCTTCATTAGTTCTTCTGGTTGCAGCGTGTCTAGACTTGTCCAACCTATTCAAGCCCGAATTGGGTGAAGTATACAGGGTGACTGGTGACGTAAGGGACAACGGCTAACTGGAGATAGAGGACCTCAAACTGAATGAGGATTGGGGGTTTAAATGTCCCATAAGGCTATTAGTTTCAGAGATACAGGGTGTTTTTTGCAAAAGTGCTAAAACTATAAACTGCCATATCTTCGTCAATATGGCAAATTTTTCGCTGATATTTGGCTAGCTTGTTACTATACATATTTTCCATCAGATCGAGAAGAAAAAATTCTCAAAGATTGCAGGTCCGTATTAAAAAATTTCAATTTCCGTGCCAGGTGAGAAATATCACTCGGTATATGAGATAAAAAAAATTGAATTGGAAAATTGAAATCTGCAAAAACACTGAGTAAAAATCTGTTTTTAGTTTGAATGGCACAAATTTTTTAAAGTTTTTATGATATGTTGAAAGTCGAATATTACAATTTATTCATATCGAATTCAAGAAACATACTATTCCTGATAAAAAAATCACTGAACTTGAGATGCTTAAATAATCCTGACGCATTTTGAATATTTCTTCACATCTTGAAATACTTTTTTATTAATATTATAAGAAAATTTCAAAAAACAATACAAATACAAAAAGAAGAACAGTAGCACATATGATTCATAAAAAAATCAAATAAACAAATGCTCGATATGTTAGAGCCAGTCCCCTCACACACTTATTGGCTCTTTTGAACAATTGAAGTACTTTTCATATCCACAAGATGAAAAATTATACTCTTGATAGAACAGAAACACCGGATTTCAGCTCGAGAAAAGTTTGACTTTTTTTTCAGAACCCCTGAACAATAATCCATCTGGTACTTATGTTTTCAAAAAAATGTATTCTTTAATTAAATAATGCAATGATTCATAAAAAAACAACTGAGCAAATGCTCGAAATGAGAGCAATTTGCTTCAACGCATTTATTGCCTCTCTTTAACTAATGATTTCTTTCTCTTTTGAGATGAGGATTATTCTAAGACCAAATATTATATCCGTTCATTTTGCGGAATCAAAAAACAGGTATCATCTACATATTCTTCATTCGTGAATACTGAAGGCATTTTTCAGTAGATAAACAAACGACACAATTCCCAATAATTCACAACCAATGAATGTATGAATATAAACGTCATTTTTTGAAATATGCCTACTCTGTGTAGTAGGATGTATTTTATTCATAATGAATAATAAACCCCTTATTCTGAAAAATCACTTGTTTCCCTAATATTCTGTTTGCATTAAAGAAATTCATATGCTTCTCAAAAGAAGGTGAAGTTGCTACACCTAAGTACATATTAGAGGAAAATAAGTCCTCAAAATTTATACATTATTTCATTGAAGAATAAATTTTGTTGAAAACATAAGTACCAGATGGATTATTGTTCAGGGGTTCTGAGAAGGAAGTCAAACTTTTCTCGAGCTGAAATCCGGTATTTCTGTTCTATCAAGAGTGTAATTTTCCATCTGGTGGATATAAAAAGTACTTCAATTGTTCAAAAGAGCCAATAAGTGTGTGAGGGGACTGGCTCTCGCATATCGAGCATTTGTTTATTTGATTTTTTTATGAATCATATGTGCTACTGTTCTTCTTTTTGTATTTGTATTGTTTTTTGAAATTTTCTTATGATATTGATAGAAAAATTAATAAAAAAGTATTTCAAGATGTGAAGAAATATTCAAAATGCGTCAGGATTATTTAAGCATCTCAAGTTCAGTGATTTTTCTATCAGGAATAGTATGTTTCTTGAATTCGATATGAATAAATTGTAATATTCGACTTTCAACATATCATAAAAACTTTAAAAAATTTGTGCCATTCAAACTAAAAACAGATTTTTACTCAGTGTTTTTTGCAGATTCCAATTTTTCAATTCAATTTTTTTATCTCATATGCCGAGTGATATTTCTCTTCTGGCACGGAAATTGAAATTTTTTAATACGGACCTGCAATCTTTGAGAATTTTTTCTTCTCGATCTGATGGAGAATATGTATAGTAACAAGCTAGCCAAATATCAGCGAAAATTTGCCATATTGACGAAGATATGGGAGTTTATAGTTTTAGCACTTTTGCAAAAAACACCCTGTATCTCTTAAACTAATAGCCTCATGGGACATTTGAACCCCCAATTCTCATTCAGTTTGAGGTCCTCTATCTCCAGTTAGCCTTTGTCCCTTACGTCACCAGTCACCCTGTATATCCAATATTCATTTTCATTTACTAACTCGGTCGCTGCTAAATCGCCAATATCTACGTAACAGGTTAGTGTGTTTCACTTTGAAACGATGAATCGATTAAGGAAGAGTGATATTATGTCGGTGTTCATAAAAATCGAACAGAAACATTCGAAAATGGATGTTTATCATTGAGAATACTGATATCAAGAATTAATGAGTGAGTAAAATAATAGTTTCATTGATTTCAATTGGTCGTTGTGAGTTAGATATATGTATGTCTGTGTTTGAGGTCCTAAAAAATTCACAATACTACAGTTGGCAGCTGAAGTGTAAACAAAAATCTCCAATTTCAAACTAACTAACTGGCAGATGAAAGTGGCTGATGCCTGAGTGAGCTGATAAGAGTTATTGTGAATCAAATCCAAATCAACAACTTTTTTTCTTTCTTCCGAAAAACTCATACTGTGATGTATGTCAGTTCATTTATACACAATTCTCAATTTTTGACAAAAATTACCATATAAAGCTTGATCAAAAGAATATTACATGTCTTCGATTTTGACCTTTTTAACTACAAATTAATTTAGCTGCTTCCATTTCAACTTCTTCAATATTTCTTAATATCCTGTCAGAGTGAAATATTTTTTTGTTCATCAGTTGTTGAAGAACAAATTTTCAATATTAATCTCCATGTTTTTCATTGTGGTATCAAAATACCTTTGAACACTGCACCTATATGGTGTTGACGAAACAACAAAGTGGTGTGTATGGATATAGACACCGCCAAGGGCGCCAGGTGTTATTTAGGTGTCAAATATCCCGTCGATTTTTTACTGTGTGATGTCGATATACATATATGCATTTAACAGGTCTGAAAAGAATTATGTTATGATCATCATACGACTAAGAAGCCGTTTCACGTTTATAAATACATATTCAAAAAACTACAATTCAAATTTGAACTTTGTGATAATTCTTCGTTCAATTTTATCGATTCATGAAGTCAACTTTGCCTGCTGAAATCGAAGCAAATGAAATCAGAAGCTATGTAGGTTTATGTAGAATCTGGACAGTTGAGTATAAAACAACTGTACATTTATAAAGTACTTTTAAATCAGGTGAGAAGCGAAAAAACACTTGTTTACTATGAGTTTCGAACTAGAGAGATTGTGCGTGGAGATCTGTTCGTACCGCGGTTCCACAAAAAACATTTGCAGGAGAGTCTGTCAGTGGCGCAGCCAGAATTTTGTTTTGGGGGGCCGAACTGAACAACGAGAATTGCAAAAAAATAAAGAAGAAAGAAATAACGAAGGAATTCATCTTTGGGGGCGCTGCAGCCCCAAGGCCCCCCCTTTAGCTGCGCCAGTGGAGTCTGTCATATTACGGTCCAAAATTATATAATCCCCTCCCCCAAGAACTTAAAACGTCAACTTATATAAATAGTAGACTTTTCAGATATCAACTCCGAAGTTATACAGGGTGACTGGTGACGTAAGGGACAACGGCTAACTGGAGATAGAGGACCTCAAACTGAATGAGGATTGGGGGTTTAAATGTCCCATAAGGCTATTAGTTTCAGAGATACAGGGTGTTTTTTGCAAAAGTGCTAAAACTATAAACTCCCATATCTTCGTCAATATGGCAAACTTTCCGCTGATATTTGACAAGCTTGTTAATATACATATTCTCCATCAGATCGTCAAGAAAAAATTCCCAAAAATTGCAGGTCCGTATTCAAAAATTTCAATTTCCGTGTCAGGTGAGAAATATCACTCGGTATATATGAAATAAAAAAAATTGAATTGCGAAATTGGAATCTGCGGAAAACACTGAGTAAAAATCTGTTTTTAGTTTTAATGGCACAAATTTTTTAAAGTTTTTATGATATGTTGAAAGTCGAATATCACAATTTTTTCATATTGAATTCAAGAAACACACTATTCCTGAAAGAAAAAAACACTGAATTTGAGATGCTTAAATAATCCTGACGCATTTTGAATATTCCTTCACATCACATCAATATTATAAGAAAAACTCAAAAAAAATACAAACACAAAAAGATTAACAGTAGCACATATGGTTCATAAAAAAATCAAATAAAAAAATGCTTGATATGCGAGAGCCATTCCCCTCACACACTTATTGGCTCTTTTGAACAATTGAAGTACGTTTCATATCCATAAGATGAAAAATTACTCTTGATAGAACAGTAACACTACATTTCAGCTCGAGAAAAGTTGGAATTTCTTCTCAGAACGCCTGAACAATAATCCATCTGATACTTATTCTTTCAACAAAATTTATTCGTCTATTAAATAATGCAATGATTCATTAGAAAACAACTAAGCAAATGCTCGAAATGAGAGCAATTTGCTTCAACGCATTTATTGGCTCTCTTGAACTCTAATGATTTCTTTCTCTTTTGAGATGAGGATTATTCTGAGACCAAATATTATATCTGTTGGAATACAACAAATGTGGTTCTATGGTCTCCAATCCACCCTCTTCTATGGTTTCATTTTGGCGCGATGTTTTGGCTTTCTCCCTCTACGATGCGATGATAAATTAAGGGCGCGGTCAGCAGCTGCTTAGTTAGTTCGTCCCAAGCCATCGACCGGTGAACGTCTTGTCTTTGTACTAGTTATAACGCTTTTTACGTATTGTTCATTTTATCATTCGCTTACAATATCATACAATAATCACTGTGTTACTGAATAAACTTTATATAGACTTTCTATTAACGTTTTTCTATCCCAAAAGGTTATGGGCTCTCTCTCTCTCTCTCCTTGTGTGACTATTTTCGTGAGTGAATGAACAGTTTCGAGAGAACAAAAAGTTACCAAGCAGTATAGAACTTTTCGTGTTTAAGTGTATCAGAAAACATGGGTGAAATGTATCGTTCTTCCATACAGAAGTTGAATACGGATAACTACGGAATATGGAGTAAGAAAATGGAACTGCTTCTCATAAGGGAAAAAGTCTGGGAAGTTGTAAGTAAGGAAAAACCCATATTTAAGACAAATGAAGAAGATAAGGAGCAGGCATGGCAAGATAAGGATGATTTAGCAAGATCATCAATAGGTCTTCTCATTGAAGACAGTCAGTTTTTACATATACAAGATTGTAAAACTGCAAGGGAATATTGGGACAAACTCAGGGAATATCATCAAAAGTCAACATATGCAGGTATTATATATTTATACAGAAAATTGTTTAATCTTCGTCTGCAAGAAGGAGATAACGTTGAAGATCACATCATACAGGTACTTACCCTTTTCAATAAACTTAATGCATTAGGAGAAGAATTGAAAGACAAGTTTAAAGCAACGTTACTTCTTACAAGTTTGCCAGAATCATATAACTCACTTATTACTTCTCTAGGAGATCAGAAAAATGAAAATTTTACACTTGATGCTGTGAAAAGCCGAGTTATTGATGAATACAGTCGAAGAAAAGAAAATACAGCAGGGAACAGTGAAGCAGTTCTGAAAACAGTGCAGTTCAAAGAAAAGGATCATCAAAAAAAGATACAGCATGTTTTTTCTGCAAGAAGCCAGGACACCAGAAAAAAGAGTGTTTTGCTTATAAGAAGTGGAAGAACAATCAGAAGAATAAAGAAAAAGAACGAGTCAGTGTAGCAACAGAAGCGACAGAAGAATTACTTCTAAGCAAGTATTGTAAGGATTCTGTAAAGTGTTCAAATGGATGGTTTGTAGACTCAGGTGCCACAAGTCACATGACAGGTTCAAAAGAATTGTTTCACTACCTAGATGAAACGCAGAAAGGATGCATACAGTTGGCAGAAGAAGATAAGATTTGTAGGATGGAAGGTAAAGGATCAATACTCATTAAATGCTTTGTTGATGATCAGGTGAGTGAGATACTTTTGAAAGATGTTCTGTATGCACCATCCCTCAAATCTAGTCTATTATCAGTAAAGAAACTCGCTATAAATGGCTATAAAGTAGATTTTAAGGAGAATGTATGCAACATCAGGAAAGATGATAGAATTTTAGCAAAAGCATATACAGGTAATAGACAGGAGGATCTGTACAGGGTGGACACAGTTACAGAAAGAGCTAAAGCAGCCATGGACTCTGAGAAGCATGGTGAAAACTGCTACCACATCTGGCACAGGCGTTTCGGCCACAGGGACACCAAGGCAATAAAGGATTTAATTAAAAAAGATCTTGTTTCAGGATTAAAAATTCGGGACTGTGGACTAGAAAGCATCTGCGAACACTGCCTGGAAGGAAAGATGGCAAGAAAACCATTTCCCACGGAAAGCGAGACGAAGACTCAAGCTATACTTGACCTAATACACACAGATGTTTGTGGACCTATGCAGACAGAATCACCTGCTGGAAAAAGGTATGTGATGACAATCATTGATGATTATTCAAGATATACGTTTTTGTACTTTTTAAAACAAAAAAGCGATGCCGGAAAGTATCTTAAAGATTTCATCGAAGAAATGAAAACACAGCATAAAAAAGTTCCAAAATGCATCAGGTCAGATCGAGGACGGGAATATGTAAATTCAGATCTTATAAATTACCTAAAAAGTCAAGGAATAAAAATTCAATACACAGCTCCCTACTCACCACAGCAAAATGGCGTGGCTGAAAGAAAAAATAGATATTTAATAGAAATGGCAAGGTGCATGCTATTAGACGCAAAGTTAGAGAGAAAATTTTGGGCAGAGGCTGTTAATACAGCAAATTTTTTGCAAAATAGATTGCCCACCAGAACACGGGAAAAGACACCTTACGAAATTTGGCATTCAAAAAAACCTGATGTAAGTTATTTTCATATTTTTGGCTGCGAGGTTTATGTCCATGTCCCACAGGAATTACGACGAAAACTAGATGTTAAAGCTGAAAAATATATTTTTTTAGGATATTCAGAACATTCTAAAGCATACAAACTTTTGAATAAGGCGACAGGAAAAATAAAAATTAGTCGAGATGTTGTGTTTCTTGATAAGTATAATAACACTGATGAAGAAATTGACAATAATCTAGTTGAAATTGATTTTCCACAGATAGACACTTCTGTTAAAGAAGTGACAACAGAAAGGGATACAAGTGATGAACCTGCGCAGGACCAACTTCAGGACGAACCAGAATGCAGAAGGTCAACGAGAAAGAATCGAGGTGTACCTCCAAGTCGTTATCTTGATGTATCAAGTCTAGCTGAAGAAATAAAAGAGGACCCAAGAACAAGGAAACAGGCACTTAACAGACCTGATAAGGAAGAATGGATAAAGGCAATGGATGAAGAGTTATGTTCTCTGGAACATAACAAAACATGGACCATTGTTGAGGCCCCAAAAGGTGCAAACATAGTTAGCTGTAAATGGGTATATAAAACAAAAAGGAATTCGAAAGGAGAAGTCGAACGATACAAGGCAAGACTTGTAGCTCGTGGTTTCTCACAAAAGTTTGGCACAGACTATGATGAGGTATTTGCACCAGTTGTTCGACAAACAACATTGAAGGTTTTACTTACAGTGGCTGGAAGAAAAAATTTAACCATCAAACACTTTGATGTAAAATCAGCATTTCTTAATGGGAACTTGCAGGAAGAAATCTACATGCAGCAACCTGAAGGATATGCAGTGGCAGGAAAAGAAAATTATGTTTGCAAGCTTGAGAGGGGATATATGGTTTGAAGCAAGCTGCAAACATATGGTATGAAAAGTTAAGATATGTTTTAAGGGATTATAATTTCAGCCAGAGTAAAGAGGATCAATGTTTGTTCACCAAAAAGATGACAGATGATACAGTTTACTTGATTGTACACGTTGACGATTTTCTGATTGCAGCAGAAAAGGAAGAAAACGTCGACAAAGTTGCTGTCTACTTGAAGACAAATTTCGAATTAACTGATCTTGGAAAAATAAGGAAATATTTGGGAATAAACATCAGGAAAAATAGTGAAGGATATTTCTGTATGAATCAATCTGACTATATCAGGAATATTTTGACCAGGTTTGGGTTGCAAGAAGCCAAACCATCCAACATTCCTCTAGATACAGGATATCAAAAACACAGGGAAGAAACTCCGTTGATGCAGAACAATGAAAAATACCAACAACTAATTGGAGCATTGTTGTATTTATCTGTCAACACCAGACCAGATATAACAGCTAGCGTCTCAATTATGAGCCAGTTCAACAAATGTCCTACAGAAATGGACTGGACCGAGGTAAAGAGAATATGCAGATACTTAAAAGGAACTATAAACTATGAACTTTTACTTGGTGGCCACAACACTGAAGGGAACAATTTGGTAGGATACTCGGACGCAGATTGGGCAAGTACGAAGGTAGATAGAAAATCCAACAGCGGGTATGTTTTCAAGCTATGGAACTCTACAATTAGCTGGGGTTGTCGCAAACAAGCTTCAGTTTCCCTATCATCAACTGAGGCGGAATACCATGCCCTAGCAGATGCAGTTCAAGAAGGTATGTGGATAAATAGATTACTAGGTGATTTTGAGATCTCTCATAATAAATTTCGTGTCTATGAAGATAATCAGAGTTGTCTGAAAATTATCGAAAATAATAAATTTAGCCACAGGACAAAGCATATAGACACAAAATTTAATTTTATTAAGGATTTAAAAAAGAAAAATCTAGTAGAATTACAGTACTGTCCCACAAACAAAAATATAGCAGACATGTTGACAAAGCCTTTGGATAGAATTAAGCTGCAGAGAATGGCTGAGGACTGCGGACTGATGGTGCATCCTCATTGACACCCCATTTGTTGAGGACGGGTGTTGGAATACAACAAATGTGGTTCTATGGTCTCCAATCCACCCTCTTCTATGGTTTCATTTTGGCGCGATGTTTTGGCTTTCTCCCTCTACGATGCGATGATAAATTAAGGGCGCGGTCAGCAGCTGCTTAGTTAGTTCGTCCCAAGCCATCGACCGGTGAACGTCTTGTCTTTGTACTAGTTATAACGCTTTTTACGTATTGTTCATTTTATCATTCGCTTACAATATCATACAATAATCACTGTGTTACTGAATAAACTTTATATAGACTTTCTATTAACGTTTTTCTATCCCAAAAATATCCGTTCATTTTGCGCAATCCAAAAACAAGTATCATCTACATATTCTTCATTCGTGAATATTGGAGGCATTTTTCAGTAGATAAACAAACGACACAATTCCCAATAATTCACAATCAACGAATGTATGAATATAAACGTCATTTTTTGAAATAAGCCTACTCTTAGTAGTAGGATGTATTTTTTTATAATGAATAATAAACCTCTAATTCTAAAAATCACTTGTTTCCCTAATATTCTGTTTGCATTAAAGAAATTCATATGCTTCTCAAAAGAAGATGAAGTTGCTACACCTAAGTACCTACATATTAGAGGAAAATAAGTCCTCAAAATTCATACATTATTTCATTGAAGAATAAATTTTGTTGAAAACATAAGTACCATATGGATTATTGTTCAGGGGTCCTGAGAAGAAAGTCAAACTCTTCTCGAGCTGAAATCCAGTGTTTCTGTTCTATCAAGAGTATAATTTTTCATCTTGTGGATATGAAAAGTACTTCAATTGTTCAAAAGAGTCATTAAGTGTGTGAGGGGAATGGCTCTCGCATATCGAGCATTTGTTTATTTGATTTTTTTACGAATCATATGTGCTACTGTTCCTCTCTTTGTATTTCTATTGTTTTTTTAATTTTTTCTGTAACGTTGATAAAAAATAAATAAAAAAGGAGTTCAAGATGTGAAGGAATATTCAAAATGCGTCAGGATTATTTAAGCATCTCAAATTCAGTGTTTTTTCTATCAGGAATAGTATGTTTCTTGAATTCAATATGAATAAATTGTAATATTCGACTTTCAAAATATCATAAAAACTATAAAAAATTTGTGCCATTCAAACTAAAAACAGATTTTTACTCAGTGTTTCTTGAAGATTCCAATTTTCCAATTAAATTTTTTTTTATCTCATATACCGAGTGATATTTCTAACCTGACACGGAAATTGAAATTTTTAAATATGAACCTGCAATTTTTGGGAATTTTTCTTCTCGATCTGATGGAGAATATGTATAGTAACAAGCTTGACAAATATCAGAGAAAAATTTGCCATATTGACGAAGATATGGGAGTTTATAGTTTTAGCACTTTTGCAAAAAACACCCTGTACCTCTGAAACTAATAGCCTTATAGGACATTTAAACCCCAAATCTTCATTCAGTTTGAGGTCCTCTAACTCCAGTTAACCGTTGTCCCTTACGTCACCAGTCACCCTGTATAATTAAAAATTCTGATAGATTCAAGGCCGTCTTACGGATGCAGTTTTTTTGCTTGTTTTTTTGTTTAATTCAGCTGTTAATTTTTTGTTCATTGATTCTCATTCAAGAAGTGGATAGTTTTTTTTATTTTTGTTGTACCTAGAGATGGAGAGAATGTTTCATCAGTTGTGATAGCAGATTATGACGCAGCACAAGCTTTTTTAGGCTGCATAATTCTGCAAGTGAAGTTTTTATCTAATTGTATTATACCTGTTGATTAAATTTGAATATCCTTAGAGCCTTTCATTCTCTTTATTTATGATTTCAAACCTTGATCGTTCTTCAAAATTTAAAGCTGTTTTTTCCAAAGTTATCGTGTGAACGGTCGGCCGTGGGAATTTTATTTCAGAACTTCAGAACTCTGTTCTTGGCTCCTGAGTTCACGTCAGGGCTTTCAGCTCTTCTTGAAGATGACAAATTGTTATTAGTTCAGGCCATTCTATTTTGAACGAAACTACTTCAATATATTGCGTTCACTCTTGAGGTGAGGTGAGTTCTGTTGACTCTGGCGACTGCAAACTCGAAAGGATCTAATTCAAACATAAGTTATATTAGGTATTTCAGTATGTAAGCATCCTTGAGAGCAAAGCCAATAAGGTAATATTTACTTAGGTTCAACCACAAGGATTAAACTACTTTGTTAGACAGTGTCAACATATTCATGTCGAATAATTTCATTTCGTATCATCCTTTTTCTGTACCAATTCAATAATAAGTACTTTGCGTAAATGATGATGAACCTTAATATGTCTTCAGAGCTAAATCTTTGAGGAAATACGTCATGTGAACGTGTGGGCCCATCAAGTCCAACTTCTAATAGACATTTCACCAAATCAATATTTTCTTGTAAACGACCATTTTTTCACTCTTTTGATCATCCACCGGAACCGGTCTCTTGACTCTTGAAAATTTTTAATGATTGGACCAATAGATTTTATATGGAAGATTATGTTAACCACAAAATTCACTTAATTTTCTGAAAAAACTTTTTCGACTTTTGAGCCGAAAATGGTCTCAAACTATAGGGTTATCCTCCCTGATGATGAATTAGTGGTCAAATTCAATTCTGTTAGTGGGGCCGTCCAGCTGTCCGGTAGTCCGTTAGCACAATAACTTTCGAAGGAATTGTCCTAGAGACTTAAAATTTTCAGGATGAGTTCGGGTTTCAAAAGGCTCGGTTGAGTTCGTTAACCAGTCTAATCGTAGAGGATGTTCCATAAAATATGGCCATTCAAAATTTTCGTTCCTCAATATCTCAGAAGAAACAAAACCAATCGAAATGAAATGTTACAACCAAATGCAAGATGCTCATAACAAGCCTCATGCAAAATTTTTGTGGCCATAGTGTAAACAGAACCATGAAAAATTCAAGTTGAATCTTGAAAAAACTTTAAAAAATATCTGATTCGAGTGAATTTTTTTTTGGAAATGGAAAACGATATTCTGAAAGTCTGATATATAGTGTTAATAGAACCATATCAATTCAATTGAAATATTGAAAGAAAAATCCTATCATCTTATTTCCACAACAGAATATCCGATTCGAGTGAAATTAATTCTGAGAATGGAAAATATACTGAATGTTCATGCAGAACTTCAAGATAATCGCCTCATCAGAACCATAGAATTTAATTTTTGCGATTATTTATTTTACACACATTCCATTTTTTGAATAATTTTCAGAATAGAATTCCGATTGTGCTGAGATTGTGCATTTATATATTCGGTATCAATCTCAAATCCCGTATAAAATTTTGAGGTAATAGTCTTATGGCTCCACCAAAGAACGAGCGCACAAAAGATCCTGCTCAGGGCTTTTCTTAAATTTTTCTTAAATTGTCTAAATAAATAAAACACCATTTGTGTTCACTTTCGATAACATTGTTTCGGTAATTGAAGTATCAATAGTGAAAGATTATACCTGTCAAATGGTCCCCACTTGCTGCTCTACAGACTTCCATTTTTTGTTAAAATTCTCCATGACATTTTGACATAATGGGGGCTTCAGTTCAGGAATCGATTGTGGATTATTCCTATAGACCTGGCTTTTCACATTACCCCAAAGAAAATAGTCCAACGGTGTCAAATCACATGATCCAATCGACATCACCATTTCTAGATATTATTCGTCCAGAAAATTTTTCAATCTTATGGCTTTAGTTCCTGTGTTATTTTAACCATTTTATGCCTTCAGAGATTACTTCTTGTGTAAAATACGTCATGTGGACCCACCGAGTCCAACTTCTTGTGAACGTCGTCTAATGGACATTTCACTAAATCAATATTTTCTTGTGAACGACCGCTACGACTGTTTTTTCACAACTTTCTAATAATTCGACTAATAGAATTTAGATGAACGAGTATGTAAAGCATAAAATTCACGTAATTTCCTGAAAACACTTTTTCCAGAACGCTGATTTTATGAAATAATTAAACAATTTGAACTCGTTGCTGTATTGTGTAAGAAGCCATTATTATAAAAGTCTTGGATCACACTTGATAAATGTCAAAATACCCAGTCGAAATCAGTGCGCCATCTTCATTTTTCATTCTTCAGAAAACTGCTCAATTTGAAACACCTTTCATCGGAAAGTATCAAAACTACAAACTGAAATATTTTCTGAGTTGTTGGATCTCGGGTTTGATTAAATTTTCTGAAATTTAAAAAGTGTAATGAGCTCATATAAGACTCAACAATGCGACGTATTTTAGGTTATCAAAACTAGTGCTGACCTGAAAATTTTTTGGTTGTGTATCATTTCATTATTGAGTATAACTCTGTATGTCGAAAATTTAAATTTGGGTAATATTGAATATCCGAAACAACATGCAATTACGAATTAACTGTCATCGAAATATTTACGGTATTATCATAAATCATTGTGAATGATCAATTCACAAATTATGAGAATCCGTCTGTTGGATCTAATAACTCTAATATCATCAATCAACTCATTAAATTATCAGCTCAATATTGAATTATTTGACATATTCTGAATTAATTGGCTCAGTGCCGAACTAGTAGCATTTAACCCCATTTTACTGATTGAAACTCACATAAATTTTATATTCCCTTTTTTCTTTTTTCGTTTTGAATGTGCGTAGGACATTTGGATTCAGCCTTACTTCGCAAATGACACAATTTTTTTTATCGTGACCAAATCTTGATTAATCTTTAGAAACAATGATGTCAATTGGACACCAAGATCCTGTGATTTGATGTGAAAAGCTAGGTCTATAAGAATAATCCACAATCGATTCCTGAGAAAAGAGAGTGACACGAAAAATTTTATTTCGTGTCACTACGATTATTCCTCAATTATGTCAAAATGCTATTGGAAATTACAACAAATGGAGTGAAGAGTGAAC
The DNA here is from genome assembly GCA_013421045.1 of Propylea japonica. Taxonomy (NCBI): domain Eukaryota; kingdom Metazoa; phylum Arthropoda; class Insecta; order Coleoptera; family Coccinellidae; genus Propylea; species Propylea japonica. The sequence goes on along the minus strand of CM024242.1, from coordinate 39,747,872 downwards.
GTCTGTAGAAAAAGTATGCCATTTGGCAGATATGTGTTTTTCGTACATAAATATTCTAACTGATACTTCAATTACCAATATGTAGAATATTTTTGTTAAGGAATGCAAATTATGTGTTTTATTTATTCTTAAAAAACGCGCAATTTGAAGTACCCTTTCTAACGGAGATTGCATATCTTGGTATCTGATTGATATCATTTGTTTTCTGCAGATTTTAATTACCTACGCTAAATATTTTTGTCATTTGAAAATTTCAATTTCGGGGCACGAAGTCTTTCCGAGCGCTAGTTCTACTTAAACGTTTTGCCCAAATGTCTGTAATTTTAGAATTTTGAGCCGAAAATGGTCTCATACGATAGAGTAAGACTCGTGGTAAAATTCAATTCTGTCCGTGATGCCGTTCGGCCGCCTGTGAGCACAATAAATCGTACAGGGTGTTCCATAAATAATAGCCATTCAATATTTTTGTTCCTCAATATCTCAGAAAATACGGAATCAATCGAAATGAAATGTTACAGCTAAAGGCAAGATAACTAGCCTCATGTAGAATTTTGTGACCATAGTGTGAACAGAACCATAGAAAGTTCAATTGGAATATTAAAAAGGAGAATCTGTATATTTCCATAAAAAGATATCCGATTCTAGTGAAATTTTGTTTGTGAATGGAGATCGTTATTCTGAATGTTCATCCCAATTTTCGTGGCCATAGTTTAAACAGAACCGTGAAAAATTCAATTGGCATATTGAAAAAAAATCTTTATATTTCCATAAGAGGATATCCGATTCGAGTGAAATTTTCTTCTGTGAATTGAGATTAATATACTGAATATTCATAGGTAATTTTGGGGTCATACTGTTTACAGAACCATAGGAGTTTCAATTGAAATATGGAAGAAAAAATCAGTATATTTCCATAACAGAATATTCGATTCCAGTGAAATTCATTTTGTGAATGTAAATCGATATATTGAACGTCAATCCAAAATTTCGTGACCATAGTGCTAACAGAACGATAGAAAATTCAATTGGAATATTGAAGATGAGAAACTTTATATTTCCATAACAGGATATCCGATAGACGTGAAATTTCTTTTGTAAATGAACACTGACATACTAAATTTACATGCAAAATTTTGTAGTCATAGTGTTAACAGAACCATAGATATTGAAAAAAAGAATCTTTATATATCCATTACAGAATATCCGATTCAAGTGAAATTTCTTTTGTGAATGAGAACTGATTTATACCTAACGTTCATGCAAAAGTTTAAAAGAATCGAATCATCAGAAGCATAGAATTTAATTTTTATAATTTATATTTTTCACATATTCCATTTTCAGAATATTATTCCGATCGTTCTGAGATTCTGAATCAGCCATGAAGTCTCCTGAAATCGTATCAAGTTTTTCCCATAGTTCTGCATGATACACATTGTATAATATTTTCAGAGCCAAAATGTTGACCTCATGAAAATAAAGATGTTACGATATCGTGTTCGTTTCGGACGAGGATATATACGGTTAGTCATACTCATACTGTCGAATTATATTTTTAATTTAACAACTGATGGCCTATGTAACGTAGCTTGTTCCAAGCGCAACATGATATGTGGAACACTGATTGGAAATGTTCATGAGATTAACTCAGTTTGTATACTGAACTGTAGATAATTGAGTAAACCTTTCTGAACATTATAGAAAAAAATCTGATAATGAGTGAATCCTCAAGAATAAGATTGTAAGTAATGAAAATCTGTACTCAGAGGTCCAAATTAGTCATCCCTGAACTTACAATTTTTCAAACCTAAGAAAAATAAAGAAATGATTGAACGTGACGATGCCGTCAACTTGTCCTGAAGACTTGAAATTTTCAGGGTGAGTTTGGTTCACAAATGGCTCGGTTAAGTTTGTTAACCAGCCAAATCGTACAGGGTGTTCCATAAAATAGTTATTCAAAATTTTTGTTCGTCAATATCTCAGACAAAACGATGCCAATCGAAATGAAATATTGCGGCCACATGCAAGATGCTCATAATAAGCCTCATGCAAAATTTTGTGGCTATAATGTACACAGAACCATGAAAATTCAGTTGAAATATTGAAAAAAAGAAACTTTATATTTCCATAAAAGTATATCCGATTCGAGTGAAATTTATTTCGTAAACGAAGATTGATATACTGAATATTCATTCAAAATTTTGTGACCATAGTGTTAACAATACCATAGAAAATTCAATTGGAATATGAAAAAATGATTCTTTATATTTCCGTAATAGGATATCACATTCGAGTGAAATTCTTCCTGAATTAAAACTGAGATACTAAATTTTTATGCAAAATTTTGTACCCATGATGTGAATCAAGACTGATATACCTAATGTTCATGTAGAATTTCAAGACGATCGCATCAGCAGAACCATAAAAATATAATTTTTTCCTATTGTTAATTTTCTACACTTTTCATTTTTTGAATGATTTCTAGATTATTATTTCGATTGCGCTGAGATTCTGCATTTATATCCGAAGTACCATATAAAATTTTGAGGTAATAGTCTTATTTCTCCAACAATGAATGAGCGCTGAAAAGCTCCTGCTCAGGTCTTTTCTTAAATTTTTCACTATACAGGTGTCCCAAAACTCGACGTCAACCCGGAACCGGGTGAAGAGGCAAGTAATGCTGGTTGTCAGAAAAATATGAAAAAAATCTAAGTTGCATGATTTTGAAATAATGGGCATTTAAAATAACACACAAAATTCCACAACCTGTGACAGTCTTTTCGCTCCTGTTGCCACAAATATCAACTTTTTCCAACTTTCTTTTTGCTGTGTAACCTTGAATAATGCTTGTCTAAACTGTAATCAAAATTTGTATAGCAGCTGCTCTAGGTTTCATAAAAATGGGGCTTGCTTCTCAGAAACAAAATTCAAAATAAACAATTGCCTACTATCAAATGACTGTATTGAAAAAAAAATGTACTACGCAAGTTTGGCATATTTTGTCAAAAGTTGGCGCATTTAGTAAGGATTCCAAAATGGTATAATACTTGTTGAACTGTAGCTGCCGTAGTTCAAATTTATTTTCGATTGCCTTTGAATACACTTTTTCTTAAACTGCTTCGCAGTAAAAAAGTCCAATGGATTCAAGTCCGGTGAACGGACCGGCCACCAGACTGGACCAGAACGTCCGATACATCTTCCGGGAAAAAATGTTACCAGAAAAAAAAATTTCCAGAGAAAATAATTTTTCCAGAAAAAATTTTTCCTGAGAAATTTCTTTGGAAATTTTTTTTCTGGTAACATTTTTTCCCGGAAGATGTATCGGACGTTCTGGTCCAATCTGGTGGCCGGTCCGTTCACCGGACTTGAATCCATTGGACTTTTTTACTGGGAAGCAGTTTAAGAAAAAGTGTATTCAAAGGCAATCGAAAATAAATTTGAACTACAGCAGCTACAGTTTAACAAGTATTATACCATTTTGGAATCCTTACTAAATGCGCCAACTTTTGACAAAACTTGCCAAACTTGCGTAGTACATTTTTTTTCAAAACAATCAGTTGAAACTATGCAGTTGTTTATTTTGAATTTTTTTTTCTGAGAAGCAAGCCTTATTTTCATGAAACCTAGAGCAGCTGGTATCTAAATTTTGATTACAGTTCAGACAAGCATTATTCAAGGTTACACAGCAAAAAAAAAGGTGGAAAAAGTAGATATTTGTGGCAACAGGAGCGAAAAGACTGTCACAGGGTGTGGAATTTGGCGTGTTTTTTTTAATGCCCATTATTTTGAAATCATGCAACTTAGATTTTTTTTATATTTTTCTGACAACCAGCATTACTTGCCTTTTCACCCCGTTCCGGGTTGACGTCGAGTTTTGGGACACCCTGTATAATCGTACTAGACTAGATATTTGTCAAAGTTTCACTTCGAAAGTGCATAGGGCTCGGTTCCCGTATAAACGAATTACTTTCCAAAAGTGCTTCGTAATCGCCAGCATTCCTCAAATAATAAGGACTTAGTGCTCGAGATTCCATAGCACTTATTGATAGAGCTCAGTTCTTTGTGCTCGAAGCACTTTTCTTCAATGCTCGGCACAGCTCTGGTTTATGAACGCATCCTAGGTAATTGATTGTCGCAAAATGGCGAAGGAGCAGGCATACCCAGCAATGGACGCAGAAGCCAACCCTTACTATCCATGAAATTTGAATATTGCACGTAGCACCGATTTAGTTATTAATTTAAATATTAATTATTCCGCCTTGCCGTTTCTGTATTCAAATCTCAACTGTAATTGTCGATTCAAAGTCAAATACACAGTAGCAATATTAGAATCAGAAGATGCAAGTTATCTTAATGCTCAATAGGTGTTCCTTTATCTGTTTGATCGTATGGCATAGCTTGGTGAGAAAATCAATTACCTATTTCGACTAGCTGACTGACTTAATGAATAATTTAATTTTGTATATTCTTCTGTTTTTAGAATAGGTGTTGCCGTCCGCAGATCTACTGCTAATTCGCACCAGCTGCCACTGGGATACATTTCGAATCATTATGAAATGAACAGTGAATATTCACATTCAGTAAAATATGCAGGCAATGAAACATAATTTCATGCAGGATTTTGATGTTATCATTGAATTATACAGGGTGGCCGGACGATTGACGTCCAAAATAAAAAAAAACAGGTCCCTCGTCTCATGGGGTCGAATCACTCCCATGTATATTATGCGATTTTTCACGGTTTCCGATTTATGAATTTTTTATGAACTTTTGAGAATTTTCAACTTGACCATATTAAAAAAGATATTAAAAAAAAGTACACAAGTACCGGGTTTTTCACTATAATTTGACCCCCCCTTTAACTTTGTTACTGAAGGAGATACAAAAAAATATTTCATATAAAAGATTCACGCAACCAAGTAAGGTTTTTTATATGAGTCCAGAAACTGAAATATATAAAGGGTGTCCAACATATTGATAGCAATTTCATTTTTTCAAATGGAACACCCTGTATATTTTTCCATATTTGGTTAGCTCTTTTACCCCTGATTTCGAATATGTAACATATTTTGGTCTATCTTTTTTATTCTGAGCACCACATAGTTTCAAATTTCACTAACCATCTGGCATAGCGTTTTGGAAGTTCGTGAATATTTAAGTGGCCAATTTGATCTTTGGATTGGTAATGGCGCAACCATTTTATGACCACCAAATAGTCCCGATTTAACACCGTTGGACACGTTTTTAAAACCTTTCCTGAAGGAAAAAAATTACTTCAGTAATAATGACAATCAATGAAAGCGGAGAATAATTTTAATGATATAAAATCAACTAATATTAAACCCATAATTCGAAACTAATCCCGTCAACGCACAAAGAATAATGTTAATATTGTAATGATTAGCAACAAACTTTGAAGCTTTAATTTCTGACTTGAATCAGAGCCATAATAATGCTTTCAAAAATAGTCTAAACAACTTGAGACAACTATATGAAATATGTGTATTGAATGAAGGTGGTCATTTTGAGCAATTTCTTCAATTGATGTTATTCTTACCATACTACCATAGTTTATCATTTTTCATTGGTTAAGTAATTTTTAAGTATCCATTCTAAAATAATACTTTCAAGTAGATTGTTTGGATATAAATAATTTCGTAGGTATTTCACATATTTTTTTATTCGGTGTCATAATTTCAAAACTTCGAAACTCTGAAAATTGAAAAGACACATCCACATACGCTTTTATATTCGAGATCAGGAGGAAATAGCCTATCATAAAAAGAAAGAATATACAGGACAGGGTGTCCCATTTGAAAAATATAGTTGCATTCAATGTTGTTCACCCTGTATATCTTTCCATTGACGTTATTATAACTCCAAAAATGAGCATTTTCAGTAAACGCACTCTGCCACTTGTAAAATGATTACAGATCTTGGCAGGTGGTTCTTAAAGTTTGAAACTCTGTGGTTCTCAGAATAAAAGAGATAGACCAACATATGTTACATATTCGAAATCAGGGAAAAGAGAGCTAGCCAAACATGGAAAAATATACAGGGTGTTCCATTTGAAAAAATGAAGTTGCCATCAATATGTTGGCCACCCTGTATATATTTCAGTTTCTGAATCCATATCAAAAAACTACAGTTGATTTCGTGAAAATTTTATACGAAACATTATTTTGTATCTCCTTTAGTAACAAAGTTAAAGGGGGGGTCAAGTTAAAGTGAAAAACCCGGTACACTACACAATTCTGGTCATTGGCCTAATATTTATATTGATAAACAATTAATACTTAATATTATTTTTCTTTCCAGATGTTCAGCATGTGATAGTTTATTCACAACATTGATGGCCCTAGAACATCACAAAGAGGAGTTTGAGCATTGGTCAGGCGATGAAGATGATTTTTGTACGGATTCTGAAGATGAGGACGACACAGTCATAAGCGAAGAATGCGAAAGATTATTGTAAAATTTATAGATTGTTTGATTCAACATATCCCTGTAGATAAATGTATAGGTATATATTTTGGTACCTCACCTTGTAAAAAGGATTGAATTATCAAGTTTTCCATTTTTATCTAGAATATTTGATGAATCGGGATAAGGGTTCTGATATTGTTGTTTATATACTTTATATTGATTTATATTTGTATCAAATCTCATTTAATTGTTCAGTTTGTAGAACATGGGGTTGAAAGTTGAAAGGCATTTGAAGCGGGGGACAGTTGTAAAAGTCTCAAATATGGATATTTCTAGACTTGTACCTACTAGTTCTTCAACTGATTATCAACAAAAGTTCATATGAATGAATTTTGACTGATGACTATTCATAGCTAATTGTATAGTTCATAGGTTATATTTTGTATTAAAATTAGTGTAGGGGGATTTCGGCAATGTTCTATTGAAATTTTGTTGAATTGTTTCTTGTTTAATTCGTGATAATAAATTCTGAATAACTGTTTTGTCTGATTTTCAACCATCCCATGATATTTCACAGAGAGATATTCAGATATGACAAGAGCAATGATTTTAACAAAGCCCAGGAAACTAAAGTAGAACAATTGAATCGAAAATATTTGAACAGATCAGAAGAAAATGACGAAAACATAAATAAAAATCGATAAAAACTCACTTTGAAATAATATACAAATCTTAAAACAGTGCGCCTGGCTTTGACTCCATTGTATGGTAGATAAACAATCACACAATTAAGTGAGGGAGTATACACGAACAATGAAATATTCCCAGATATATGGAAAAAATTCACGATAATAACAATCCCTTAAACAACACAAACCAACCCAAGTAACACTACAAGCTTTGAATTAGCACTGAAAGCGATTTCTATGCTATCTATAATGCGATTTGGCTTTTAATGTTAGCACAAATGACGTATTAATAACGTTATGGGGACGTTTTCCATGCCAAAAAGGAGCACATATTCTGGCATGTATTTAGATTTAGTGGTCAACTTTTAGCTGCAAAATCTAAAAAAATGCTAAGGCTGTTTAGATGGCAATTCCAACTTTTGGCCTGTAATTCGATTTGGCGGCCATATCGCTTTGGCTTTATTTTGGCATTTAGAGGTACTTGAAAAGCTACAATCACTCTCGATTTCATAACCTCAATATATATTAGTGTCAAACCGTTGATAAAATAATGCAGACAGGATAGATGGACTGACATGTCAACTTGACATTATGAGATCTGGCATAAACAATACTGTAGGAGGAAATGTATGCATGATGCATGTGCAAGGTATTGCCAGAAGTATGTGGCAAGGCAAATTTTAGGTGAATATATTGATAAAAATACCACAAAAATGAGGGGCCATCAAACAAATCAAATGTAGACTTTAATTATTCATGAAAAATCAGCACTCTAATTGCGTAGTTGCCATGTTGGAAAAATTTCTGATTTATATCCCATAGCAACCCCATAGGCTTTTCTACGCCTGGATGGGGCAGTGATCCGGACCACTTTTATTTGTCGTTAGGCATTTGGATACCTAATGGAATATCCGGATGATCGAAGAGGGGATATAATTGTACATATTATGTATTGCAAAAAAAATTATGCGTATATTTATTGAGGAAAACAAATAAAACACATAAGAGGATATTCTATAAAAAAATTGGATCTAGTTGCCGATTCACGTAAAACTCCCGTAAATGTTCGAACATATAATTATGTTTATAATTTTGAATATTTGAGTTCAATTTCAAGTTATAATCACGGGCTACTACTGTTCAAGATATTTCAACTATAAATTGAACTCATATATTCAATACTTTGAAATGATTATAATTAAGTTTGCGAACGGAGTGAGGTTACGTGCGCGTTACGTTCATTTTGAATCCTTACGTTTGATATTTACGCGTCTATTAGGCAATCCAATTACCTGTCAAAAAACTTGTCATTGTCATGTCATTGAATTGATAAATGGATTTTTTTAATATTACTGTATTACATCGAAATATGGCAACACCTCATATTTCTGTGTGTAAGATATCCTCCATATTTATTTTTGGCATGTTAATTATCCAAAAGAATGCTTAGTGGCAATTGTTGCTATATGGCATTCAAAAATGCTAATTGCGAGCTGATAAGATAAGAAGAAGAAATGTTCAGTGGTCTGGTCTTACTAAATTAAGTATTAAATCAACTTTTCATTTTGGTGCGTTCGAATGGTTCTATTCAAAATATTCATCTGGTTTTTTGTCTATTATCACTGATTGTAAAAGAGCAGTTGAATCGAATCAGAACAGTTTTTCATTTTTAGGTTATTTGAGAGACATGATGTCTCTATTTGGAAAATAGTGTAGCCATTAAGTCCAAACAAATGCTCCTTGAAATTCCATAAAGCAACAGAATTCTTCTTGCCTTCATTCAAGCAACAAATGCGAAGTTATTTCTTCAAGTAATGCCATATGGCTTTGGAATTACTTTGGCATTTTGTTTAGCATTAAATGCTATCCTAATGCTTCGAATAATTCCTCATGGCTTTGGAAATTCTTTAGCATTCCTTTAAGCTTTAAATGCTATTTTATTGCTTCGGAAAATTCTATGAAGCTTTGGAATTGCTTTGGCATTTTTTTTAGCATTGCATGCCACTTTATTGCTTCAAAAAATTCTATATTGCTTTTAACCTAATTTGACATTACTTTAAGCCGTGATTTCTGTCTCAGTGCTCTAGAAAACAGCCATTTGGCTTTGACATGCTTTTGGCAAAGAATTTGGTTTTTAAAGTGAATTGATGAGATGAATTCGGCATTCAATGCCAAAGAAATGTGACGGTGTTACTTGGGAAGCTAAAGCAACAAACCATCGACCTGTAACACTTTCACCAGTATTGGGAAAATACACAGAACATAAGAAAAATATATAAAAAAATAATCAAGACCAAGGAGAACCAACACATTAAAGATAAGACTCCACGCCATCGGTTCAGATTTCAAGTCTTAACAAAGCCTTCGTCAGCATATGGCACAAAGTACTAATGTATAAATTATTTCTGATGAAAACAGATTCCTGATCAAAATAATCGAAGAATTCCTTGAAGAAAGAAAACTACTATATATAGTAAGAGTTAACATTTTCACCGAAACATGAGACACCACAAGAATCACTACTGTCTCCGCTTCTTTACATTTACTGCAGCGATATACCAAAAGATCTCAGAAAATATTCATTACTGCAATATTCAGATGTTACGCTACAATAACTGCCCAGGAGAAAATCCTTAAGAAGTGTATAGAGATTGTACAAAAAATAATGAATGACACCGAATGCTGGTTTCATTCCTGGCGCTTGAAAAACGATACAACCAAGTTTTAATACATTATCTTCAATCACAGAATATCTGCCACCTCTCCAACTGTCACAATCAACAACCAGTAGATGCCATAAAATATACTTAGGAGTGAACATTGACAACAAAATGAATTTCAACCAACACACCAAGGCAATGAAAAAAACAGCAATATCTAGAGCAAAACTTTTTCCAAGCTAATAATTCGAAACCAAGTATTGTCCATAAATAATGTGGCAAAAGTGTATAAGACTTATCAGCGATAAGTAATTTGGAGGTAGCAGAGAGAACAGCTCTGAGGAGCATAACACACATTAGACACCGGAACAACAGGCTACTCAATCCACAGCTGAACTACTCTACCAAAAACAAATATAGAACCAATAAGAACAAGGTTTAAAAACTGAATTGCCACTTCTTCAAAAAACTGCGAATAATACCAGATACCTTACAACTCACTTTCCATCAAGATACACCAGCAGAAATAACAAGAAGATTCCCAGAAGGAACAATTATACAACGGCTAAAGACAATTACGAAGAACAAATATCTTCTTCTTCTTCGCGCGGTGCCTTCCGGCCGAACTAAGGACCAGTGGCCCATTGTTCACCCGCATCGTTCATAGAGACTCAGCTCCTCAGACAAAAAGACAGAAATGTCGCGAGTCTGCCAGGAGTGGTCCCTCTCATCATAGGAATAGTAGGTGTTGGATTTCCTAGGTGTGTTGACCTTAACTCAGTTAGGTTACCACAGTTGAACAAAATATGTTCAACCGTTTCATCAGTGCTCCTGCACCACCGGCATAGGGAGCAGCTCGTTAGTCCCATTCTCTTCAAATGTTGTTAAACAGGTGACCAGTCAATGCACCAGTCACCAGACCGAGTTGTTACCTCTCCAGCAACAGAAGCCTTTTGACCTCAGGTCGCGAGGACGGTCTCTCAATGAGAATCCTCGACCACCTCAGGCCCACCCCCGCGCTCCATTCCGAGGAAAAGTCCCTGTTCAGCCAGCTCCTGAAGAAGCTTCTGACAGATGTGCGACAGATTGGCAGCGCAGGCTCCGGACCAACAAATGCTAATCTGACTCCTCGCCTAGCCAGTTCATCTGCCTTGACGTTACCAGGTATATCCGCATGAGCCGGACACCAGATTACTTTCAAAAGTAATCAGAGCCCAGCCAACGCAGAGCTTTCCTGCATTCTTCTACCAAAAGAGAGTCAACCCTAACATCAGATAGAGATTTAAGAGTTCCCTGATTGTCGCAACATATGAATATCTGCTGGCCAGAGTATCCCCTGCGAATATTTTCTACTGCGCAGGCAAGAACCGCAAATAGCTCAGCCTGCACAATGGAACAGAGTTCTTCCCCAGAGGGATAGCTTGATTGAAGTGAGGACCCAGGATTCCGGCACCAGACCCTGTTGTTGTGACAGAGCCATCCGTGAACCACGTGGGACCTTCAGGACTAAGAAGCCTGTTTGATGAAGAGCAAAGGTCTCTGTCAGGAACAATTACCCTGTAGGGTTCGTCGAAGTAGAACTTAGTGCCCGCGCGGTCACCTCTTTTTAGAAGGGGAGCGTGAGCATCCTTAACCATTTTGAGGGCCCTTGCGTGCCCAGTGAAGAGTCCTCCTTCGCGCCATTGTCCCTGTTCCCAGATTCTGAGAGCTGTCTTCATAGCTACCTCCTTCACAACGAGGTGCAAAGGTGGGATACCTAGCAGACATTCTATCGCTGCTGTAGGGGTAGACCTCAGAGCGCCTGTAATACTTAAACAAGCTTTTCTCTGGCATTTAGTCATAATATTCTGGTTGACGGCCTTCTCCATAGAAGGCCACCACACCATAGAGGCATAGGTTAGGATAGGCCTCACTACGCCAGTATACAACCAGTGCATAATGTGCGGTTTGAAGCCCCATCCATTACCCCCAGCACCCTCCGAGTAGACCAGAATATAACAATATCATTGTTTAAGGAGAACAATGACAATATCCTTATTGGTCTCAACGTGGTTGTTCCACAAAAGTTTGCGGTCCAATATCACCCCGAGATAACGAACTTGTTCGGATAGAGTGAGCCCAACTCCACACAGACTGGGAAGTCTTATGTTGCTAGGCACCCTCTTCCTAGTAAAGAGAACCATCCTGTCTCACTGGGGTTTACCGAGAGCTCGTTTTTCAAGCACCATCGTTCAACCAGTCGCAGAGCATTCTGCATCAGATCCATAATGACACTGATTACCTACCTTACCTCTGATTAGTATAACAAGGTCATCCACAAGAACAAATATAAATAAGATCCATTCTAATTAGTGAACAATGATTATGTAAATTACGATAATTATTTTTTTATTGTAAAAAATGTAAATCAAATTTACACGAGCGGAAGAACCATAGCACTTAGATAATAAAGAACATTCTCCCTCTCTACAAAGATTTATACGTAAGTGGGGAATCAAACCTGAACTTACCAACTGGATCTGTAAATCCATTGTGCGGCCAATCGTCAGCTTTGCAGCTGACAACGGGACAAAAAGCCCTGGACAAACTGCAAAGAATGGTATGCTTGTTTATAGCAGGAGCATCTCGATTTGTCTGACCGCAGCCATGCAAGTTATAATGGACCTGCCTCCACTAGGACTATTCTTAGAGAGTGAGGCAGTTAGGTGGGCTTGTTCGCACTACGCTAGTAGTTTAGTCGAGTAGCTAAAAATGTAGTTACTAAACGTGTGTGAACACCAAGAATTTAGTCGAGTAGATTAGTGTGTAGTTTAGTCGAGTCGATCCATTTGGTTCTATTTTATCGGGCGAGTAGAGTACCCCACCACGCGATACTCTTCACTCGCTCACGGACTAGGGTGGCGAGAGAGCGGGAGCTTGAAATTGAAGACTACTCTGGCCATCTTCGCGTTCTGAATGAATGTAAGGAACTTTTAAATTTGGTCACAGATAACGTAACTCTGAAACACGAGTTTCAGAAAAACTAAAGCGTGCCAATACCAAGTTGCGACAATTGGAGTAACGGTTAAATGTTTTCACCTGCAGGGTCTCTGGTGTATTACACCGATGGCTCAAAGACCGCAGATGGGCGAGTCGGAGCCGGGATATACGGTCCTCCATTACAGTTAGCCCTACCTATGGCATTGTTTAAACAATGTTATGAGCTTTTGCTCGTCGGTATTTCAAGCGGAAACTTTTGTCATAAGGCAATGCATCGCATATTGTGCGAGATGTAACTACCGAAAAAAAAGGGTACCTATACTCCGTTCACGAAAGGTTGAGCCGTCGGTTAGCCATGACAATTGGCATATTCCACTGTGTATATTGAAATTTTAGGTAATGGTGTTCATTTTCTTGTCAGATTGATACGCAATGTTGTCAATATTGCATAGAGTTCTCTGATAACTCGCAAGGTTTTCGAACGAGGCCGGGTACATGCGAACTTATCGAAGCCAAAGTTCAAAAGTTACATATGATTCTTACTAGGTTCTGGAAAACGAAGTTTGGTCTTCACAACCGGGAACACAGCATTTGTTTTTTAATTCTAGACATTTCCGAAATTATATTCCGAGGAAATATAACACGAGCAAAACATTCGCAGATGAACGTGGTTAACACTTCGAACTTTCGAAGGCAGTTGTCAGAAAAAAACTTAGGTTATGGTGTTTAAACGTTAACAAATCCTGTGACTTTATTTTACGTTATGACAAAAAATACTGTCAACTTCAGATAAATAAAGAAACGCATACTATGCGCTCAACCTTTCGTGAACGGACTATATATATAATCTGACAGCAGAGCAGCTCTACTAGCACTTGGCTCACCGTCAATTGGGTCGAATTTAGTCTGGGAATGCAAAATGTCACTTAACGCACTCGGATCAAATAATCAGGTCAACCTCATTTGGGTGCTTGGTCATTCTGGAGTGCAGGATAATAAAACGCCTGATCAGCTAGCAAGGGAGGGGAATTAGCCCCCTTTATTGGACCAGATCCATTCTGCGGCTTCCCAACAAGCCACCAAGTCATGGCGGTTAAAGATTGGGAAAAAAGAGGAAAACAAGATCGAAGGACAAAGACAGGCTAAGTCATTCCTCTCGTACTCAATGAGCCGAACAAAAAAGTTGTCTCATTTATTAAATCAAAACAGGGGAAATTGGCAGGCATGCTCACGGGACTCTGTCACGTAAATCCTCATCGGTACCTGTCGCTTCTGCCAAGAAGCGACTGAGACAGCTGAACACCTGCTATGCAAATGTCAAGCTGTCCTTAGGAGAAGGCTGCAACATCTTGGCTCCTATTTCTTAAACCCGAAACAAGTAATGGCTGCAGCACCCAGGAAAGTAGTAAAGTTTATCGAGGCCGTGCTACCTAATGCTTGAAAGACGCTGTATGAGCGTCTTTCAGGCGGAAATCTTAGCTATTGAAAGATTTCTAGATATAAATCTAGAAAGAAACTATCAGAAGTGCGATATAGCCATACACTCAGATAGTCAAGCTGCTATTAAAGCACTGAGCTCCTACGTCATCGACTCAAAGATGATCTGGGAGTGCCGGAACAAACTCAATGAGGTAGGCAAGAAAAATAAGGTCTTTTTAATCGGCCATTCGGAAATCAAAGGAAACGAAGAGGCCAATACACTTGCCAAAGAGGGCGCACGAATGTCACTCATTGGCCCAGAACCCTTCTGTGGTATTGGCAAATGTACCTATAAGGAGTTACTGGAGAAGGAGAAAGCCGAGAGGGAAAAACTCTGGCGGAATCTCCAGGGATGGATCATTCCACTAAGTTCCTTCAGAACTTTGAAACAGCAAGATCCAAAAGATATCTGGATCTTGGTAAGAAACAATTACACCTCCTCACTGGCTTCCTTACAGGACACTGTTGCCTCAGGAAGCACCTGTTGAGGATGGGATTATCGGACACTGACGAGTGTAGGTTCTGTGGGGAGGAGAAAGAAACCTCCATTCACCTAGTCACGGAATGCTTTGGCATGCGAGCCTAAGGAGAGAGCTTGTAAGAGTGAGGTACTAGCCTTGTTGAAGGCTTCACATATATTGAATTTCTTCAGATCTCTGGAAAGGGAAGGCGAGCTGTGAAGGGTGTGGTCAGAGCAGCTCTGCAAGGGGACACAATAGACCTTGAGGTCGCAGTGAACTGTAACCCTTTTTTAAACACTAAACTACCTGACTGGTGAACAAAACGGGGTTGCACACTAGATCTTTAGGTCAAGGTGTCAGAAAGATTTAGCATAGCCTCATCGCCCCTGATCCAATCTGAATCAGCTTTGATTTGGGAATCCAAAAATTTGCTGAATTAATTGTAAACGTTTATTGCATTATCAGCAAAATATAATTTCTTGTGTAGAGCAAAAATACAAAATAATTGGATCTGACAAAACAATCATATATATGCACATATAAAATAACGTAAAAATTTGAGAAATTTATGGTCAATATGAAGTTAACAGCCTCTCCTGGTTTCTCATTCACTTCCTAAACATCTTTGGTGTTGAAGATCCATTTATTCAAATACAAAAATACAAGTAGGTGCGTAATTTTCAGTTGAATTTCATTCTAATTGGAAGAGAACTTCCAGGACTTGTTCCATATAGGAATTACCTCCTAATTTATCTATTTCAGCTACTGCCTCCTTCTGTAGTTGGGATAGGACCTGAAGGGTATAGTCGAAGCTTCCCATTTCAGTTAATAGAGAAACACAATATTTCTTCACCTCAACATCCTTAGTTTTCTGTCTAAGAATATCTATTAAAACTCTAGGAAATCATTCTCTTGAATAAATAGATAACAAATCACATACATGGATTACTTGTTTGACCTTCTGCTAGGCTTACTCAGTCTGATACATAAGATCTTAGACAGGTATGGAAATTTATATCGGAAACATACGACATCGAATGCATCATAGAGAACATTTTGCCCTCCTGTTGAAAAGTGGTATATTCGAAAGATTTATATGCTAGGTATCTGATTAAATCAATAACCAATTGGAAATAATGTTGTTTTTGTCTTATCTTTGGGAGTAGCCTTATTCAAGCAGTATGGTAGGCAACTTACAGTAGGTACACGAATAGAATATTACGGATAGCCTGTCACATTAACCGTGGGTTTCACAAAGGTTATTGGGCAATCAAATCGGTGCTTTTGAATTAAGTCGATGGTTTATGTCAAAAATGATTTGAAAATTGCGAAGAAATGAAGACATTTCAATAATCAAAGTAATTGGAATTTTGTGAAACCCGGCCTCAGTCATTTGGTTCGAGTACTTAGGATGAGATTTTGTTTGTGGATCAGAAGCTGAAACAGCTGAACACAGTTTATGCAAGTGTCTACAGCTGACTGGCTAAAATCAATCCATAAGAGTAAACCTAACCTAACCTAGAGCCTACAATACTGATTGAATAAAGTCACTACCAAGGATAAGAGAGAGAGAGACGACGCAATTGGTCATTCAATTTTTCAGAAACGTAGCACGTAAATCTTGCGAATATACTACTGTTTTCCTGGACGGTAAAATTATCTCTCTGATGCATTGTATCGCATGTTTCCGATGTAAATCTCCATACCTGTATACATTACAATCCTACATTAGCTATAACAGAACATAACAGCTGCAACTATCACATTCACGAGATAACATATAGGAAATTAATGAGACTGGAAGTTATCTGGTTGTAGTGCAGAGTAGCATGAAATTGTTTTAAAGTTTCGAGTTTTATTTGGAACAAAACAATTAAAAGAGCACCATGAAGTGAAGTACCTATTGTTAATTTTCACAACTCATCTTCTATACTGGATGAATATTCCAAACTGACAACTGGACATACAAATCCAATTTTTTTCTTTTAACATGATATTTGAAATGTGAAATAAGGATATGTTAAAACTTAAGAAGAAATAATGAAGTGTCGTTACCAAATGTTAATAACATATTTAAGAATATATTATAAAGAATTGAACAATTTTTTCTGTCAATCTGTGAAAAAAGGATACGTGACACTCTATTATCTTCTGGGTGTGTTTTTATAGCATGGATTATCGGGAAACTGAATTTTCCTTCTGTTAAATCTTCACAAAAGCTTTTATGCTGCATATACTGAAAAAAAAAACATCAGTGAATCCCCCTGAGAATCAAAATATTTATGAAATATGTATGTGGAAAGTCTTTAAGAATCGAAACTGAATTTCTCTTCAAATACTTTCAACAAAGGAAATTGATTTTGGCGATTATTTCATTCTGCTTTTGTACAAAGCAAAACTCGCGAATCGTCGGATTTTTTGAACAGACAATGACAATGTAATTTTATCAAAGAACAAGCATAACTGTACACTTGAAGTTGTCTTAAGTTTTTATCAAACTGTTTTCGAATGTTCTAGTGCTATATTTTATTTGGGCAATGTTTTACATTTTATTTATACTACAAAACAAAATTCTGCGAATTGCCGTTATTTGTTCGTTGTGAAATCAATAAATCGGTTCCTAAAACATACAGTTCTACAAAATATAAGAATTTTCTTGGAAAATAACTCAACTGTACACTAGGAGTGTTTTGAGTCTTACTCAGACTTACTCGGACACTCGTAACGCTGTCTTTTATTTTGGCCATTTATTACATTCTGTTCCTAGTACAAAACAAAATTCTGCGAATTGCCGTTACTTGTATGTTGTGAAATCAACAAATCGGTTTCTAAAACATACAGTTCTACAAAATATAAGATTTTTCTTGGAAAATAACTCAATTGTACACTAGGAGTGTCTTAAGTCTTACTCAGACTTACTCGGACACTCCTAACGCTGTCTTTTATTTTGGCAATTTATTACATTCTGTTCCTAGTACAAAACAAAATTCTGCGAATTGTCGTTACTTGTATGTTGTGAAATCAACAAATCGGTTTCTAAAACATATCGTTCTACAAAATATAAGATTTTTTTTGGAAAACAACTCAATTGTACACTAGGAGTGTCTTAAGTCTTACTCAAACTTACTCGGACACTCCTAGTGCTGGCTTCTATTTCGGCAATTTATTACATTTTGTTCCTATTACAAAACAAAATTCTGCGAGTTGCCACAGCTTTTGAACACCAGCTCGCGAATCGTCAGATTTCTTGAACAGACAATGACAATGTAATTTTATCGAAGACCAAGCATAACTGTACACTTGAAGTAGTCTTAAGTTTTTATCAAACTTTTTTCGAATGTTCTAGTGCTATATTTTATTTGGGCAATTTTTTACATTTTACTTATACTACAAAAAAAATCTGCGAATTGCCGTTATTTGTTTGTTATGAAATCAACAAATCGGTTTCTAAAACATACAGTTCTACAAAATATAAGATTTTTCTTGGAAAATAACTCAAATGTACCTACACTAGGAGTGTTTTAAGTCTTACTCAGACTTACTTGGACACTCCTAATGCTGTCTTTTATTTTGGCAATTTATTACATTCTGTTCCTAGTACAAAACAAAATTCTGCGAATTGCCGTTACTTGTATGTTGTGAAATCAACAAATCGGTTTCTAAAACATCGTTCTACAAAATATAAGATTTTTTTTGAAAAATAAGTCAATTGTACACTAGGAGTGTTTTGAGTCTTACTCAGAGTTACTTGGACACTTCCAGTGCTGTCTTTTATTTTGGCAATTTATTACATTCTGTCCCTAATACAAAACAAAATTCTGCGAATTTCCTTTACTTGTATGTTGTGAAATCAACAAATCGGTTTCTAAAACATACAGTTCTACAAAATATAAGATTTTTCTCGGAAAACTCAATTGTACACAAGGAGTGTTTTAAGTCTTACTCAGACTTACTTGGACACTCCTAGTGCTGTCCTTTATTTTGGCAATTTATTACATTCTGTTCCTTATACAAAACAAAATTCTGCGAGTTGCCATAGCTTTTATACGCCAATACTTGAATTACCTAAAGAAATTTGTATGGACATCTTTTGATAAGATTTCGAATTCAAAATGGAAAAAAACTTCATATTTGGCAATTATAAACAGTAGGAAAGTAGTGAAAAGAAATTCGCAGGTTACTTCAGATAATAAGTTTTTTCTACTGTGACCTTTTCTGATTAGTTGGTTCACATTCTTACAGAAGAAATGTTTCACTGGTGAAAACAACAGCTTTTAAAAACTATTGAAAATTTTCATTCTGAGTAAATCACAACTTATAGTAAAAAACAGGACTCCCACTCATAGTAAATAAATAATTGCATATCTTGTAAAAATCATAGATAACCATTTTCACAATGTAAATAACAAAATTATTACTAAGTTGAACTCAAAAATCTTGAACTTAATATATGTATAGTTCATTCACGAAAGTTTGAGCGCATGTAGACGTTTGTTTATTTATCCGATGTTAGCAGTATTTGCTGTCATAACGTAAAATGCAGTCAACATTGCCGAATGTACCCGGCCTCGTTCGACGAGCTTGCGAATTATCAGAGAACTCTATGCAACATTGACAACATTGCTTATCAATCTGACAAGAAAATGAACAACATAACCTAAAATTTTAATATACACAGTGGAATATGCCAAATTTCCATGGCCAACCAACGGCTCAAACTTTCGTGAACGGACTATACATTGTTGTTTGAATCTACTTACGTTTTTGGATTTCAGATTTATATAATCATCACGAATTTGGAAATATAAACCAATGGTTCCAGTTAACTTTGTGTAATCAGACTTATCTTCACTAAATAACTGTATTAATCGAATTGCTAACATAAAGAGGCCACCAGTTTCTGAAAATACAAAAGTTAATACATAATTCAAAGCCATTTTATATTTTTTATCATCTCAATATAAGAAATTCAAAAGTGTTAAGAATTTAGTATTATTTAATTGCCCTAGACAGTTATCACCTGAAAGTTATTAACTATCAGTTAATTTTGAAAAATTCATTGTTATAGTTACTGACAATTAAATGAAACTCTATTCAATTCAGTTGAAGTTTTGACATTTTTTGTTGAAGTAATCACCAATATGTATTCATATTGGCTTTCTCCAGAAATTTCCCTAACCAAATTTTATAACTACAAAATATAAATACTTCTTTTGGTCATCTGCATGTATTCTTCTTCACTCGGACACTGAAAATTATCTCTCCAATATAGTTCCATTCCCTGGCCTCTGTGTAATTCGAGAAGTTGTTCAGTATAAACTCGGACAGCCTATCGAAAGAATAAATCAAATTTATGAATACATTCAGAGAAAGTCTGTTACTAAAGGGTGTCCCAAAATTAACGCAAGATTTGAATTAAATAGAAAACGCCGTTTTTAGTCTTTTGATAGTTATATTTTTATTGACTCGTAAAGTACATAGGATAGGGTTATGTATGGAATAACACATCGGACAAATGGCCTCCACGGCTTTGCATGCACATGCGCACTCTTTTGTTGAAATTTTCCATGACCATTCTGCAAAAATGTGGCTGAATTTCGTTGATGCAGCGTTGAATCTCCTCCTGCACGGGTGGTTGTGGGCTTGTTGACATAGACTTGTGATTTCAAATAACCCCATAAAAAGAAGTCTAATGGTGTTAAATCACACGATCTAGGAGGCCAATTTTGATCACCGAAACGAGAGAGTACACGACCTGGAAATGTCTCATGCAGTAATGAATTGTTTCACGGGCTGTATGACATGTGGCACCGTCTTGTTGAAACCACATATTGGACACATCAATATCATCCAATTTTGGCAGAAAGAACTGTGTAATCATGTCGCGATATCGAGCACCAGTAACAGTCACTGCTTGACCAGCATCATTTTCAAAAAAATATGGCCCAATTATGCCTCCAGCCCAAAATCCACACCATACAGTCACGCGTTGTGGATGCATTTGTTTTTCGACAATGAATTTTTCAATTATTCTCTTCACAGTTGACGAAGTTAAAACACTATTCCGACCATATTTTGTATGAAATTTTCGAACTGCAGCCGCCAAGCTTTCACTATTTTTGAAATATTCTTTAATAATGAAGACACGATGTTCTATCGTGTAACGCTCCATTTTTAATAACCCTATACTGTTAGCTGTCAAATTGCTTTTTTTCAGGGCTGCCAACACTTCACTGCACAAATGGCGGCAAATTCAATCTTGCGTTAATTTTGGGACACCCTTTATAACAGCCTCTTTCACTACTTTAATAATAAGATACTAATAGCTATCTGACAGATATCTTTGAATTAAATTCATCTACATTTATTACATTGAAATACAATCAGGTTTTCAATATGGAATAACATAAAAAGAAAAGAATATTTTGCTGATAGAAACATCTGAGAGGCTTCATCAATTTTGATGAAAACAGATATATTCATTTTAATGATATCAGCTATAGTCTATTTCAGGAGATTATGAAGTGAAAGAACCTCTTAGCCCCTCCTATAGCTATGACCTCTCTATCGTGGACGCGGCAGAGTAGCCATCTATCTCTCTTATATTATTCCGATCGCAAGCGGATATGAACGACAACAAACGAATGTTTTATGGAGAAGGACGGGCTAAAGTTTTACCCACTTCATACTCTATTTAAATAGAGTAAAGATAGCTAACAGTAACTTATCAGAAAGCAATGACACAGGCCCTAAACTAATTATGTCTAGGTTAAATACAATTTGGGTATTTGTGCATTTCAGATTTGAAATGGAATTTCTCTTCAAAAACACTTTTGCAATTATTCATTTCTGCTTTTGTACAAAGCGAAACTCGTGAATGGTCAGATTTTTCACATAGACAATGACAATGTAATTTTTCTCAAGCAGAACTGTACCAGGTGTCCTAAATTCGTTGTCTAGTGAGGGGATCTCAGAAACCCGATGAGCTAGAACAAAATGTAATAAGTAAAGAAAAATTGATTACTCCAATGAATTCTACTGAAAAAAGTGCCACTCATTTTGTTCTAGCTCATCGGGTTTCTGAGATTTCCTCACTAGACAACGAATTTAGGACACCCAGTACACTTCAAGTATTCTGAAGTTCGTATCAGCTTTTTTCGAAAGTTCTAGTGTTATATTCTATTTGGGAAATATTTTACATTTTGTTTTTACCCCAAAACAAGATTCTGCGAATTGCTGTTATCTACTTGTATGTCGTAAAATCAAACAATCAGAAGTTTGAAAACAGGCAGACCTAGAAAATATTAGATTTATCCTCTAAAATAACACAGTTGTACACTTGGAGTGTTTTAAGTCTTAATCAAACTCACTTGGACACTCCTAGTGCTGTCTTTTATTTTGGCAATTTATTACATTTTGTTCCTATTACAAAACAAAATTCTGCGAATTGCCAACGCTTTTATACACCAGTACTAGAGTGATCTAATGAAAATTGTAAATCTTTTACTGATACAGTGGAACCTCGATATAACAAATCGGAAGGGAACCAGTAAATATTCGTTATATCAAGTAATTCGTAAAACTGAGGTTTGTTATATTGAGGTGAGGTTGGTCCAAAATTTGTTATACCGAGATTTTATTCACCTCGACATTACGTACCTACTCATCTTGTTATAGCGAACTAATTTTGCTCATATAAATGAAAACTCATTTTTATCAAATTACTCATTTATTTCATATTTTCTTTTTCAAAACAATAAAGTGAGTAGGTAGGTTTTTTTCTTTTCAAAAATTCGCAGAACAAATAAAAAGAGGTGAAAAAGCAACCAATTGGTACTAAAGCCTAAATCTAATTTTATTCATCTTGATTGGAAAAAAGTAATAAATTGTAGTTTGTTTTCCACGGTTTCAATCTCCTGATGTTTGAAGGCAAACCAATTTCGTCGGAAAACTTATCTTTAGATTTGAAAATTGTAGCCAATGAACTTGCGCGAATCCCGAACTTATTAGCTATGTCTAATTTTTTTGTAGAAGGATTTTTGTCAACATAATTAATGATGCTTCGCTTTTCTGCGACAGATAAGGAACGCCTTTTACGTTTCTGAGCCATTGCAAAAAAGTGAGGAGCAACACTGATTACTTTCCATCAACTAACTTCGTATTTTACGCGTCGAAACCTGTCGCGGCTGAATCACATACATACCTGGTTATTGGTGAAAACGTTATATAGAGGTTTTGAGTTGACGAAATTCGTTAAGTAGAGGTATTCACACTCTTTTGGGTAGTTGAAAATTCGTTATAAAGAGGTTGTTCGTAAAAAATTTTCGTAATGTAGAGGTATGTTTTACATTGACTCTTATGGACGATTCGAGGGGATCATGAAAAATTCGTTAAATCGAGGAAGTCGTTATATTGAGGTTCGTTATATTAAGGTTGCACTGTATATCAAATTTATAATGAAAATGCATGTTATTTTGGCAACTATGAATAGTGAACCAGGAAAACAGAGATGTAAACATCACAGGTAACTTCAGATAAAAGTTTTTCAATAGGGACTTTTAACAACTTTTAATGATTATTGAATCAACAATTAAATAAATTATTCTGACAAAAACAAAGGTTGATTACGACTAGAGACCGGATTATATGCAACATAAAAACGTTGTTATATGCATGAAAAATGCTTGAAATATGCACAAAGAAAGGCAAAATAGACAGAATCTGCGATATCTAATAATGAAATTGGTGAATTCAAAAAAAAGAAAAGTAGGTAATTTTCATTTCATAACCAACATATCAATAACTCTTAGTAATATGATTTTAAAATTCAATTTGACTCAATGTTTTTGTAAATGTTCACAATTAAATATTCTTCCAAACATTCAATTGTTAAATTTTGTCTTTGATCATTTTGAATATTTTTGTATCTGGAAAAGATTAGCTCCACATCCACGGACGTAATTGGTGAGAATTTGAACCTTGGTGCTATGTTCTCCCTTATAGTTTCAGGTAAAACTTCTGCCGTCCCATTAATTAAACTCTCTATAAGAAACCATTCTTCGAAACCTGGATATCCTTTCAAACTTTTCTTGAAGTTTATTTGGAAATGCCAATGGCAACGTGAAGTTCATTTGGCATATTATACTCATTATCAGGATACTTTCAAAGCGTGTGGCTATTAATACTGCGTTCCAGAATTGAATTTGTTCGGAATCAGCACTTTTATTGCATTTCAGAACGCAGGTAAGAAAATATGTATCATAACTGGATCTTAGCTAAAATATGCAAATACCTCAGAAAATGTCTCAAATATGCAAATGCATATAGTCTGGTCTCTAATTATGACTTTAGAAGCTAGAGCTTGTGTCAACAATATGTGAGATAATACATTGATGGAGGTGAATATTTTTTCTTAAAGTGAGTACATCGTCAATATTCATCTAACTACAACTCATACAAGTTTTCTATATGGATGTTATAATTTATATTATATCAGAAGTTAAACTAAGGCTTGATTACAGGTAAGAAGTGTATACCTAATTTGCAGAGAAAAACAAAAAAAAGAAGTGAATAGGGAGAAGCTCCAAATTACAATTGAGTGGTACCTTGAAAGTGGCTCTTCGATTGTTAGATACATAGTTAGATATTCATAAAATTTGATCTCATTCGAAGCAATTATTTTCAATTCAGAAAGATTTAGAGAACTACAATAAAAAATGAATGTTCAACTATGTATAAATATGACGGTTTATAGATTTACATATGAATTACCAAAGATGTTTGAAAATGCTTGTGCTCTTTTTGTGTTTACTTTGTTCCAGAATTTGTGCTTTTCTAGACGTAGAGAGAATGATCGCCTGTATTCTCAGACATTTCAGCTCAGCTTTCCTCAAGAATTTGTGATTGGAAACATTCAAATTCTATCAGATTATTGCCTTATACTCAGAATAAATGGCTTCGCGCTTGAGTTTTGAAATGAAGAATAAAATCTTTCAACTAGTTAAAACTATGAAATTAATTATGAATTTTCACATACCTCAGGATGGTTCAATTCTAATACTCTTTCTAAAGCTATGAATAAGCAGTAATTTGCTGCATTTATTGAACTAGAAACACCATAAATTGCATGTGCCACTGGAACACCTCTTCGCAACATTGAACTGTCTTGAATATCATCTATCCTAGAAATTGAAAATGATTTATTGTTAACATGAGGAAGACATCAGAAAAGTGTGAACTGGAGAAATATAATAATAATTTCAAACACTTTATACTCACACAAGACTACAATTATGAAGAATATGCACAATTTCCTCTATTTTAGAAAGAGTATCCTCAGGTATTTTCATCCAATAATTGAATGCTCTAGACAATTTTGATCTGATATTTTTACCAGGTATTCGACAAATATAGGTAAACGGCTCCAATAATTTCTAAAAAATATTACCAATCGTTATAAAATGAATACTTGTAAATACATCATGTTGCTTACTTCATCTTGTTCCTTGTCGTTTGTACGGCTTAAAATCGGAGTTTCAGAAGACATTACTTATCTTTTGAGTGAAACTGCACTGAAATTGATAAAGTTAGATAAAATTCAACGGCAAATCACACTTGGATAGTCTAATCTGAGCATGTAAACGCCTTCGAACAATTGTGAAGAAAAAAGCTCTATTTTTTGCTGAACATCTCACTAATGTGTATAATCAAGAAAACAACTTGAAGAATGAATTGTTAAATAAATATTAATAATCCTACTATGAACTAATACTATTTTTTATTCAAAATTTCAAAACTTTGTCTAAAACTTAAAAGTGAGGTTATGGTTCTACCACAGATATTTCTGAGAACTCATAGACAACGTAAAATCATTTTGTTCATGATTGGACTCACGAAAATTTTTCTTTCTGTTTGATTCGAACGAATCGTTGATATTTCAGAAACATTTTCATCTATATAAGAGATATAATCTTTGAGTTTCATGTAATATTTCGGAAAATTGATGCCGGTAATACAGCTGTCTGCTAGTTACTTTCAATATTGATTGTTGAAATAGGAGCGTTTGGACTACATTCCTAGAGATGGCGCCACCAATTTTCATTTCTCCATGCTGCTTTACCTGCTTTACAAACTTTTTCCGTAATTTCATTTTCGATTATCTGCCCAATTTCATAGATTGCATATAGGGTAAAAGCTATACCTAGTGATTGACACCTTAATCGATGCTATGACTCTCTTTCAACAAGAAGGTGTTAACTTTTTTTTTTAATATGAGCAGTGATCTTTTACACTTCTTCTATACATATAGAATCACCGAGTTTATTGTAAATGTCTTAAGTGATCTTCTACCAATTCTGTATTTATAATTTTATTTAGAAGTATAGAAATACTTTATTTAGTTCTTGTTTCATATTCGTGACGGTCTCCGCACCTCACAAATTTATCTTGATTTTTCATGAATTAGAACCGCCAAATCAATAATTAATAATGATGGTAACGTGATAATATCAAGGAATCTAAAATATTGATTACCAAGACGTATTGTTGGAAACATCGACCAAAAACCTCACAATCTTCTTCTGACAAAGAAACACATCGTTTGACCATGGTGATTCCCAAAATAAAACTCCGTAAGGAAGCCTGGGCATAATAAAGTGACATTGTTTGTCCGGGGGTTAGAATATTCTCTGAGTTTCTTATCAAATAGCAACCCTGTAGCGCAAGAGCTATATGTCACATCAGTGTCCAGCGGTTTTCACCTTTCCTCTATTCTCGAAAACTGAGATCGAGATATACCCATGTATATTTCTATTCTATGTAAACAGGGTGTTTCTGAATTGATGCGAAATATTGAAGGGGTGATTCCTCAGATAATTTTGGGAAAAAAAGTTTCCTTAAATGAAGGTCCGGAAATGAATTGTTTCCAACATACGGTGTGTTGAAGTTTTACTTAAAATCTGAATGAATGTACGCTACTGAGATATTTTAAACAAACAATTATTTTTGAATTCTCCGTTCAACTTGTGACAAAAAATCTCTTCAACCAATTCTTCCTGTGGGGCGACGTTTTTTGTCGTTACTTTAACCCATAATGTAATAGAGGACGCTACGTTAAGAAGTTCAATTTTTTACATGAAAACGGAGCCCCACAAAAAAAGGTAAGAGAGATGTTTTGTCGCAAATTGATCTAATAATTCAAGAATAATTGTTAGTTCATAATATCTCAGTGGCGTACCACTGTATTCATTGAGATTTCAAGTAAAACTTTAACACACTGTATGTTGGAAACAATGCATTTCCGGACCTTCATTTATGGGAACTTTTTTCCCAAAATCATCACCCCTTGAGTATTTCGCATCAATTCAGAAACAGCCTGTATAGCTACTTGAACCATAACTTAGCAGGGTAAGTTCGGTTCCAAAATGACTCGGTTAATAAGTTCGTTAACCAGCCAAATCGTACAGGGTGTGCCATAAAATATGGCCATTCAAAAGGTTTGTTCCTCAATATCTCAGACAAAACGAAATCATATACCTATATAAGTACCTATACAGGGTGTCTCATTACTCGACGTCAACCCGGAACCGGGTGAAAAGGCAAGTAATGCTGGTTGTCAGAAAAATATAAAAAAAATCTAAGTTGCATGATTTTAAAATAATGAGTATTTAAAAAAACACGCAAAATTCCACACCCTGTGGCAGTCTTTTCGCTCCTGTTGCCACAAAAAATATCAACTTTTTCCAACTTTTTTCTTTTCTGTGTAACCTTGAATAATGCTTGTCTAAACTGAAATCAAAATTTTGATACCAGCTGCTCTAGGTTTCATAAAAATAGGGCTTACTTCTCGGAAAAAAAATTCGAAATAAACAATTGCCTAGTTTCAACTGACTGTATTGAAAAAAAAATGTACTACGTAGGTTTGGCATGTTTTTTCAAAAGTTGGCGCATTTAGTGAGGATTCCAAAATGGTATAATACTTGTTTAATTATAGCTGCCGTAGTTCAAATTTATTTTCGATTGCCTTTGAATACACTTTTTCGTTAACTGCTTCCCAGTAATAGAGTCCAATGGGTTCAAGTCTGGTGAACGGGCCGGCCACGAGATTGGACCAGAACATCCAATCCATCTTCCGGGAAAAAATGTTATCAGAAAAAAAAATTTGCAGAAAAAAATTTTCCTGGGAAATTTCTCTGAAATTTTTTTTTTCTGGTAACATTTTTTCCCGGAAGATGGATCGGACGTTCTGGTCCAATCTCGTGGCCGGCCCGTTCGCATATTTCTATGTGGCAGACGTGATCTCAATTCGGCTTATGCCCGAGCGCAGCGTCTAAACGACAGCTGCGATCGCAAGGACCCGCGACGTTCGAGCTAAATAGCAGACGATATCGCAAGATTCCACCATGGCGAGGTAAAGAGAGGTTATGTTGACTATGTTGTCATAAAACTGACAATAAAAAAGGATATATAGTTTTGAATGCTTTCCTGATAATTACAGTAACAAGAAAGTACCAAACGGTGTCAGAATAAATTTGCAAACGAAAGAAGGCGTTTAGATGAGTACAGGTTATCTTGTTATTTATTTATCTATCATAATCTATAACTGAAGTGAAGGGTAGAAACGTGGTAGTTCACTTGTAAAGTGGAGATTTTGTGGAGCAGACATAAAAAGTTACGAACATGACGAATATAATCATCTCACAGACCATGTTTATGGAATGTTTTTCAGTGATTGATCTGACTGATTCCGATTATTCAAAGATATTCCATTGGAAAGAACAAAAGCTTATAATCTGGTTCAGATTGTCGATTTAATCGTGGTTAGCTTCAGCATGTATTATAAACAAAGACTTTTAGATTTGGTGCTAAACAAAATAAATGTTAAGCGATATGCTCCAGATGAAAAGGACGTTGATCCCCAAAACATCACGAAAATAGGACATTTGTAATACACTGTGTTGAGCTGCGACAAGAAAGAAGTATATTTTGTTGATACGGAAGTTTGCATTTGTTCTTGTCCTCAAGGTAAAACCGGTAAAGTGTGCAAGCATCAGGCTGGGGCTATTAAGAAATTCAGCATCAATAGTGCCTGCAATTCCTTGTCAGCACAGCAGAAACGGATTTTATATTATGAAATCGCTAGTGGTAGTGACCCACCTTCACATTTGCTTCAGCCTTTACGTCTTGAAAATGTACCGAATGAAACCTTCGTGTCGGATAAAGATGATCAAAATAATAGTAAGTCAAACCTGATGGTAATCGGTATCGAAGATGATACAAGTGCTGGGCATTCTGAATCCAGCAGTGAAACAATAGAAGATGGTAATAATAATAGTGACGCTACAGAAATATTGAGAGACTGGAAAAATTTCATAACTGACCTGAATAGTAGAGTTATAAAGAACCTCAAAGATGATCCTGAAAATTACGCGAAAAATATGAATAGTTCGTCTTCTCTATTGAGTGGACTGTACACGGCATTCAAATCATGTTGTTCTCTGAGAAGACGAATGGTTCCTACACAAAGAAAAGGTGTGAAAATTTCTGTACAGCCAACTAGTGTGGCCAGAAGAAAATCGAAGTTCACCGGTAGAAGGCGATTTCAGTCGGGAAAAAAACCTGCAAAGGACCCCGCACATTTTGTATGGGAATTGGCTCCCGGTGGATTTGGCTGAAAATTTGATATGATGTTCTACTAATCCTTCTGATCAAATGTCTAAACAGTCACGAAGCTGAAAAATGCATACTTCTAGGAGTTTTTAGTGATTTTTTGTATCCATTATGGCTTACGTATTATGGGAATTGGCTTCCGGTGGATTTGGCTGAAAATTTTATATGATGTTCTACTAATCCTTCTGATCAAATGTCTCCACAGTCACGAAGCTGAAAAATGCATACTTCTAGGAGTTTTTAGCGATTTTTTGTATCCATTATGGCCTACGTATTACCGTTCACACAGAAATGTTTGAAAAAATTTCGAATTGACAGAATCTGCTTTCAATAATCGCAAAATATTCTCAAACATTTGTGTGTGAACGGTAATACGTAAGCCATAATGGATACAAAAAATCGCTAAAAACTCCTAGAAGTATGCATTTTTCAGCTTCGTGACTGTAGAGACATTTGATCAGAAGGATAAGTAGAACATCATATCAAATTTTCAGCCAAATCCACCGGGAGCCAATTCTCATACAAATGTGCGGGGTCCTTTCAGAAAAACTGAAACTATTGCTCCCCATAGTCTGGATACGTGTGTAAAAACAAAATCGAACCTTGAGAGCTCGAAAGATTGCAAAGTAATAAATTATTTTTCAGAAGAGCAAGAACATCAGTGTCATGACATAACATCATGCTTGTCTTATTTTGTAGAATAATTAGTATTATATCAATTTTCTCCTTCGCTGCAGGCTTTATTATGTGAATATCAGCATCAGATCAAGACCAGCTTGGTTTGTTATACGTCATGACAAAAATGCTACTTTAAGATTTAATTTTGGTTTCAAAATTTTGTATTAGATAGGAATTATCACTACGTTATTAAATATCTTCAAACTGTAGGAATGTGTTTTTTAAGTTTTGATTATTGGGATGTTTGCTTGTTGATGTTTTTCTTTCAATCCATACTAATATTATAAATGCGAAAGTAACTCTGTCTGTCTGTCTGTCTGTCTGTCTGTTACTCTTTCACGCCTAAACGGCTGAACGGATTTTGATGAAATTTGGTATGGTGATAGATGATAACCTAGAAATGGTCATAGGCTATAAATAATCACGCCGTCGTTCTTAGGGGGTAGGCAGTAGTCAGATAACTAAATCGAGTCGAAATTTTTTCGGGGCAAAATTTTTCCGAGTCGAAATTCTTTCGGGGCAAAATTTTTCCGAGTCGAAATTCTTTCGGCGTAAAATTTTTATGAGTCGAAATTTTTTCGAGGCAAAATATTTTCGAGGCAAAATTTTTCTGTGTCAAAATTTTTCCAGGCAAAAATATCAAAATTTTTTCGGGGCAAAATTTTTCTCAGTCGAAATTTTTTCGGGGTTAAATTTTTCTGAGTCGAAATTATTTCGGGGGAAAAAATCTAAATTTTTTCGGGGCAAAATTTTGACCCGAAAAAGTCCGACTCAGAAAAATTTTCCACCGAATAAATTCTGACTTGCCAGAAAAAATGGCATATCAACGTATCCAATCAGATCAACAGAGACCGATTTATTCACAACGAAACATGAAAAAATGTATTTTTTCATCTGCTACCAAGTTTATTCAGAACATTTTGGAAAGGGTGGATTATAGAAGAAAGTGGTAAACAGGACGTTTGTAGAGATTCAATTCATATGAATAAATAAAATAAATATGTCTTAATCATCCATACTACCCATACTAATATTATAGATGCGAAAGTAACTCTGTCTGTCTGTCTGTCTGTTACTCTTTCACGCCTAAACGGCTGAACGGATTTTGATGAAATTTGGTATGGTGATAGATGATAACCTAGAAATGGTCATCCATACTAATACGTTATAAATGCGAAAGTAACTCTGTCTGTCTGTCTGTTACTCTTTCACGCCTAAACGGCTGAACGAATTTTGAAGAAATTTGGTATGGTGATAGATGATAACCTAGAAATGGTCATAGGCTATTAATAATCACGCCATCGTTCTTAGGGGGTAGGCAGTAGGCAGATAACTAAATTGAGTTAGTGATTTTTAGTCGTTTTTGTTGGGACTTTTGCTCTTTCACGTCTAAATGGCTGAACAGATTTTGATGAAATTTAGTAAGGTAATAGATGGTTACCTAAAAACGGATATAAGATCAAAATGATCACGTCATCGTACTTAGGTGGTAGGAAGTAGGCAAAAAACTGAATTGAGTTAGTGATTTTTTTATGTTTTTTGCTGGGAGTTTTGCTCTATCATGCCTAAACGGTTGAACGGATTTTGATGAAATTTAGTTAGGGGATAGATAGTGACCTAGAAAAGGATATGGGCTATTAATATTCATGCTATCGTACTAAAGGCGTAGGCAGTAGGCTGAAAACTAATTAAGTTAGTGATTTTTAATCGTTTGTTTTAAAAGTTCACCTCATTCACGCCTTAACATCTGAACGGATTTTTATGAGACTTGGTTAATATAAAGATAGGATCCTAGGCACGGACACAGGCTACTTTTTACGGCAGGAAAATATCTCATTCCCGCGGAAATTTAGCGTGATCGTGTCAAGAAGCGCATGACGCCATAGCTACTGAAATGATTATGATGTTTTTTTTAACTGAGTGTTACTAAGACTTCAAGTTAGTATTTGATCACAGGATCGGATGAACAGAGACCGATTCAATTTCATTAATAGATGAAAAAATGTCATTTTTCATCTCCTCCCAAGTTTATTCGATTTATTTTCAAAACGATAGGTTATGAAAAAGAGTGGTCAATACGGCGTTTGTAGAGAATTAATTAACCTATAAAATGAGGTATCAAACCAGAGAACGATTCCTTTCATTAAAAGGTGAAAAAATGTCATTTTCCATCTCCTCCCAAGTTTATTCGATATATTTTCGAAACGGTAGGTTATAGAAAAAAAGTGGTCAATAGGGCGTTTGTAGAGAATTAATCACTACATAGTATAAAACAAAGTCGCTTTCTCTTTCCCTATGTCCCTTTGTATGCTTAAATCTTTGAAACTACACAACGGATTTTGATGCGTTTTTTTAATAGATAGAGTTATTCGAGAAGAAGGTTTATATGTATTATAACATCCATTAAATAGTATAGAAGTACTGTTATTTTTGAGGTTTCTAATGTGATGTCCGTGCGAAGCCGGGGCGGGTCGCTAGTATATAAATAAATAAGGACTTTTGTAGCTAACTTCAATTATTATAAAGTGCAAGATCATTCTCATTCTCATACAAAATATTTTTACCATACCGTTATGAGTGGAGAATTTTACTCACGCGAATCAAAATGAATGATTCCTTGATATTAACACCATTCTGTTTCTTTTTTGTTATTTTATCTAACTACGCGAGAGGCTATTCTGAGATAACGTCTGCTGTTTAGCTTGTGTGTTTTGCGATCATAGCTGGCGTTTAGGAGCTGACGTTCGGCGCGAGCCGATTTGAGATCACGTCTGGCATATAGAAATATGCGGCCCGTTCACCGGACTTGAACATATTGGACTCTATTACTGGAAGCAGTTAACGAAAAAGTGTATTCAAAGGCAATCGAAAATAAATTTGAACTACGGCAGCTGCAATTAAACAAGTATTATACCATTTTAGAATCCTCACTAAATGCGCCAACTTTTGAAAAAACATGCCAACCTACGTAGTACATTTTTTTTTCAATACAGTCAGTTGAAACTAGGCAATTGTTTATTTCGAATTTTTTTTCTGAGAAGTAAGCCCTATTTTTATGAAACCTAGATCAGCTGGTACCAAAATTTTGATTACAGTTTAGACAAGCATTATTCAAGGTTACATAGCAAAGAAAAAAGTTGGAAAAAGTTGATATTTGTGGCAACAGGAGCGAAAAGACTGTCACAGGGTGTGGAATTTTGCGTGTTTTTTTAAATGCGCATTATTTTGAAATCATGCAACTTAGATTTTTTTTATATTTTTCTGATAACCAGCATTACTTGCCTTTTCACCCGGTTCCGGGTTGACGTCGAGTAATGGGACACCCTGTATAAACGAAACCCATAGAAATGAAAAGTGGCATATTTGTATAACAGGATATCCGATTCGAGTAATTTCTTTAATGAATACTTGTACATCGAATTTCCCTGCAAGATTTTGCGACCGCTGTGTTAACAGAACCAAAGAAAATTCAATTGGAATATTGAAAAGAAGAATCTCTATATATCCATGACATGATAACCGATTCAAGTGAAATTTATTTTGTGTACCTATCAAGACTGATATACTGAATGTTCATGTAAGATCTCAAAAGGAACGCATCAACAGAACCATGTTATTTGATTTTTTCAATTATTTTTTCACATTTTTCATTTTCTCACATATTTCATTTTTTGAAAAATTTCCATTATTCCTATTGTGCTGAGGTTCTGCATTTATAAAGTATCAATCTCAATTTCCATATAAAATTTAATAGTCTTATTGCTCCACCAAAGAACGAGCGCTCAAAAGCTCCTTCTCAGGGCTTTTCTTCCAGACATTTGGGTAGAAGGTAAAACGATATAGCACTCGTTTGAGTAGAACGAGCGCAACAACCCGAATTGATTTTCTTGCGAACAAGCCAAAGGAACTAATTTTCTTTACTACTCGACACTCCATTAGAATGCTCGGAATTGTAGCTATATATGCTGAGCATTGGACCGATTTGGACAATTAACGAACTGTGTCGAACTATTCCATAAACCTCGAAAATTTTAAGTATCTGGTTAGTGGCTCATTCCTTTCGAGAGGGTGCTTACGGATAGACCGTCGAACAGAACAGAACTACATACTTTCATCTCGGATTCTTGATCAGTGAGTCGAATCGAGTCGCTCAAGACCATTCTCGACTCCAAATTCTTGCAGACATTCACACGAATCTATGAAGTACATACTTTTCCCCTAGGAATGAGCTCGCAAAAGGAGACTACAGAGAGGTTATTGATTAAAATATAATCTGGGAGAATTCTGCATTTCTGGAAAACTTTTTAGGTTTTTACACCAAAGGACCCCGCACATTTTGTATGGGAATTGGCTCCCGGTGGATTTGGCTGAAAATTTGATATGATGTTCTACTAATCCTTCTGATCGAATGTCTAACTAGTCACGAAGCTGAAAAATGCATACTTCTAGGAGTTTTTAGCGATTTTTTGTATCCATTATGGCTTACGTATTATGGAAATTGGCTCCTGGTGGATTTGGCTGAAAATTTGATATGATGTTCTACTAATCCTTCTGATCAAATCACTCCACAGTCACGAAGCTTAAAAATGCATACTTCTAGGAGTTTTTAGCGATTTTTTGTATCCATTATGGCTTACGTATTACCGTTCACACAGAAATGTTTGAAAATATTTCGAATTGAGAGAATCTGCTTTCAATAATCACGAAATATTCTCAAACATTTCTGTGTGAACGGTAATACGTAAGCCATAATGGATACAAAAAATCGCTAAAAACTCCTAGAATTATGCATTTTTCAGCTTCGTGACTATAGAGACATTTGATCAAAAGGATTAGTAGAACATCATATCAAATTTTCAGCCAAATCCACCGGGAGCCAATTCTCATAGAAAATGTGCTGGGTCCTTTGTTGAACGTCATTCCTTATATTCCTGGCCTTTCAGAAAAAATAAAAATTGGTTAAAAATTCAACATAACTGTTTTCAAAATACAGAATGATTTGAGATTCTTTCTAACCAGAACGAAACCAATGAATGAGACATAAAAATCAAAAGATTGTGTTTACAATATTCCTTGTATATGTGGAAAATCTTGTAAAGAGACATCAAGACCTTCAGAGATAAGAAAAAGCGAACATAGGTACAACATCAAAATAGAGACAAGATCACAAATCGCTGATCATGTATGTTCAAAGAGCGGTAGATCATATGATGAACTAGAAAAACACAAATATACTATAATGACGGAACCTGATAATTATAAGAGGAATTAAGGAATCCACATGTATTTTGTTAAATGAAGTAGATAGGTAATTTGGCTAATTGTTCTGTTGGAATAGATCGTATTTGGATTGATTCATTAAAGAAAAAAATTACATCAGGAAATTTCAAAATTAAATAAATCAACATCTCTATGTGTTGACAACTTTCAATGTCAATGAGACTGCAAACAAAAAAATACACAATTCCAAAGATTTCACCAGTTTGTCTGAAGCCGAAATGATTATCCTTTTCATTTATTTCATTTTTTAGTTTTACTAAATCATCATTCCTTCTCTCACTCATATTCATTATATGGGCGAATGAGAAATTCATACTAAAAATACTAGGGAAATAATAAATTTCAGACAATTTTATTCCATATAAACAACGAAGTAACATAAAGTATAAGTGGTCTTCACATATAAACCGATGGGATAAACTATTGGTGTTTTTCATCTGTCTCCACATATTTCTTAAAGATTTATTCCTATTTGGGTCAAGTTCAATTTCCTCAGGTTATCATTCTGAAAACTTCATAATTCGATTATTATTCAGTAGTTGTCAATAAGTGTTTATGTTAGACTTTCTTTAAGGACTGCACATAATTGCGTATATTTTTCGATTTTGTTATGTTTCATAGTCATTAGAAGTTTTCTTCTGCTTGGAAGGTTCCAAGGAATATTTAATTCATGTATGTAAACCCTTCAAAGATTTATATATTAAGGTTGAACCCTATGTCAAACACTGTTCGATGTAATATTGTTATTGTAATTATGTGATTATAGTTATTGCCATATGGTTGAACCTTAATATACAGGGTGTCTGGTGAGGAATGGGACAACGTTTAGGTGGTGATGAGGGATGTCTCAAGGAGTGAGAAAATGCCATTTGAAATCATCTGAGGTACATGGTTCCTGATATACAGGGGGTTTTCGAAAAAATTAGGAAATTTCAAATGACCATAATTCAGGAAATATGAGAGCTAATCCGATGATTTTTCGTATGACAATGATAGAGTGAGTACGAATCTGTTTGAACGAAAAATTCGAAATGAAATCAGATCCGGACTCAGAAATTTTATTTTTTCTGAAACTAGGTAAAAACAACACCCTGTATGCGGTTTTCAATTTTTTTGACTTCATATTCTGAGAGAGCAGGAAAAATACATTCAAACGCAACTGTCATCTCGAATGGCACAAATTTTCCCTACTTTCTATGACCCTTCGAATGTCAATCTTCCGATTTTCGTTCCTTACATATTATTTTCTCGACATTTCAAAAGACCATAATTCAGGAAATATAAGAGCTAATCCGATGATTTTTCGTATGAACAATGATAAAGTGAGTACGAATCTGTTTGAACGAAAAATTCGAAATAAAATCAGATCTGGACTCAGAAATTTCAGTTCTTCTAAAATTAGGTAAAAACAACACCCTGTATGCGGTTTTCAATTTTTTTGACTTCAGATTCTGAGAGAGCAGGAAAAATACATTCAAACTAAACTCTCATCCCGAATGGCACAAATTTTCCCTGCTTCCTATGACCATTCGAATGTCAATCTTCCGATTTTCGCTCCTTACATATTATTTTCTCGACATTTCAGAAATATGAGATCTCAGATAGTTACTAATAAGTAAAAAAAAGATCATAAACGAAACAAAATTTTTATAAAAATCATCAAAAATGCGAAATTTGGAAAATTAATAATTAATTCTTCAAATATTGTTCAAAATGAAAACCACCAAACTTCTACACATTTATCTGCTCTTTTCATTAAGTTCAAAACTGCTTTCCTTATCACATTCGGGTTGTTTGGTATTTCGTCACATGCGTCTATTATGCGCTGAATTAATTGTTTCCTTGTATTTATTTCTCGCCCGTACATCATAGTTTTAAGGTGTCCCCAAAGGAAATAATCTAACGGTGTCATGTCGGGGACCGAGGTGGCCATGCTCTTGGACCACCACGATCTA
Source organism: Propylea japonica (assembly GCA_013421045.1). Lineage (NCBI taxonomy): Eukaryota > Metazoa > Arthropoda > Insecta > Coleoptera > Coccinellidae > Propylea > Propylea japonica. Next base: position 39,710,601 of record CM024242.1, on the reverse strand, counting down.
TCCATCTATTTGGATAGACCTCGATCAAATGATTTCTCACTAAAATTTAGAAATGTGGGGGTGCTCCATCATGCTGGAAGATAAGTCCTCTTTGATTAATATTCCCTAATAAATTAGGAAGAACATTCATAAGGAAATTATCATAAACTGCGCACCACACATTAACACTGAAACGTCTCTGTGATTGTCTTTGTACGACAGCGAAAATCAGAAGATTGACATTCGAAGGGCCATAGAAAGAAGGGAAAATTTGTGTCATTCGGGATGACAGTTGAGTTCGAAAGTATTTTTCATGCTCTCTCAGAATCTGAAGTTGAAAAAATTGAAAACCGCATACAGGGTGTTGTTTTTACCTAATTTCAGAAAAACTGAAATTTCTGAGTCCGGATCTGATTGTATTTCGATTTTTTCGTTCAAACAGATTCGTACTCACTCTATCATTGTTCGTAGGAAAAATCATCGGATTAGCTCTCATATTTCCTGAATTATAGTCATTTGAAATGTCGAGAAAATAATATGTAAGGAGCGAAAACCGCAAGATTGACATTCGAAGGGTCATAGAAAGCAGGCAAAATTTGTGCCATTCGGGATGACAGTTGAGTTCGAAAGTATTTTTCCTGCTTTCTCAGAATCTGAAGTCAAAAAATTGAAAACCGCATACAGGGTGTTGTTTTTACCTAATTTCAGAAAAACTGAAATTTCTGAGTCCGGATCTGATTTTATTTCGAATTTTTCGTTCAAACAGATCCGTACTCACTCTATCATTGTTCATACGAAAAATCATCGGATTAGCTCTTTTATTTCCTGAATTATGGCCATTTGAAATTTCCTAATTTTTTCGAAAACCCCCTGTATATCAGGAACCATGTACCTCAGATGATTTCAAATGGCATTTTCTCACTCCTTGAGACATCCCTTATCACCACCCAAACGTTGTCCCATTCCTCACCAGACACCCTGTATAAATCATTAAAGAATTTACTTAGATCAATCAAAAAATAAATATTTCTCGGGACCAGTAGAAAACTTCTAACGAATATGAAACAGAACAAAATGGAAAAATATATGCAATCATGTGAAGTCGCTATCATTAAGTAAACTGTAATATACAGTGTGAATAGCCAAATGGAATAAATTCGATAACGGATAAATGAGAGCGTGTTGGGAAAAACGCTTGGACACGTCGATATTTTTTTCAAAAAGAATAATTATATAGGATGTGTCATTTGACAGTGGCCGATACCAACTTTTTTATTTTAAACACAACCCCCTGTATATTATTTGTTTTATGGATTCTTCAGAAAATTCTAGACATATTTCATGTACAATGTCCCATACCTACCTTCAACTGTTTCGGCAATATTGAGTATTTTCAGAAGTATTACAATAATTAACATCAAAAAAAGCAAATCATTTTATATCACAAATAATGTAAAGAAAACAGAAAAACATCTCTTGAATTGAAATTAATTTTTTGTACATTATTTGTGAAATGAAATAATTCTTTTTAATGTAAATCATTGTAATACATCTGAAAATGCTCAATATTTTCGCCAGAGGAACCTTGTATATGAATCATGTCTAGAATTTTCTGATTCAATCCAAAAAACAAATAAAATGCAGGTGTTTGAATTTGAAATGAGAAAGTTGGTATCGGCCACTGTCACATGACACACTCTATAAAAATATTTTTTAATGCTCATCTAAAAATACAAATCGACTTGTTCAAGCTTCTTTCCCAACACGTTATCAAATATTTTTCCATTTGGCTGTTCCACACTGTAAACACTTATTGACACTACTACAAACTCTTGCGCCAAATATCTAATGATGGCTGGTTTTCAGAATGATAATCCGAGGAAATTGAACTTGACCCAAATGAAAATAAATCATTCTGAAATATGAGGAGTTCGGTGGAGACAGAAAAAACTCTAAATAGCGCTAAAAGCAGAATGTTGTGGTTTCAGTGGTGAATTCTTTCATGCGAATTTTCACATGCTACGATGTTCAAAAAAAAAACGGAAGCTTCTGCAGCAGATTAGGAATCATCCCGGCGAGCGATAGTTACCCAGCGTCCTGAATTATTCAGGGCTATTCACTAACTTGAGTGGTTATCGCAGTTGTTAACAATAGCAACTCTGATAACAACCTTCGATAACCACCAGTGGTTATCAGTAACCACTTTCAGTATTCTCTAATGAACCGCTGGCAACTGTTGTTATCGTAACAACCAGATAGCAACCTTCATGAAAATAGACGTGGCAGCGCCGCAAAATAGTTCTAATGTCCGTTTCTTTGACAGATATTGTTGATTGTCAATGTCAAATAATAGAGGTTAATGTGAATTTCTGTTGAATTTAGAACTTTCAACGATTAAAAATTCAGAAAAATTTCATATCAGTTGTTGTAGATGAATTTTAATAAATGTCCACTTTTGATCAGGCTTTATTAATATTTCTGTATGTTATTGTCAATGTGGGTTCTTTGTATCATATTTTATTTATTGGGTGTTTTTATTATGTAGAGCTATTTATAGAACTTACCTAACATATTTTCCATAACATTTTATTTTGTGACCAAGGAAAAATATATTCATAATAAAAATTCTCTTTAAAAACTAGTTAGTAGCTACATATGTTAAAAATATCATATGAAATGATCAACTCTGATGTTGAAATAGTAAAATTTTATTGCATTTGAATAATCTGAAATGTTTTACATTTTACATAAAATGGCGCCGATACGAAAAAAAGGCAAGATATATTTTTCGTCCTAAATTGAACGAAGAATTAAAAAAATTGATAGTTTAAAATATCACTTGGCTCACTACTTTTTTAGTCAGTTTTTAAGTAAAATTTTATCTTGAAAACAAAACGTTTGCGACCCCATGTTTACGTGACTTTTTTTCTTAAAATTACTTTAGGAATCTCCCCTTTCCGTATAATGCAGTACTCTGTTTCAGTAAACATTTGAAGCGACTTTTAAGAACACCAAACATCCTTTTTATAATATTTCTAGTCGTTTTATGACACTCTGTATATGCTGCTTCGAGAGTATTACACTCTGCATCTATAAAAGTAGTCATTTTTTGTCAATAAACGCAAGTAGTTATCGTTAACAACACCTCTGAAGCAGTTGCCAGTGAACCACTCTTTATAGCCACTAGTTGTTATATTTAACAACTTCCATAGCGACTTTCTTAAATAGTGAATACCAATTTCGCACTTAGCAACTGACCTTGAACATAACCACTATTTTCAGTTGCTATCCTTAACAACTTTGCTTAGTGAATAGCCCCGATTATCTGCGATAGAACTCATTGTTTCGGCAAGAAACCTGGGAAATTGTGAAATGTTCCACATACTGATTAGGCAAACAAATTGTTTCCTTCATTCTCCACTGACAACATAGCCCAATCAAATTAGGATTTCACCTCGGAATGAAAGATAATAAGCTGAAAATTGGTATGAACCTTTGTTTTGTCATTCTAAATGTTGTCTCAAAAGTCACAAATGCTATCGTGCCGGCGTCTTAAGATATTGAAGGTCAAAGGTCATAAAAATCGGTTTTTTGCAAATATCTGCCTGCCTATTGCTTAAATGAGATTTGCAGTTATTATGAAAGTTGTAGACTATAAAATTGTCTACAACTTTTGTTTGAACTTTTTTTCATACGACCAACCGTTTTTGGGGTAGAGCGCGAAGAGTGCGCAGCGTACAGTCATATATGACCTAATGCAGGGTCAAGCGTGAGTTACGGTTAGCAGTTCGTTGTATAAAGTCAAATATTTACTTAACAATTATAATTATTAAACAATGCCCATTATTCATGTACTAATTATTAATTATTTATACTTAATTAAAATAAGTTATTAAATTATTTATATATAATTATTATTTTACTATAGTATATTATTGATTCTGGATTATATATTTCAATTATATTTTATATTGAAAAGTGGAGGAATATATTTCACACATATCTTTATTTATCATTGAATATGGCATATTGATTTTAATTATAATAAAATTGTAAAAGAAAGCTAATTATCTTCTTCTTCTTCGTCGTCTTCTCCTTGTTGTCGCTCCAAAAAGTTCAGTTCATTGTCATCATCCTCATCATCGGTCATATTCATCTCCAAACGTTCCAGAATTTCAGGCTCATATGTGCTTTCTCCATCGGGGTTACTTGGATTTAGTGAAGCGCTGAGGCAAGCTTGTCCATTGCACTGGCCACAAGCTGAAGAACATAGTAGCCCTGACTTTCTGCATCCACAGCGGGAACCACAACCATTTTTGCAATTGCAAAATATAACGTTTAGTATTTCGGCTGGTGCTGGAGGTAGTAACGTCCTTATGGGCTCCAGGATTTCTTTTTCGAGCATCCAACCCCATTCTTGAGGTTCTATGTCCTTCCCTAATCACGTTTGAATCTGGTAGTAGACACGATTGATATGTTGACGAGCTGCTACACTTGTTGGTGGAAGTGTTGACAATTGTACAGGTTTATTTAGTTTCGTTAATTTGATGAATTGCGTGTAGCGGGAATGGTCAATGTTGTCCTCAGATTTTGGAGCATTACCTATATAATGCCAACAAGATGCGCACTCCATTTTCAAATAATGTTTGTTCCGGGCAGTTTTCTTGTTGAAATACTTCCACCAGTTCATCCAAATTGGGAATTTTCTCCAATGCTCTAGTAACAGTTTTTTTTTCCTTTTTTAAATAGCGCAGAAGTCGTGTCACAGCCACTAAATGCATGTAAAAATAAAATGTGTTTTTCAGTACGAGGATATTGGTTAAAACTTTTAGAAGAGTATATTTGTGTTTTGACATTGCCTTTACCAACTTTTTTGAAGAAAATTTCCTGTTGATGGGGTTGAATACGTCCAATCAAAATAACGAGCAAATCAATATCATCTCCTATGATGACAGCAGTCATCATAAGGCAATAGCTGTGTCAATTATGAGAACATCAGCATCATCTCTGGCTTGTTTTGTTGTGATATTACCAGTTTCAAATTTTTCAACAAGCATGTCGATAAATTTTTTTTATTAGACCGATTTGATGAAATTTTTTTTGACTGATTGGCACAATCATTGTTTCGTCAAAACAAACTCCATAAGATTTTGAAAGTGCAGCAGTTCTTCTTTGTTGTTCCTTTGCTTTAATATTTTTACTATAGTCGGAATATCCGTCAAATACAATAATTTAATAACTTATTTTAATTAAATATAAATAATTAATAATTAGTACATGAATAATGGGCATTGTTTAATAATTATAATTGTTAAGTAAATATTTGACTTTATACAACGAACTGCTAACCGTAACTCACGCTTGACCCTGCATTAGGTCATATATGACTGTACGCTGCGCACTCTTCGCGCTCTACCCCAAAAACGGTTGGTCGTATGAAAAAAAAGTTCAAACAAAAGTTGTAGACAATTTTATAGTCTACAACTTTCATAATAACTGCAAATCTCATTTAAGCAATAGGAAGGCAGATATTTGCAAAAAACCGATTTTTATGACCTTTGACCTTCAATATCTTAAGACGCCGGCACGATAGCATTTGTGACTTTTGAGACAACATTTAGAATGACAAAACAAAGGTTCATACCAATTTTCAGCTTATTATCTTTCATTCCGAGGTTGGCCCCTTTTTTCATCTAATTTGACTGGGCTAACATAGTCATACGACCGTTTTTCCGACATCTTAGATATAAACGGCGAGGAACATTCTGAAGAATTTCTTGAAGGTCTTGATGGTTGACAGATGCAACATTTTTTTGTACCGAGTGAAAGGCGTGCCGATTTGGTGATCCCTGAACTACAACTTTTCAACCCTATGGGATAGAGAAAAATGAATTGTACATCGCGGTGATCTGTTTACGTTCACCTCATTGCTTTATCTTCTTTTGTTTTCGAGTAATAAACTGAATTTGATATTAAGGCATTTTCAACTTTGGTAATTATCTCCGTTCCTGTTTGCACTATAAACTTGGAACTAACAACATTACATAAACTTTTGTCTTATCATATTGAAAAAATAATTTGTTTCTACTCAAAAATAATCACAATTCTTCTCTTACATTACTGGCGACGCTAGGAAGCGGATAACAACAAGATCTCTTCAGTGTGTGTTCCTCTGATCACTCAAGAATCAAAGAAAAGGAAGAGGCTAACACACTAGCCAGAAAAGGAGCACAGGAACACCACTTGCGTTATAGTTATAGTTTGAAAAGGTAGAAGAGTTCACTGCGACCTCAAGATCTATTGTGCCCCGTTACATAGCGGTTCTGACCACATCCTTTACTGCTCGCCTTCCAGTTCCAGAGATCTGATGAAATCCAATATCTGTGAAGGCTTCAACGAGGCTAGTTCCTCACTCTTACAAGTTTCTCGCCCAAGGCATTCTTTCTTTAGGTTCGCAATGGCAAAACATTCCGTGACTAGATGAATGGGGGTTTCTTCTTCCTCCTCACAGAACCTACACTCTTCAGTGTCCGATAATTGCATCCTGAACAAATGCTTCCTGAGGCGACAGTGTCGTGTAAGGAAGCCAGTGAAGAGGTGTAATTGTTTCTTACTAAGATCCAGATATCTTTTCGATCTTGATGTTTCCAAAGGAACTTAGTGGAATGATCAATCCCTGGGAAATTTCGCCAGAGCTTTTCCCTCTCGGCTTTCTCCTTCTCCAGAAACGCCTTCTTATAGGTGGTACATTCACCTATACCACAGAAGGGTAAATGTTAGACCAGACCAGAGCTTTGCCGAAGTCTTGTGCTCGTGAAAGCACTCGAAGCACTTTTGTGCTCGTAAGCACAGTGCTCGCGAGAACTAAAGTGAACCAGTGCTTAGTGCTTGGTGCTTCGCGAATTTTTTGAAAAGGCTTAGTGCTCAGTAATCCGAAAAAGTGCTCCTAAGCACCGCAGTGCTCCCGAGCACTTTCAGAAGTTACCAAGCACTAAGCCCTTTATGGACTTGTCGGAACATGAAAATGACCTGATTGGAATAGACAAAGAACTAAAATATTATTTTTTTTCCGGTCAACCTCTATGGATATCTAAGTTGTTGAATTTTTCCTTCATTATAACTCTGGTGTTGAAAGACGATCTCACTGTATGCATGAAGCGGAGCATATATTCGTGATTTTCGATGTTAACGATCTTTTGCTTTAAATAAAATATTTTTGCAACAGATTTCGTTTATTTTTCTTAATAACATTTTTCAGTTTATAAAGGTGGACCATATTCCAAGCCCATTTGTGCTACATGTAAATTTGACATTTTTCAATTCAGTAAAATTCCAAAATCATTAAGAAAACTTTTTAAAATAAAGAGTTGCTTATTTCAATAATATAGACACCTACTTCACTTATCAATAAATATCGTTTTCTCAAAAGTTGGCATGTTACGTCTATCTTTGAAACGAAGCGGTTTTTCGAAAATCATTTAAGAACAAAATATTATCAAGAGTCACTCTTTAATTTTTTTAAATGAGAATGGAAGTAAATTTAAATAGGAATTAACTCAAAAAACGGTTTCAAGAACCCAAGTTTGTTTAAAATAATAATTTAATGACGTCGGGAATAATTCATAGCAAACGGCATGGTTGTCACACAAATATCTGTTTTTTCTCAAGTATTCCAATTAAAAATTACATAATTCAAAAGAACTCTGGCCCATAAAAAATATCTCACTGATTTGAAATGATGAACCAGCCATTTTTCATCGTTAAATTATACATATCTCCTGAGAGTTACGTTGTCCGTTGCAAGATGCCAGAAAATTTAGATATTTCGTAAGTCGCTTGGTGTAGTACGAATTTTACGAGGTGAAGGAATGTTTCAGGTTATAAAAATAAACATTAATACTTTCTTGATGTTCTTATGAATCGAGCAATTTTGTAAATAGTAGTAAATTGTCCGTTAAAAATAAACCAACGCAACCGCGTCCCTAGGGAAAAGAAGAAAGGATTCTGCAAGCCGTAATCATTTGTATTATTTACGGGACTCCTGGATTTATTTCGGGGAATGACGAAGGTTTCGGAAGGCGACCGTAAAAAAATCCCGAGGGAGCCACTTTCAGCGGAAACTTTCCAGGAAGAGTTGTTTTCTCCACGGCTGATCAGGAAACAGTTCGCACCGGCGAAATAAAACAATACGTTATACATTTTATTTTTGGGTCAAACATATCGTAGTCCAACGTAGTAGAATTTAGGTTTGCGACTGCGTAATAACTAGAGACCGGATTATATGCAACATAAAAACGTTGTTATAAGCATTGTCCTCAAACAATGTTATAAGCATGCTAATATCATTGTTCAAACGATGCTAATATGCATGAAAAATGGTTAAAATATACACGAAAATAGGCCAAATATGCAGAATATGCAATATTGAATAATAAACTTTGGAAACTCAAAAAAAAGGAAAAGTAATTTTTCTTTCTAAATCAACTCTCAAGAATATGGTAGGGGAAGTATGCCTATGATGGCATCCTGATTATGATGGCACACTTCAAAGAAGTCTGTTAACATCAACCGAACAAACTTATATTTACTGAGTTTGTAAGCGAGATGGCATTTACGCTTGATATACCTACGTAGTTACACCTTGAATACGTGGCAATTTGTGACTGTTATAAGAGTTCAATCATTTGGGTAAGTGTTGATGTATGATAGTTATTTCATTCTTTTTCGTTTTATTTGGATATTCAAAAATCTGTGTAAAAAAGGATTATATTTTCCTTTAATCACTCTATAATAATGCTTTTAGTGTGAAAGTTTTAGGTTTTTTCGTCTTTTTAGTACCTTTTTCGCTTTGTTGAAAAATATATATTACTTATGCTTATGATGGCATAGCCAGAGTATTCCTATGATAGCATAGGGTGCCATCATAGGAAAAAAAATCTAGATCAAGAAACGATTCCTCCAAAGCCTGGTACTTCGCAAGGAATAATAGAGGTATCCGAAAATAATGAAAATGGTTTCAAGTGAAGTATCGAGATCATTGAAAATCATACAAGAACTCTCACTACTGCCAACTGCCGTTGCAGGATCAACAGTGAACAGAGGAAGAAAACGAGGAAAAGTTGGAATCCTCAATACAACCCTGGCATAAAAGAAAAGGAGTTGGAAGAAGAAGAGAAGACAAATAAAGAGAGAGAGAAGCTAGCTAGAAAGGTCAAAAGACAGATTAAGTTCGTAGAAGAAAATGAGGTAAATGAAGAAAGACATTATGACGATGATTCAGATGCCGCTTGTCTTTATTTTTATAAGCTGTTTTCCATGTCTCGCCCAGGGGAGAATTGGTTGCGTTGCCAGAAATGCGCCAGCTGGTGCCATGCCGAGTGTGCTAGTGCAAATCATATTCGTAGGTGAATTGTGCGTAAAAAATTATATTTTTATATTTTGATTTTTGATGATGCCAAAGAATGTAAATTTAGTTTCTTTACACTTATATTTCCATTTTCATTAAATAGGACTGCTATTTTCTTCAATAAAACATTTCAATAAATAATATCATTTTATTTTAAGTTATATGCCATCATAGGACATACGTGATCTTATGATGGCACCCGTGGCCAAATTTTAAAGAGTGCTATAATCCAAATTTTTAACAATTTATATTGAAACTATACATAAGAATGCATACTACGTACGAGTAGCAGTAAATCTGTACACTGGATGACATAGAAAAATATTCCTTTAATGAAATATGTAAATAATTCGTTAAGGGTGCCAACACTTCCCCTATTAAAATTCAATTTAATGTTTTTGAAAACATTCACAATTAAATAATGTTCCAAAATTTCAATTGTTGAATTTTGCTTTCGATCATTTTGAATATTTTTTTATGTGGAAAAGGTTCACTCAACAGCCACGGACGTAACTGGAGAGGATTTGAACCTTGCTGCTATGTTTTCCCTTATAAGCCTTGTTCGCACTACGCACTATGCTAGTAGCTTAGTCGAATAGCTAAAAATTCAGTTACTAAACGTGTGTGAACACCAAGAATTTAGTCGAGTAGATTAGTGTACGTGTAGTTTAGTCCAGTCGATCCATTTGATTCTATTTTATAGGGCGAGTAGAGTACCCCACCACGCGATACTCTTCACTCGCTCACAGACTAGATAGATAGGTCCAAACCGAAAATGTCTTTCCGGTGGAGCGAAGAAATCACCCTCAATTTCGTAACAAAATACCTCGAACATGAATGTTCGTTTCGCTTAGAAGAAATCGCGATTTGTGCGTTGTGCCAAAACGCTTCTCACTTGTGAACTCTACTCGATCAAAGTGCGAACGATTGGATGGACAGTAGCTACTAAATTTCTCACTACTCGACTAAGCTACAAGCGTAGTGCGAACAAGACTATAGTTTCAACTTCAACTAGTGCATAACTTCTGCCGTTTCTTTAATGAAACTTTCGATAAGAGACAAATCTTTGAAACCTAGATTTCATTTCAATATCTTTTCAAGCTTTTCTTGAGGTTTATTTGAAAATACCAATGCAACGTGAAGTTAATTGAATGAAGTATTTTACTCATTTATTGGATACGTTCGTAGCGCGCGGCTACTAATACTGCGTTCTGGAATGCGATAAAAGTGATTCGCACATTCACAATTATTAGTATTATTACTCAATAGACCTCATATTTTGTGGAATTTGGTCGGATTCAGCACTTTTATCGTATTTCGGAACGTAGGAAAGAAAATAATAACTGAAGACGAAAATATGGTATGAAAATTTCAAGATGCTTTTTCGGAAAGGACCTTATTTCATTTGGTTATTTCTAGAGACCGAATTATATGCATTTGCATATTTGTATATGCTTTTATTTGTTCCTCATTTGTAAACGTCAGTTTCCAAAAACACAATATTAAGCAAGAAAGTTTATTTTATCAAGTCACTAACTTGTAAAACTGACAGTTAACTTGTAAAATTTTTACAAGTTAGTAGTATTATTCACATTGGGAGTTGTCAAGTACTTGCTTCTAATTTCATTCATTCCTCTAATTTCAGAGTTCCTGGAACAAATGTATTTCTCAATAAACGTTCTCAAACTATTCGAAAACGATATTCGTGCCAAACAGACTCGGTTGTACTCACAGATGAAGAACCTGGCTATGTTCACAAACTTACCCCGAGCATGTTCTGCTTACTCCAAAGCGTTCAGAGTATGTACTCTCGATCGTTCAGAAACTTTCTCGGAGTAAGCTCCATGTACCCTGCTTTTTGCAGAGTATACGGTACTCTGACAGTTATTTGAATTTGAGTCGTTATTCATTCTTTTCCATTCATTCGAGAAAAATATTTCTGTTTGAAGGTTAAAGCTTTTTTTGTTGTTTGTTAACCGTTTTGAGTTAATATCTCTATTTTCTCACGAAAAATTGAAAATTTGGAAGTTTTATGGAATGACAGTAATATCCGTAAATAAATTGAGGTTTACATTATCTCCATTACACTTGAAACCGTAATGTGAAAAATGTTGTTCGAATTTGAAACTTATTTATATTGTTTTTATTCATTTTGGGTGAATATTTCGGATTTCACACGATAAGCCAAGAATTTTGAGAAAATCTTAACAAAATCAAAAACATACTTTGATACTCGAAAATAAGAGTATGGAAATGTACTATAATAGGTATTATAATTTTATTAGAATTTCATTTTTACAACTGTTGAAATTCTGTCGATATTCCCAGATAGGGATTTTTAGAGATGATAAAAAAAACACTTGAAGGTGTAGGTACCAGGTAGCCATTTGACATCCTTGAATGGGTGTTAGAAAGTTCCAATAGTCATCTTTTGATCTTGATATCTTTTCCTTACACCGAAAGAACATTTTGGTTACATTAACTAAGTATTCTTAACTATCACCAAATTAGTGATTGAAATATGGCTTATTAAACATTTGCTATGGAGAAACAAATTATTTGTTTACAACTTGGTGAATAAAGACTTATACAGGGTTATCTTATATTTATTCCATCATAATAGTCATTTGTTGATAATAAATAAACATTTTGATTTATATAATGAATGTATCATAAGTATGAATAAAGACTTATTCAAGGTTATTTTCTGTTTATTCCATCATAATATTCATTTGTTGATAATAAGTAAACATCTTGCTTTACATAATAAATGCATCATAAGTATGAATAAATACTTATTTATTATTCGTATATGCTTGTTCATAAGTAGGTACAACATGAAAACAATTTAATAATTAATTATCAATAAATATTTTGTTTGCTGGAATTACTCATTTTATTTCTGTGAGAAATATTTTGTGAGGATTATTTGAGAATTGATCGACTTCTAATGAATGTTTTATTCATGAGAGCCGTTATATATTTTCACCTCCAGATATGAAACAGACGGATAACTTCAACTGATATTAGTTAGTTATCCGTTAGTTTGATACCTGGATGTGAAAATACTAGCTCTCACAAATGAAACATTTATTAGTAGACAAATTATTCCCAAATAATCCGAACCAAATATTTTCTCACAGAAAAAACAAAACTCAATGAATATATTATAGTTATACCAGCAGACAAACTATTTCATTAATAATGATGAAACCTGTAATAAAATTAAACTGTCCATTTTAATTTTCAATGGCCTGAGGAAAAATCAAAAAAACAATGTATCTTTCATTCAATAAATATATTTTCCATAAAAAACAAAAATACATACATATAATAAATCATATAACAAAAACAATTCCACTATTTTGTGGTTTAATATATAATTGTAAGTGTGATAACATTAACAAAGTAATAAAATATAAACTCTCTCATTCTTTGTAATATTCTTCTGGACTTAAAGATTAATTAGTAATTTATGAAAAATTTTTACTTAAAAAATATCACTGTTTAACGTATGTGCATTTGAAGATGAGAATTACGAGACGAGGAAAGGCATGATTTTGGAATATAAATACATATTTGAATTTTCGTATCCTTACTCACCTGCTCAAATTACTGTAGGTTTTTGAAGCATTGAAACTTGAAGTGTTATTGTCCAGAGGAGTTTCAACTGTCCCAACACTGCCAGAAGGAGATATTCTGAAATGGATACATATATATTACTTAAAATCAGTAATTTCTTCTATTTATTGATATTGCTTACAGTGTATCCAATAAATTTTTACTCTTCAATTTTAGCCTGATTTGAACTCTAGTTCCCATACTGTTTGAAATCAGCGTCATTTTCAAATTCGTTATTCCATTTTCTGAAAAATTGTTTATTATTTACACCAGCAAATATCAATTATAAAATAAGAGAAACATTTTTATAGTAGAATTTTTCACTATAATAAATTCATAAGCCAAGGTGAGGTACTTACGTTCAAAATCTCTCAGCATCTCCTGGGTAACGCCACATTCCGCAAGGAAGAACGGAAAAACTTCAATTTTTTTGTTACACTCACAACAATTACAACCAGCCGCACAGCAAGGCGCTAACATTAACCTTCAGGAACAAAATTAATCTGGAAACTGACACCGTTGGCACTTGGCAGACCGTTGGCGTTACTTCGTTATTTGGCGGCACAAAATATTGTGGTTTGATTGGAGTTCCGATACTGATGTAAAGGCTATTCGCTGGGACTTGTCTGTACAAGAATTTACGCTCAGACAAATAAAGTTTATTATCAGTTATTATCGTAGATTTATTATAAACAAATGATCTATTAAAATCATAACCCTAATAATAATAAACATATTAACAAAGATTTATTAACAGATAATTCTAGATTTATTGATAATGACCAAATAATATTGATTGGAAACCAAATCTATTGATAAATATATTTCAATCTCTGTAATAAATAACTTATTTATAATAAAATTATTTTGTTTGAATTCAGTAGAACAAAATCGTTTGTTTTTAGTGAATATTAAAAAATGTTACTAAAAGTTTTAATGAATGAGCCATATTTGTTGTGAATCTTATTGAATAATTTCCACCAAATTTGGCAGTAACAAATATTTTATAACTATAACTGAGAATTTTCTTTCAGTGAGTTCATTTAAAGTTACTTCATCCAAGTGAACCCTAATATTTTGGCCAAAATGATAGAAAGAAATGGCATTCAAAATCAATAGTCAGAATTAAATTATCGTTCGAATGACGCAATAAAAGAGTATGTTCCTGGAGAACAAATTTTTGATAGCGCCGCGACGCCTGAAAACTTAATTGTTTTCTTCGACTCTCACTCACATCTCGAGTCAACAGAATAAAAAAATATTAATTTTTTTTCGAGAAAAATCAGGTCAGGATAGTAATCACCCTGTACAGCTTTCGTCATTGGCCGCCTTATAAAGTTGCTGGAATCTGCGAAGTTCGCATATTGTGCGCTCCAGAAACGACAATGATTAATGAGGCCGAACATTTCTCTCGCTAATTGGTTATTTTCCACTAGGTTTCAATATTTGAATTGATTTTATGTTAAATATTAATTAAACGAGCCCGTTTACGAAATACGCCATCTTTGAATATCCAAAAATTGCTCCTATAAGCTGCTATTATAACTAATGTGTGTATATCATAGAAGTTACATTTATACTCCGTAAAAAAATACTGCGATAAATACAGGTTGGTCCAGGTCATCTATAATATACAGTGTGTTTCGTCATGACTTAGCGAAAATTTTAAGGCATCAAATATACCTAATATTATCAACAAAAACACCCAAATCTGGAAGTTTACCCCCTTAGTTTTGGAGTAGTCCCCATTTTAAATTCACTTTTTTATTTTCGTTAACCTTCCAAATAATATCGATTCCTTCGGACATACTAGTAAAGGTCCTACAGATGTGAAAAAATGTTTTTTGAAAGATGATACTACCACCTTTCATTGAAGTATAACAATATAAAAACATTCAACTTGAAAAAGCCATAAAAAATTTTTTTTAATGATTTAACACGCAAGGATATAAGCTACAAACAATAACACTTACATCGTTTCTGTAAGTTACATAATTTGAGAGTTATTGCTGTTCGAACATGATCACTACGTTAGCAAAAGACACAAAACAGGTCGTCATGAAGGCCACTGCCTGTCTACAGAGCAGAGGCGGCCATTTTGAGCAATTTTTATGATTAATTTGCTTGTTTGATCATTGAAAATTATCGAAAGTACAGTACTGAGGTTTTTTTTTATTTTATCAATTTTCATGTTCGACAGCAATTACTTTCTAAATATGTAACTTACAGAAATTATGTTGTTATCGTTTTGTAGCTAATATTCTTGCGTGTTAGCTCATTGAAAAAAAAATTATACTTCAATGTGCTAGTTCTTGTACTATTGCGAATTTACTAAGAAAATCAGTACATTTTTTACTAGAATTTTTTTGAAGAATTCTTTTATAACATTTTGAAGTTATATGTTTTCATATTGTTCCACTTTAATGAAAGGCGGTACTATCATCTTTCAAAAAACATTTTTTTCACATTTCTAGGACCTTTATGTCCAAAGATATCGATATTATTAGGAAGGGTAAACTAGAATAAAAAAGTAAATTTAAAAAGGGAGCTTATCCAAAACTGTGGGGGTGAACTCCCCAATATGAGTGTTTTTATCGATAATTTTAGGTATATTTGATGCCCTTAAATTATCGCTAAGTCATGACCAAACACACTGTATATAGAAATACTTCCTCTCCGAAACAAATAGTATTCTTCGTATTGAAGTATGAATGTTAAAGCTATTTTTTTTAATAACACGTTTCGTTACGAAGATATTCTTAATAAAATGTATCATATCTAGCTTCATCGATGTTTCCATGCATAAGAATGTGTTTTATTTTTCAATCGGAAATAGCGAATTTGCTCCAAATTTTTGTGGTTGGGAAAACAAATGGCGTATCATTTTTTTGAATATATTCAGTCTTGATGCAATACGGACGCCTCAGGTAGAAAAGAAATAATGATTTCCTGCTGAAAGTGCTCCTTGATGGTTGTGAACCATGTGAAAAATTCCATGAAAATATGTCAAGCAATGACAATCACCTGCAAATCGGCTATCACACTCCCTACAAAGAGGAACATTTACTCATCTCGGATAGCAAGTATCAGGAGCATTTCTGTCTTCGTGTCTGAGGAGCTGAGTCTCTATAGAACGATGCGGGTGAACAATGGGCCACTAGGCCTCAGTTCGGCCGGTAAGGCACCGCACAGAGAAGAAGAAGAAGTATCAGGAGGATTGAGATTTGAGGTGTTCGGTGTTCTTCTTCTCCTGGGCCCTGTGTTGTTCGTCCTTCGTTGGTTGGTCCTGGATTTCTCGGTTGATGTCGTGGTAGTTGGTTTTGCAATGTTTCCCTCCATGGTTGTTCCTGGTGCCCATCGTGACCTACAAACTTCCTAACTGTTCTAGCAGTACCGAGAAGTACTACTTTCTGTATTACTTTGAAAAGGTTTTCATCCAAATCTAGCTCCTTGAGGTTGGACTTGAGGCTCTTAGGAATGATTTCTGTGGTTGATATGAGAATGGGAAGGGTTCTGGTACTAGACAGTCCCCACTTCCTTTCAATCTGAAGTTCAAGCTCTCGATATTTCGATATTTTTCAGCGTATTTTTGACGTAAATTGTTGTTACTTGGAATGGCTACGTTCATACGTATTGCTCTCTTTTCCTTTTTTCTTCACTAGAATTATGTCTGGCCTGTTATTAACAACTGTTAAATTTGTAAGTACTGTGCATTCCCAGTATAGCCTGTAATGGTGGTTCTCCAGTATTACTTCAGACTGATATTTAGGTACAATATGGATTTGTTTCGGATTGCAGTCTCTTCAGTTGGATGGCGAGTTCCTAATGAAGTATTTCACAAACTGCATCATGTCCACTCTTATATTCATTTCCAGCAAAAAGTTGACAGCCTCCAGTATAATGTTGGATAGTTTCTGATGTTTGGCATCCATAGCGAAATCTATCGTCGTTGAGGCTTCTATCCTTTAGGATATATTTCTGATAGCTTTTAGTTTGCACTACTTGATCTTGAATGGCAAGGAGGAAATCTTCTGTTTCATTATTATTATTTTTATTATTATGTAAAAGTTATCAAGAACGAACATCTTTTCTTCTATAATCTTAAACCCCTGTATTTCAGAGGAATCTAGTGGCTTATTTTTGACTAAGAACATTATGACTAAATGCCAGAGGAAAGCTTGTTTAAGTATTACAGGCGCTCTGAGGTCTACCCCTACAGCAGCGATGGAATGTCTGCTGGGTCTCCCTCCTTTGCACCTAGTTGTGAAGGAGGTGGCTATGAAGACAGCTCTAGGAATCTGGGAACGGGGACAATGGCGCGATGGAGGACTCTTCACTGGGCACGCAAGGGCCCTCAAAATGGTTAAGGATGCTCACGCTCCCCTTCTCCAAAGAGGTGACCGCGCGGGCACTAAGTTCTACTTCGACGAACCCTACAGGGTAATTGTTCCCGACAGAGACCTATGGTCTTCATCAAACAGGCTTCTTAGTCCAGGGGGTCCCACCTGGTTCACTGATGGCTCTGTCACAGCAACAGGGTCTGGTGCCGGAATCGTGGGTCCTCACTTCAATCAAGCTATCCCTCTGGGGAAGGACTGTTCCATTGTGCAGGCTGAGCTATTTGCGGTTCTTGCATGCGCACTGGAAAATATTCGCAAGGGATACTCTGGCCAGCACATTTACATATATTGCGACAGCCAGGGAACTCTGAAATATCTATCCGATGTTAGAGTTGATTCTCTTTGGTAGAAGAATGCAGGAAAGCTCTGCGTGGGCTGGGCTCTGATAACTTTTTGAAAGTAATCTGGTGTCCGGCTCACGCGGATATACCTGGTAACGTTAAGGCAGATGAACTGGCTAGGCGGGGAGCCGGATTAGCATTTGTTGGTCCGGAGCCTGCGCTGCCAATCTGTCGCACATCTGTCAGAAGTTTCTTCAGGAACTGGCTGAACAGGGAATTTTCCTCGGAATGGAGCGCAGGGGTGGGCCAAAGGTGGTCGAGGATTCTCATTGAGAAACCGTCCTCGCGATCTGAGGTCAATAGGCTTCTGTTGCTGGAGAGGAAATAACTCGGTCTGGTGACTGGTGTATTGACTGGTCACCTGTTTAACAAGCATTTGAAGAGAATGGGATTGACGAGCTGCTCCCTATGCCGGTGGTGCAGGAGTACTGATGAAACGGTTGAGCATATTTTGTTCAACTGTGGGAACCTTAATGAGTTAAGGTCAACACACCTAAGAAATCCAACACCTTCTATCCCTATGGTGAGAGGGACCGCTCCTGGCAGGCTCGCGACATTTCTGTCTTCGTGTCTGAGGAGCTGAGTCTCTATTGAACGATGCGGGTGAACAATGACCCACTAGGCCTCAGTTCGGCCGGAAAGGCACCGCACAGAGAAGAAGAAGAAGAATACTTGATTTAAATTCCATTGTTAAGATCTGGACCACCCTGTATAGACATCGAACTATATGGAAGGCAAGACTTGCAAGCTGGTTATACAGGGTCTTCATAAATGATTGTAACAGCGCAGTTGGCTTTGAATTATTCTTTACCACTACAGAATACCAAAGTAGGTAACCAATTACAGAATTCTGTGGTTTGCATAGGAAGCGGCAAAATGAGAATAATCCAAAGCCAACTGCGTTGTAACAATCATTTATAGAGACCCTGTACTATAATGCGTTGTGCATTAAGCATATCTGGGTTTTGAATAATGAGTAGGTGTTTGCATGGAAAAGGTCATGGTTTTACATGAAATATCAAATATTCAAATATGTAAAGGAATATTCAATCCTGAAAAATACGTTGAGCAGATAATCAACTCGTTCGATAAAAATCAGCACTCTTGGTAATGAACTATTCAAAAATTCAGTTCACGCGGGCGTTTTCCACTCGATGCAATCAAGAATCGTAAACACGCTGATTTTTATCTAATCGTTCGTAAAACATAAAAGACTTTTGTGAATATTTGAATGGAAGTATACGGAAATACTGGGAACATTTGGATATTCAATATTCAGCCATTCATTGTTTCAAATCATTATTCTTGAAATCTCTTCCGTTTTCTGCTGTCGACACAATTTTTTCCATTCCCATCCAAAGCGGTCTGAATATGGAAATTGAATTAATTCCTAAAAGTTAATCATTTTTCAACTTCACATTCTCTTCAATCAATTCAAATTTTATTCCTTCCAATAGTAGGTAAGTTTTCATTTGCCATTTCAAAATATAACCCATTATTACCATTCCAATGGTTTATCACAGCCACTTCGAATGATAAATATTTCAAAATTTCATGAACTCTAACTCGTTCGACGAATTTGTTGAGAATACATTCAAATTAAAATTAGATTCATTAGACCTGCGAAGGGTTTTTTATTTAGTCGAATTTGCTCCTTCTGTACACTAACATAATAGCTTCGCAATGACATAGATATGAGAATACTGTCTGTATGAAAAAATGTAGAAAAAGCTCTGAGCAGGATCTTATGAGCACTCATTCTTTGGTGGAGCAATATGACTATATTATCTCAAAATGTTGAGATTGATATCAAATAAATAATCGCAGAATTATATTCTGAGAATTATTCAAAAAATTAAATATATAAAAATCAAATAATCACAAAACTTTAATTCTATGGTTTTGATGATGCAATCCTCTTGAAATTTTGCATGAACATTCAGTACCTATATCAGTTTTGATTCACAAAATGAATTTCACTTGAATCGGTTATCCTGTTATGGAAATATAGAGATTCTTCTTTTCATATTCCAATTGGATTTTCCATGGTTCTGTTGACGCTATGGCCACAAAATTTTGCATTGTATCAATCTTTTTTTTTAATTTCATTTGAATCGGATATTTTTTTTATGGAAATATGGAGTTTTTTCTTTTCAATATTCCAATTGAATTTTCTATGGTTCTGTTAACACTATGGCCACAAAATTTTGCATTGTATCAATCTTTTTTTTTAATTTCATTCGAATCGGATATTTTTTTATGGAAATATGGAGTTTCTTCTTTTCAATATTCCAATTGAATTTGATATGGTTCTGTTTACACTATGGCCACAAAATTTCGTAAGAAGCTCATTATGAATATCTTGCACATGGCCGCAACATTTTATTCCGATGCGTTTGTCTGAGATATCGAGAGACAAACATTTTGAATGGCCATATTTCATAGAACACCCTGTACGATTTGGCTGGTTAACGAACTTAATCGAGCCATTTGGGAACTTTACTTATCCTGAGAATTTCAAGTCTCTAGGACAATTCCTTCGAAAGTTATTGTGCTTACGGCCGAACGGCCCAACGGATAGATTTGAATTTTACCACGGATTCGTCATCAGGGAGTGGAACCCTATAGTTAGAGACCATTTTCGCCTCAAATTTACTGACATTTAGGCAAAACGATATAGAACTCGTTTATGGAGAACGAGAGCTCAAAAATGAACTCATGAACTCAAGTTTTTTGACAACACTCTATCATGCAAAATTAGTAAGAGGATTGAATTGATTGAATCAAGAATTTATACTCAAGTCATAATACGGTCGAGAAAAAATCTTGTAATCAACTCGTTTATTGATCTAGCGATTAATGGTCCCAGGGCCGTATCTAGGGTGTGGCCAAGTGGCCCCCGCCTCAGGCGCAAGGTCCACAGGGGCGCCAAAAATATCAAATGAAAAAAATTTGAGCGTCAAAAACATTCAAAGAATGTCACGGTTTTCATGTATACGCCAAAAATATTTTTTTGCGTAAGGAGTGATGTCGCGACTCCGGCAGGTAGGATGTGAAAACCGACCGCGTGTACATAGATGCGTCCGCTGACAAGCCGAAAAGGGCTCGTCTAGATTCCCTACCGTATAGTCCAGTCAAATTAGGAATTCACCTCGGAATTCGAGATACCAAACTGTAAATCTGTAAATATCTTTATATTGACTTCCTAAAAGTTGTCTCAAACCCTACATAGGGTAGGGCGTGAGCAACTATTAAATTTTGAGGTCGAAGGTCAAAAAAATCGGTTTTTTGCGTTTTTTTTGTAAAAATCTCATTCCCTATGGATTTTTTTCCTATTTGTAGTTATTATAAATATTGTAGAATATAAAATTATCCACAAATTTTGTTTGAAAAAAATTTCGATAAGGTGGACCGTTTTTTAGATAGAGGGCGGAGAGCGCGCGATCACAGCATCACTTCAGGTCAACCGGCGCCTCCGGTCGAAAACGCGCATTATGAATATTTGTCAATTTTTATTAACTATTATATTATATTTTATCATTTTTTTTCCTAACCTATCCACCTTTTATCCAGTATCAATTTATTTAACAACACTTACCTGCCCATGTAATTGCAGAATTGTTAATGAAAAAAAAGGGAAAAAATCATTTTTAAAATTTTTTGAGAAACTGACAAATTTGGATGAACTAGCTGCAGCATTTGAAGAAAAAAATTGTTCGGCTCAAAGATTATTAGAGAGTGGAACCTTATATGACAATTTTACCACCTGCTCCAGAAGATTTGCTAAATACAATTTTCTGCAACTGCAAGAGTGGTTGTGGTTCGCGATGCGGATGCAGGAAAGCGGGCTTGCAATGCTCTTTAGCTTGTGGACAATGCAATGGGCAAGCTTGTCTCAATGCCCTACCATATCAGAGCGACATTGACGAAGATGGAACCTTTGACCCCGAAATCATGAAAGAACCTGAGACAAATGTCTTTGAAGACGATAATGAGACCAATTTAAAATTAACCAGCAGCCAGAAGACGACGATGAAGAGGAAGAAGATGATTAAAATTATAAATTGTAGTTTTTGCACCCTTCAATACAATTATTTTTACTTTCAATGAAAATAAATATATTGAATGATATTTTTCAACAAAAAAATTAATTCATAATTTTTTATGATTTTTTTTACATCATGTAACAAGTTATTACTTTTAATTAGGTTGAAATTCAAACATAATTCTTGGATTTTTATTAACAATTCTGCAATTACATGGGCAGGTAAGCGTTGTTAAATAAATTGATACTGAATAAAAAGTAGATAGGTTAGGATTAGGAAAAAAATGATGAAATATAATAAAATAGGTAATAAAAATTGACAAATATTCATAATAATTGATTTATTTATAGTTCATCAACTGTATATTGCGTGTTTTCGACCGGAGGCGCCGGTTGACCTGAAGTGATGCTCTCCGCCCTCTATCTCGAAAACGGTCCACCTTGTGGAAATTCATTTCAAACAAAATATTGATAATAACTTCAAATAGGATAAAACCCATAGGATGTATATGTATATATATTTAAGGGATGAAAAAAATCTACGCAATTTGGGGGCGCTGAAGAGAATCTTGCCACAGGCGCAGTAGTACCTAGATACGGCCCTGAATGGTCCTGAACTATTCACGCAGAGCGTGCGAATATCTTGATAAATAATCGCTCTTATTAACGAAGTAGTTGATTAAATAACTGAAGAGTCGCTGAGGCTAAACGTTACAAAATTCACTCTGCTCCCATTTGTGTAGTTTTCATTTTCGTGGATAAATTTTTTCGAATCATTGTAGTTTGGTTAATTGTTCACATGGGACCAAAACAGAATTCTTTTAAATTATTCTCTTCTTGAAAAAATCGTAATGGAATTCGAACGTTATAGTGTAATTGCACTGTATTTGGCTGGAAATTCACAAACCGCAATAGTTCGTCAGCTTTAGCATTTGAATGCTAAAATGTTTGTGAAACCAAACATAACTCGATATAACGAAACTGCTAGCATCGCTAAACGCAACAGAGGCGGCCCTAAAAAGACGAAAACTTCAAACGAAATGATTCGAAAGGTGAAGACACGAATCCAACGATATCCTCGTCGAAGTGCCAATCAATTAGAATCACGTCTGCATATTGAAAAAAGAAACTATTTTTGGAGAGTAATGTGTTCACTAAAAAATACGAGAATGTTGATGCATTGAAGTCAGCTCTTTTCGAAAATGGAATAAAATTCCGTAAGCCCACGAAAATCCAAATTTTGTCAGCATTGCAATGTTGACTAAATCCAATAATCAGGGCCAAAGGAAGTCATATCGAACATTTTTTGAAATATTTCACGATAATTCAATAAAAAATGATCAAAATATTCAAAAAATTACAGCGCTTTCATTTGGTAACACTTGGTCTCAGCCACATTGTATTATCACATTTTAGTAGAATTTCGCATAGTATATTCTTCTAAAAATAATAATAGTTGTTCCAACGGTCTTTTGCATTATTGGTGAGATAAATCTCGCCATAAAGAAACTGATGAATTCAATCATTTTGTGAGCTTGTTAAACAAAAAAGGAAGGAAAGGTTATTATTTTGGAAAAAGAATATGTTTTTAGGTACTGAGAATGGAAGTATTAATAATATTTTTAACATCAAATTTTTCATTCTGATATGTATAATATCCAAGTAAATATAAAGGTTAAGTGGACATCTTGTGAATACTTACAGTTTTCAGCAAATACACTATGAACACGGAACAATACCTATTTGTACTATGTATTTGAATGTATTCGATCATTCTGATTCAGGAAAGAAATTATTATTATTTCATAAAAAATAATTGTTTCATTACTTCCATTTATTTGGTTCCAGGGTTATGTTCTATTGAAAAAACATGAAATCCTACTCTTTGATGACCTACTGTCCATGGATTTTTACGAGTAAATTCTATTTAACTGAGTTTTGGTGAATTTAATCCGGAAAAACAAAGGCAATTCGTTTGAGTGTTCGATTCGTTTGATTTGACGCTTTGTTCGATATCGAAACAGTAATATGTTTACATTATTGAGTTCGGGCGGATTTGATAACTAACAAAAGTTGACACAACAATAATGATTTGGATTATTTGAAGAGTTTGCAGCGATTTGTGTGATTGGTGTCTAACTAAACATAATTTTTCAAGAGCTCACCTATAAGTTATGAAATTGGCGGAACAGATGGTGACTACTTCGTTCACAACATCACAACCCTTGAACATGTCGTCTTTTAAATCTTGTTGAATTTAGGTCCAAAAAAAATCCCACTTTGTGTCAAAATAGCAAGTATGCCGAATCTGCTCAGCTCAAAGAGATGAGATTACCGATTACCTCTTTATAATACACTCCCTGGCAAAAGAGCTCTACAAACTGAAATTTTGCTGAAGTTTATTTTTCACCGATTTCAATAATTATTGTGTCTACGCCAAATTTAATGTACAAAAATTCCGTGTCACAATGTTAGTGTGTCCGAAAAATTGCCGCCATTCCGATCGATATGTGCCAGAACGTAGTTGAAAACTTCAGAAATCGCCTACATCAGTACATCGCTTCTGAAGGATATCATCTTGATGATGTATTCTTTAAAACTTGAAAGAAAAAATGGGGTGAGGTACTGACTCAAACTGAATGAACCACTTTTTCGTAGGTTGTGCCGATTTCTTTTAATACCCCATCAAAACTGCACTGTTTGTTTTGCCGCACCCTGTAGGGGAAAGTGAGGTAATACGATCCCTAAGGGTCAAATGATCCTCCGCCGTAAATCAGAAACAGCTTGTACCATCTATCCAAATACACATGAAACATGTTCCCCTGCGCCCCTGCGAGTTACCTGTAAAATGTCAATGCGGAGCGAGTGCTTGGCGTGATTTTATTAAAAAATAATCAAAAAGTTTGGCTCTGATCTAAGGTAAGCAGGTTTTTGGACTTTCGTTTTTTTTACATGTAAGTGTTTACTGAAATGTTGTTTTATTTGCGGGTATTAGTAGCAGTTAGCTAATATTTAAGCCATGTTCGATCATCGCACGCGGTATGAGAAGGTTTTGTTTTGATCGATATTTTGTAATTTGGTATTTGGGGTGAAATGATCCCTTCTGTGTGTCTAAAATGATCCCTGGAATCATTCTACCCCATTAATAGTTTTTGTTTACAGATCATGCCGAGAATTTATAAACGTAAAACTAATCGCCCAAAGAGGCCTGAAGAACATATGCAAAAGGCATTAGAGATGGTATGGCTCACAAAACCGCGAGAAGAGAATTTGAGGTCCCTGTGATGGTATTAGAAAGAAGTGCCAAAGGTAAAAATAAAATAGCTGTAGGCTCAGCTAAAAAGTTAGGTATCAAACAAACAGTGTTCAACCTGGAACAAGAACTGGAACTTGTTGACATGGAGTCCAGAATAATATACGGGCTGACCACTCAGGAATTCTTAACCTCAGCTCACCAAAAATGGCAGAAAGAAATAATTTACGGCATCAATTTTCCGAAGCTAAGGGAAAAGCTGGACTTGAATGGCTTCGTGGATTTAGACGTAGATATCCAGACATTACAATGCGTGCGCGAGGTTTTAATAAGAATGTGGTGGATGAATTTCTCTCGGCTTTGAGAAACGCCCAAGAAAAATATTTTTTTTCAACCCATCGAATATTTTTGTTTTGTGTGACTTGCTTACATACTTAAATTGTTGTGAACAATACATATTATCATTCAAATAAACAGCAGAGTTTATTATTTCATTTTTATTTGATATTTATTAACTCATAGTACAAAATGATCCCTGGGATCATTTTGTCCCTACCCCAGGAATCATTTTATCCACAGGGGTGTATAAAATAATTCTTTACTAAACTTTAACAAAAATATGTAATACAAAAAAACTACATAGATGAAATGAAAAATAAGTAGGCAGATACAAAGTTAAGTAAATTCACTACCTTCAACAATTGAAATCTTGCGGTTTTGCCTTCAACTTTAGCCACAATTGAAATTTTCCCTTAAGGGGATCATTATACCTCACCTTCCCCTACATACAACCCTAAATTTTCACTTTTTATCCCAAACCCCTTTTTTTATAGCCATTTCAGTAATTTATTCATTTTTATTCCGCTTGATAACTGATCAATTATAGTGATTTTAACCTTACGTATTCAGTAGGTCTGAGAATCGGCTACTACCTATTTTTCATACCCCTAAGTGATAAAGGTTGTTCACCATAAAATTTTACTCGGGTCTCACATTTGGATACATGTCAGAATCACAGTTTTTTATGAGATTATATATCGTCTGTGGAATTTTCTTCTCTCGTTGCCATTTCATCTTCCATAAGCGATATTCATTCGTAACGATTGAAACAGGAGGATTGTCTCATAGAAGTTTGTACATTTTTTGAATAAACGACTTTAGGTAAAAAACTGAGGAATAGCTACTATTTACCCTCCAATATTCACTTAAATATGATGAGCAACTAGAAAAAACGAACACAGAATAAATGTTTACGAACACTCAAAATCATGAATTTGAGTGTTCGTACATTTATTCTGAATTCTATTTTTTCAATACAAATATTGTCTTATCAAACACAAGTTTTGAGGTTTCGTCCAGTCCAGGGGTGGGGTCACGACCCCCATGACTCCTCTGGATCCGCGCTTGTGTCTTGATAACCTTCATTTGCTGGAGTGGTTTAAGGGATGAAATATCTTGATTTCTGATAATTTTCCTACCCTGATAATCAGACACTGTGTAATCAGGTGTTCCTTTTTCCCCCAGGGAATCGACACCTATCGTTTTCGGCTAGATCCAGTATCATCAGATGTTTCCTGGAAGGGCAATGACCTGTAAAAGGAATCCTGTGAAAAGGAGATGTATCCCATTCTTGTTAAGATACGGGTTAGCTCGCAATATTCCTGTGTTGAAAGGATTTTCCAGATTGCTTTCCTACATACCTGCCTTTTTCTCGTGGATTCTTCCTAAAAAGTTTTAGTGCATATAGAAAGATTCCGATCCGATAAGCCAATTGTGAGACCCCTTCCTGATGAGTAGAGACCAGACTATATGGAACATAGAAACGTTGTTAGGTATACAAAATGAAAATTCATGCGTTCAACAGTAACGCAGGTATAATATAAAACAAGGAAAGTGGAGAATAATATTAATTGATATAAAAATCAACCAATGTTAAACCCATACTTAGGAACTAATCCCGTCAACGCACAAAGAACATGCATAGTGGTAAATCAAACAGATCATCCATAGATAGCTATTTCTCCCTATTTGCCTCTGTTTGATATTACCACTATGCATGTTCTTTGTGCGTTGACGGGATTAGTTCCGAAGTATGGGTTTAATATTGGTTGATTTTTAAATCAATTAATATTATTCTCCGCTTTCATTGTTTTATATTATACCTGCGTTACTGTTAAACGCATGAATTTTCTATTTGTACTCGTATTATTATCACCACGTCTGGTTTATGACGATTAAAAGAGCGTTTCCACTTAATCGACTGAAGGTTGAATCCATATAGTTGGACTACCACCAGTTTGTATGAAAAACGGATAAACACCTCGCACTTCGTTCAAGGCTCATGCATCGGAGGTAGGTGTTTGTAAGGATCCCAGGAGATGGCGTTTTGGTTCTGTTACTCTCAGAGCTAGGCGATATTTCTTCAAATAAGGGAACCTAGAATCCCTTTCAGACGGGGCTCCTCCATACTGAAGAGCCCCAACTAGGTCGAAATAGCTATCTATGGATGCTCTGTTTGATATTACCATTATACATGTGCTTTGTTCTTTGAC
This sequence comes from Propylea japonica, assembly GCA_013421045.1. Classification (NCBI taxonomy): domain Eukaryota; kingdom Metazoa; phylum Arthropoda; class Insecta; order Coleoptera; family Coccinellidae; genus Propylea; species Propylea japonica. The sequence goes on along the minus strand of CM024242.1, from coordinate 39,683,004 downwards.
GGGATCAGTTCCGAAGTATGGGTTTAGTATTGGTTGATTTTTAAATCAATTAATATTATTCTCCACTTTCATTGTTGTAAGGTATATGCATGCATGAAAAATTATCGAAATATGCACGAAAATAGGCCAAATATGCACAAAAATATGCAGAATATGCAAAATTGAATATGTAATGAATTTAATAATATATATCTGGGTCATAAAATCAAATTAGGCAAAGAAAATCAAAGTGTGGAAATAAAACGCAGAATTCAATTGGCGTGGGTGGCATTCGGAAATATGAAATATATCTTTAAAGACAAAGAGGTACCCATCAACCTAACAAAAAAAGCTTACGATAGCTGCATCCTACCTGTTTTTACTGTTTATGGCTTGGAAACCATGGCAATTACTCAAAAGCAGCAGAACAACTGAGAGTTGCACAAAGAGCCATGGAGAGAATAATGCTGGGAGTTACCTTAAGGGACAAAATTCGAAATAGCCAGATACGTGATAGAACCAAGGTAACAGATGTTATTAGAAGAGTAGCAAGCTTGAAATGGCAATGGATCGGTCATGTGGCGAGACAGGAGCCGGACAGATGGACCCAGAGGGTGATACTATGGAAACCAAGAGGGACAACAAGAAGTGTGGGCCGACCTAAAAAGAGATGAATCGATGACGTCAGAACAGTAGCGGAAGGACAGTGGATGAGATTGGCAACAGATCGTGTGGCATGGAAAAACCTGGAGAGGCCTATATCCGACAATGGATGGACACGGGCTGAAGAAGAAGAAGAATGAATTTAAGGAACTCAGAAAAAAATTTTTGTTTCAAAACTAACATATCAATAACTCTTAATGATATGGTATTTAAATTTAATTCAATGTTTTTGTCAACGTTTACAATTGAATACTGTCCCAAACGTTCAAATGTCAAATTTGGTCTTCGATCATTTGGAATATTTTTGTATGTGGAAAAGGTTCGCTCCACATTCACGTACGTAACTGGACAGAATTTGCATCCTGATACTATGTTCCTACTTATTGTTTAAGATGAAACTTCTCTTTTATTTCATCATGTGGTAATACGTGGCTTGCAGCTACTAATACCACAGAATACTGTGCTAATACTGGTTTCCGGTATGCGATTAAAGTGATTCGCAAGTCTGATAAACGACTCAACAGACCTCATATTTTGTGGAATTTGGTAGGATTCGCGCGATATTTTCACTTTTATCGCATTTCGGAAACAAGAAAAGAAAATATGTACCGGCATCATAACTGGATTTTTGCTAAAATATGCAGAAACCGCTGAAGATGTCCCAAATATGCAAATTCGTAGGCGAATATGCAAATGCATATAATCCGGTCTCTACTGATGAGGCCATTAGCCTCTTCATTCCTGCAGAATCCAGTTTCACTGCTTCACTTCATGCAGCTTGTGCAGGCATTCCTTACTACCAATGCTCTAGCATTGGTTCCGAACCTGTTGTCCGCAGAAGCCAAAATATGGTCTGCCAATGAATTCAAATTTAGCGAGACTGAGCTGTTATTGAATGTCCAGTAAATATGTATACAGGGTGTCTACCTTTAGATTGGCCAAACTTCAAGGGGTGATTAAATAAGTGATTCGTAACAAAAAAATCTTATATAACATAATGTTGAAGGTTATTCTTCAATTTAACATTTCTTACTTTCACGAAATATTTCGAGTTATGATTATTATTCAGTTTTCCTTGTAGTCTCATCAAATTTGATCAAAATTTCGGAAGCCGCAATTTTGCTACAAGATAAGAGAGTCTGTGTACGAAATAAACTTTCATTGCGGGCGTGGTAAGTGAAAGAATATCATTTTTCTAATAGTTTTTTCGATAAAATATCGATAATTATGCACACATCTTCTTTTCAGTAAAAAATACCTCATTCAGTGTTATTTCGAATGACATTTGAATTTTTGTGCTAGCCGCTCATTCCTCGCCATAATATCATGGCGATCATGATAACAAAAAAGTCTGAACATTTACAACCTAAATTTGCTTTATTTTGAAGCTCTTCGTGATTGAATGTAGATGCTGCCTACCTCATCGAGTTTTTATCAATTATATCGATTGAAATATATTCTGAAAGGATTCTGCATTTCTGCAAAACTTTATAGGTTTTCACTTTCAGTCTCTGAACCAGAAATAATTAAAAAATTTTCAATTGAGATGAAGTGCTCCTGCGAAAATCTTTGCAGTCTTATTGACTTTTTACAAAAAATTATTAGTTATAGATATCACACTACTGAATTCGAATTCGATACTACCACCCCTTTAACCAATCAACTGCCCAATATGCCTAGACATCTCACGAAGGCATTAATGAAATTTCCATTCTCCCTGAAGGGCTAAACCCAAATCCTGAAAAGTTGGAGGTGGATTTTGATTTTGACAATTGGATATTGATATCTCTGAGTAATCTGATTTCTGCTCAACTGGATTCATGTCTAGTGTGTTAGCTGGCCAGTTCATCCTCTGGATCCTGTTCTCTTGGTACCTTGAGTGCACTGGTCTGATGTTACCATACGGATAACTATGTTTTCTACATAGATGGCATCACTCATTGCTCAACGATATTAAGAGGTGAACCGCTACCAAAATTAACATCCCCTCCCTTAGGCACATTATTCATTCGCCTAGATAGCACAGTGAAAGCCGAGTTTTTCTTGCCATAAAATTTTGGAAAGGCAAATAAGTGGGAATAAGTAGTTAACATGACTTATGTTTTCTCTTACCTTAACCAGTTTAAAAATCCAATATTTCAGCAATTCAAAGCTCCCCCATAAAAAACAAGAAAACTCTTCATGAACTAGAATTGTGTGTGCACATAACAATCACTGACCTGGACACTCAAGAAATCCCTGGGCATGCATATTCCGAATCAACGATTACACTAGCTCGGATAACTGCTGATGCTACAAGGTTACCTACGTTTGTTGACAAGAAAAATCGAGAAATAAAACAATTGATTGGAAAGGTGAAATGGTATCACGTTCATCCAGAAAGCAATCCCGCTGATTTGATAACGCGAGGCACAACGACTTCAAATCCGATCGATAACAAACTATGGTGGAGTGGTCCAGATCAACAAAGTCAGAATCCCACAAATATTGAAGAAATAATACAAATCTCCGCATCCGCTAATGCACTCGATACCATGAAAGTTACAGTTTATCATTATGTCTACAAACCTGACACCTTACTATGCCCACATCAACTACCTGGTATCCGGTGGCCTAGTAAACATGACGACCACACTACTGACAGCTGCCTTCTTCACATCAAGGGCTCCCCAGAGTATGTTTAATCTGAATAAAACATTATGGAATACCTAGAAGGAATCACATTTAAAAATCAAGAGTTCAAATCCTGTGGAAAAGTACCAGGAAGCAAGATTTATTCAATAAATCATTTCTAGGGAAAATATTGTGCGAATTTTGCAAATAACGGCAACCCCGGAAAGCGGCCCATGTGTGTTGTCACAATTAATATATGAACTGTTTCCATTTATTTCTTATTAACATTTATTGATCATATTTTGTGTGATGTACACTTGATAAATCTTTCAAACTCCACCGCGAGTTTCACTTGGTTTGTAGGGGTTTTACAACCCCCTACTTTCCACACTGCTACTTCAACGGAGTTACGAACCGTTGAAGAAACGTCTTCAGAAAAGACCCTCCAAAGATACAAACCTCATAATGCCAGAGTGAGGTTAAGCTTTTTTGCTATGCTATCTATGTTTAACGGAAAACATTATAATTTTAGGAAGCTCCTTCTGGGTGTTAGAGTTTCTTTGTCAGTCAGCAGGTATATGAAGGGATAATTGTTTTAGACATTTTGCAATGATATTTATCAGTAGTCGTCTCTTTCACCTTTTGAGTTTAGAGATGCACCCAGATCTGCCTGTCGAAATAGTAAAAATGAACCAAAATTGGCATTGCCTCTGATAGTCAGATGATAGTATGGCAAATCCCTCACAATTCCTCACAACACTGTTGAAGTACAGTTTTAGCTTGGGTAAGTATACACAGAACATTGAGGAAACTGAGGAAGCTGACGCCCTTACAAAAAAAAAGAGCAAACACTACCTTAGCTGGAGTATGACTGTTAACTGATTAGGACGGAGGTGCATGATTGGGGAAAAAGAGAGACATACCTTCAATGAATTCTCACAACAGGTCAAAGACATCAAAGACACCCATTGTTCTTTCTAAAGAGAAGGCTCAGCAAGCTCTATCGTTTTTAATCAGGGTTTTCGGCCATTCGTGAATCCAAGGAAACGAAGAGGCCAATACACTTGCCAAAGCACGAATGTCACTTATTGGCCCATACCCTTCTGTAGTATAGGTAAATGTACATACGAAAAGGAGTTTCTGGAGAAGGAGAAAGCAGAAAGGAAAGAACTCCGCCGGAATCTCCCAGGGATGGATCATTCCTTCGGAACTTTGAAACAGCAAGATTCAAAAGATATCTGGATCTTAGTGAGAAACAATAACACCTCCTCACTGGCTTTCTTACAGGACACTGTCGCCTCAGGAAGCACCTGTTGAGGATGGCATTATCGGACACTGACGAGTGTAGGTTCTGTGGGGAGGAGGAAGAAACCCCCATTCACCTAGTCACGGAATGCTTTGGTATTGCGAGCCTAAGGAGAGAATGCCTTGGGCGAGAAACTTGTAAGAGTGAGGAACTACCCTCGTTGAAGCCTTCACAGATATTGAATATTATCAGATCTCGAACTGGAAGGCCAGCTTTTGAGAGTGTGGTCAGAACAGCTACTGAAATCACCGAACACATATTATGGCAATGCAATATGATGGCGCAAACCAGACTTAATATACTGGATGGTGTGATCTTAACACCAGTCAACATAACTGCGATATCTTGATATGGAAGGTTTCATTCCTAGGAAAAACGTAGCTCTAGAATGCTTAAGCTCTATAACCTCATTGCTTGCAGTGCAGAAAAGTAGTCACTACAATCTTATTTAAATCTATGCTTTGAGTTCGGTCGATTTCACCTGTTGTCACTCCGTATACAACATATCCGAAATTCCCAAATACCTTCATCCTACGCGTGTTCCTCCAAGATTTTCAGTTACAGAAATAGCAGATTCTCTGCTCCGAAACTTCAATCCCGCTGAAATCTAGTATGCCAACACGGATTGTGACGCGACTACGAAGCACTTTGGATCTCCTAATTTCTGGCGAAGCGCGGCGCGACATTTGAAAAGCGCGAGTTCATCAAAACAATATCCCCGGCTTGTTAACCCACAACCCCCGTGGAGCCATCTGTGTTTTCGACAGTTTCTGAGGTGTGCGTGTGTTAAACGAAGATTGTGCGTCATCTTGATAAGATATGTTTGTTATGAATTGGATTGCAGGTGGTTTTTTTCTCACCCTACTGATTTGATCGCGATTGCTGGCGAGTGAAGTGCGATATACAATTTGAAGGGTTGTTTGTGGTGAATCGTCATCGGGTCAAGTGCTGTGATTGGAGAACTCTGGAGGTATGCAAAATCCAATTTTTGAACAATTCTTATATGTTCATATTCAGATCGAATGGTGAACTTTTATTTTGTTATGAGCAATTAACTGCTGATTTAATTCGATCTAAGTTGGAAGAGTAGTTCTGCTTTGAACAGTGAAATCTTTTTGTTTTTGTCTCTTCATGGAAGCACGCTCAAACTGAAACTTCTGCTGCACGAAGAGTATTCACGAATGCAACAGATTAGATCGTTTCAGTTTACCAGTGAATTTAAATCACACTTCGGCAGGATTGTATCTTAGGGTAAAAATTCAAATCGTCTATAGTCTATACTAACTGAATTTTCAACCTATCACTCTGTTCCAAAGCTGTTTATCATTTGATTCACGAGTGATTCTACTTGATTTTTTCTTGATGTCGAGTGGAGAGATTCCAAAAATTCTTCGTTGCTTTAGTTTGGTTTGGAGAAAATACTCAGATATTCTGCAGCATGTGAAGATAACTGCTAGATATCCGAGGAGTTATTGATATTATTTAAACTAGGGTCTAATAGCTAGGTTAGCCTTCTGGGAAGTGCGACCATTCAGGTCTGTTTTTCTGTACCCTACTCAATCATGGGAACTCAAGGAGGTTGTCAGTTGCGTTGATAAAACCGACGACATCTTTAGGAGCCGTGACCGTTACACCTTCGGTGTCCGAGATCAGTTTTCCCATATGAATTATTTCTGGGACAGCCTGCTCTAGACATAGCCTGCAAATCTCATCTGCTGATTTTCCGGTGCAATCTTGGATCTCCTCATTTCTGGCGAACCATTTGAAAAGCGCGAGTTCATTGAAACAATATCCCTAGCGAGTGTGAGCACACCCCGAGGCACACCCCCTTGAAGCAGTCTGAGTTTTCGACAGTTTCTGAGGTGTGCGTGTGTTAAACCAATTAGATTGTGCGTCATCTTGATAAGATATGTTTGTTATGAATTGGATTGCAGGTGGTTTTTTCTCACCCTATACTGATTTCATCGAGATAGAATAATGCACGAATGCACGAATGCAACAGATTAGATCGTTTTAGTTTACTAGTGAATTCAAAACATAATTAGGCAGGATTTATCTTAGGGTGAAAACTCAAATGAGCGGAAATCGTCTATACCAATTGAATATTCAGCATATCTTTCTGTTTCAGAACTGTTAATCATTTGATTCACGAGTTATTCATCTTGCTTTCTTCTTGATGTCAAGTGAAGAGATTCACAGCGGTCCATTAATCTTTGATTTTTCAAAAATTGAGTTAAGAGAAAAGAAATGAAAAAACTACTGGAAAGAAATTGTGGTAATTATACGATGCTAAATTTTTCTGTGCTCATTAACAGTTGAAACCATGGAAAATATATAAACTCAGATGAAAATAGGTTTCTTTGCTTATATTGATAGAAACCATACAATGTTACATATTTTTGAAAAAAAATATGCTTTCACAAAATGGCACAAAAATCTAGTACTCCCATTTAAAAAAACAAACTTTGGGTCATAGCTTCGTAATTAGAAATGGTACAAAAAAGGCAAGCACACCACTAGATTCTAAGTAAAAAGTGCCTGTATAATGTTTTAATTTCAGAGCTCTATCATCAGTATTAGTGGAGATATGAATTTTTTTCGATATCACCATTTTACCAATTTTCGCTTATAACTCGAAAACAGAAGAAGGTAGCCAAAAATGAATACTACTCTTGTTAGTTTCTCAAAAAAAGAGATCGAGAAGTGGGCATCAGATTTTGTCTATCTCCTCTGGTTTAAAAGTTGTAGTGCTAAAACATCGAAATATGCCCACCCTGTACAATTTGAGGGGTTGTTTGTTGTGAATCATCATCGGTTCTAGTGCTGTGATTGGAGAACTTTGTAGGTACGCAATATCGAATTCTTTCTTGACCAATATTTATACATTCACATTCAGTTCAACTGTTGAAACTTCAATTTGTCATAAGCACTTTACTGATGTTTTAATCATAGACAAACTAAAAAATTAGATGAGCCACTCGTATATTCCGCGCCATCTGTCGGAGGAGGAGACTAATACACGAAAAAATGATTTTCAATTTGAAAGTTAGATGTCGTTGCATTCGTGGAAATCCTATCGAGAAAATGGTAAGTATGTGAAATCATTATTATCAAAAAACCTTTGATTTGTCAACTGACACAAGGAGTGGTTTGACACGTTTTTTTTTGAAATATAATAAATTTCGATATGCCTGCAAGAGTGAAGACGTGCTGTGTTATTGGATGTGAAAATCGAGATGCTAGAAGGTAATTATAAAATTTATATGTATATTCTGTTACCTATAAGAATTAAAATATTCGTAGTTTTCAAAAAAGTTTTTCATGTATTGAATGAGTTTAGTCGGTAAATACTCATATTTTGTATTATTGAATTCATTATTGTTAGTTTTTGAAAATGTTTTCAATGCAATTATTAGTTTATTGATTAGATATTTATGAAATAAATCTGTATTTTTAATTGGTGATACCTATTTCAGTTAATAAATTTTTATTCTATCCAGAATTTGATTATTGATCCTCATTTCTCGATTCCAAAAGAAAATCAATTGAAAGTTCGTTGCAGGTATTATTTTCATGAAAATAAATTTCCTCACTCATCGATAACTTGCACGAATCCATTTTTGATTTCCTTTTGGAAATTGAATTTCAAAAAGCTTTTTGCCTCTTGTATATGGGTGTACCTACCTATTCAAAAGGTGCACTACAGAATTCTTTTTGAGGCAGCTTTACGATACAGATTCCTTTTTGAATTGAGCTTTTTTCACGAATTAGTAATGTTGTACAAAAACAGATGGCGTTGAAGCTTGTTCTACTAGTGTCTCATCTATTCTCCGTTTAGTTAGTCTATGGTTTTAATTCGAAGTAAATTGCGGTAGTTTCGCTTTTCTCAGTGCTATTTGTTACGAAAAAAAAACATTTTTCTATTCGTATGAGAGCACGCTCCAACTGAAAATTCTGGTACATGTAGACTGCAAATGCAACAGATTGAAGCGTTCGAGTTTCTTATTGAATTCAAATCACACTCCGGCAGGATTGTATCTTAGAAAAAATTCATATGGATGAAAGTCATAGTTATTCTAACTAAATATTCAACCTCTAGTTCGAGTCCACTGCAGTTTACCATTTGTTTCACGAATTTTCCATTTTGATTTATCTCATGTTAAAGGAAAAGATTCCAAATATGATTTGTTGTTTTAGTTTGATTTGGGGATAATACTAACGTACTCTGCTGCATGTGAAGATAATTGCTGGCATCTCAGGGGAATTATTATTATTATTAGAACTGAGGTCGTTTTGCCTAGGTTAGCCTTTCGGGAACTGTAGGTTTTCGTCGAGGGGTCTATCTATCAATGCGGAATTTTAGTGTACAAAATGCTGGAATTGGGAATGAATTACACGGAATTAGATAGAATTGCATGGAATTTGATGGAATTGCATGGAATTTGACGGCATTATAACGGAATTGTTTGGAACTGAGAAGAATTGAATGGAATTTCAATGGAATTGAACGGTATTCTTTTAGCATTGAATGGAATTGAAAATGCGCAGAATTGAATAGAATTGTGAGGAATTGAACGGAATTGTAGAGAATTTAACGGAATTATGATGAATTTAACGGAATTATGGGGAATTTAATGGAATTATGGGGAATTTTACGGAATTGTGAGGAACTGAATGGAATTATGCGGAATTGAAAAGAATTTTTGTGAATTTAGTGGAATTATTTATCAAATTGGAATTTTAGTGTACAAAAATGCTGGAATTGAGGATGAAGTACACGGAATTAGATGGAATTGCATGGAATTTGATGGAATTGCATGGAATTTGACGGCATTATAACGGAATTGTTTGGAATTGAGAAGAATTGAATGAAATTTCAATGGAATTGAACGGAATTCTGTTAGCATTGAATGGAATTGAAAATGCGCAGAATTGAACAGAATTGTGAGGAATTGAACGGAATTGTAGAGAATTCAACGGAATTAAGATGAACTCAACGGAATTATGGGGAATTTGATGGAATTATGGGGAATTTTACGGAATTGTGAGGAACTGAATGGAATTATGCGGAATTGAAAATTTTTTTTGTGAATTTAGTGGAATTATTTATCAAATTGGAATTTTAGTGTACAAAAAACTACCAGTGATAGACCCCTCGGTTTTCGTCTTTCCTACTCATTCATGGAAACCCAAGGAGATCGTTAATGACATTGATGAAACTGATAACCTTCTTAGGAGCCTTTGCTTTTACCTCTTGGGTGTCCAGCATCATTTTCTCCATTTAAATTGTTCTTAGGACAGCCAGATCTGGGCACTTGCACTCTATTTGCTCCTGATCCGCATAGCCTGCAAATCTCATTTACTGATTATCCGCTACGCTACAAATGAAATTTGTAGCGATAGTGCAATGTTGGATCTCTGCATTCCTGGCAAAGCCCGGTGAGATATTTGAAAAGCGCGAGCTCATTAAAACAAAATTCCCGGCTTGTTAGCCCACACCCCTCGTGGAGCAGACTGTGTTTTCGACAGTTTCTGAGTTGTGCGTGTGTTAAACCAAGATAGTGCGTCATCTTGATAAGATATGTTTGTTATGAATTGGATTGCAGGTGGTTTTTCTCACCCTACTGATTTGATCGCGATTGTTGACGAGTGAAGTGCGATATAGAATTTGAGGGGTTGTTTGTGTTGAATCGTCATCGATTCAAGTGCTGTGATTGGAGAACTTTGGAGGTATGCAAAATCGAATAATTTTTCGACCCATAGTTATATTTTCATATTCAGTTTGAATAGTGAAACTTTAGTTTGTTAAGAGCACTTAACTGCTGATTTAATTCGATGTAAGTTGAAAGAGTAGTTTTGCTTTGCATAGTAAAATCTTTTTGTTCCTTTTGAAAATATTTATGTCTTAACATGGAAGCACGCTCAAACTGAAACTTCTGCTACATGAAGAGTATTCACGAATAATGCAACAGATTAGATCGTTTTAGTTTACTAATGAATTTAAATCAGCAGGATTGTATCTTAGGATAAAAATTCAAATGAGCTGAAATCGTCTATAACAACTGAATATTCCACATATCTTTCTGTTCTACAACTGTTTATCATTTGATTCACGAGTTATTCATCTTGCTTTCCTCTTGGTATCGAGTGAAGAGATTCCAAAAATTGTTCGTTGCTTTATTTTGTTTAACTCAGTTATTCAGCAGCATGTGAAGATAATTGCTAGTATCTCAGGGGAGTTATAAATATTATTGAAACCAGGGTCTTATGGCTAGGTTAGCCTTCTGGGAAGTGTGACCATCCAGGTCTGTTTTTCTGTACCCTACTCAATCATGGGAACCCAAGGAGGTTGTCAGTGGCATTGATAAAACCGACAACCTCTTTGGGAGATGTGACCCTTACACCTTTGGTGTCCAAGATCAGTTTTCCCATATCGATTGTTTTTTGGGCAGCCAGCTCTGGACAATTGCATACCATTTGTTCAGAAATCGCTGCTTCTTATCCACATAGCCTACAAATCTCATCTGCTGATTTCGATTTTCCCATACACGGTACTTATGAAATTTGTACCGACTGTGCAATCTTGGATCACCAGGTTTCTGCCGAAAGGCAACGCGACATTTGTAGAGCGCGAGTTCATCAGAACAATATCCCTGGCGTGTCATTCACACCCCCGTTTTCGAAAGTTTTCTGATGCGTGCTTGTGTTAAAACAAGATTTTGCGTCATTTTGATAAGACATGTTTTTCATGTGGATTGCAGGGGGTTATTTTCTCAGCCTACATATTTGATCGCGATTGTTGCCGAGTGAAGTGCGATATTCAATTTGAGGGGTTGTTTGTGGTGAATTGTCATCGGTTCTAGTGCGGTGATTGGAGAACTCTAAAGGTATGCAAAAATGAGATGGGGTTGAAATTCTTTGTTGACCAATACTTGTATCTTCATATTCAAATTAGATGGTGAAACTTTGACTTTATTATAAGAAGTTAACTATTGTACTAATTCGAGGTGAGTTGAAACCAGCTTCCTATTAAAATATTTTTGTCTTCACATAGAAGCACGTTCAAGCTGATAGTGTATCCATAATTTCAACTGAATAAATTAATAATTTTAAATTCCAACTGAGTAGAATTCGCACTCAGACAGGAATATATTTTAGGAAAAAAAGTTTAATGGGTGAAAATCATAGCTATTCCATCTTGTTGATCCCAGACAAACTCTCTTTTCTCGTCGAAGACTGTTTATCGACTCATGTGTGCGCCAGGCCTTAAAAATATTTTTTTTAAAATAGTAGAAAAATTGACTTTTCTTCATCACTATTGATGCGTAAATGATAACTTTTTTTTAAAGTTAAAAAAAGAGTTAACTTTTTGTCACTGTTGAAAAAAGTAAATTTCGATAGTAACGACGCAGAAGGATCACTGCTTTTGGATGCACAGAAATATTGCATTTGAAACATTAGTCTTAAAAATTGTATTTCAGACGAAGTAGTCACATTAACAATTGTATAAAATGTTGTTTGTATTTCGTGTATATAAAATTCATGTTTCCATGGCACATTTGATTAAAATTCTCACTCATTTCACGCACTCAATACAAAATAACTATTTGTGTATTATTGTGATTGTTATCATATTATTTGAAAAGTGCAGTTGAATTTCTGGTTGACATTTACATGTTCAACAAACTTTGAAAGTTCTTGCAGTTGTAGTTGGGAATGCATTAAGTACATTGTGGAATGCGTAATACAAAATTTTAAAACTTGGTCCATAACATGTTTTCGAATTCACATTACACAATAAAAAGTACAGGCTATCTATTTTGATTGATGAGACGTTCCGGTGCAACACAAGAACTCAAGGCTCTGTTCCTTTGTCTTTCAAGTTTATATTCGTTCGGATTGTGGATATTTCGATAAATCAAAGGTGTTCACCGGATAAAATGGAAAATTACAGGACTACCACGACGATCCTCCTTTCTCGTCTTCCCGTGTTATTCGTACTTATTGTTTATTTACCATCTTTCGAAAACATATCAATCAAATCGAACAGTAGCAAGGATAAAGCGCCAATCAGGAACAGAAAGCTATGGAACAGCTCAGGTGCTTGAATCACTCACTCGAATAATGTACTTGGGTCCAGCAACGGACTCGATGGATCTCGAACAAATATATTTTTCTCTGTTTCAGTATCGTTATGCGCTCCTAAAAACAGTGCTGTAATGAATTCACTTCAGCTTTGCTTTCAGTTATATTTTTCGTTTTGTGGTTGTCAACACTGACTTCCGATTCTTTCAAATTTCAACATACGTCAAACAATATAATTTGGTACTGATTGTTGACAAGGAAAGTTTAATTTTCATTAAGGAAATTTTACGAGGAATAAAAAATGATTGAATTAAAACGATCAGAATTGGCGGTTGAGCGTGACGTACACGTTAGCATTCATTTTATTTATTGAATCACAGTTTACAACGATGCCAACTGGCCAGTTTATTGTGAATCGTTATCCCCATTAATTGTTCTTGCTCGTACGACATCCTAGCGCGAGATTTGAACAAACGAGCATAGAAATCGTATTTTTAAAATTTAATTAAAATTTAATTACTTGAAATTTTAGTGAATAATGGGATATATGTGTATTTAACACTCAAATTAACACCACTCTTATTGCTGTCGCATGAAAAAAACTATTTTAATCACACTGGAAATGTTCATTGGGACCAGGGTCGGATTCAGAGAATATTTTCAGTTGTTAGGAATAGATCATGTTGATTCATTCAATTTCATCAACAATCTTATTATTATACTGCTCGATATTCCTTTGTAAAATTACAGCACTTTACGTTGGCATTCTAAAGCCAAACGTAAAGTGCTGTAATTTTACATTCCTACATAGTGGGATTACATCAGAAGCCTAAATGTTTCATTTGGAAATACATAATTTTTCATGTAGATTTCATGATGAAATATACAGAATTGTATGTATTTTTACACCTTATTGTTACACTGGTATTGTAATATTCCATATAAATTTTACTGAGAAATATAGCGATATACGAACTAACTGTTATGTATACATAAGTATAAACTGAAATAAAGTCTTTTCTTTTTATCATACAATGAAAATTACATCGTAATAATTCTGAGTAAAATCTATATAACATGATGAATAATAATTATCAATGTTTTGTCAAGAGATGAAGGATAAAGCAAATGATGGCATCAATCGAAAAAGTATCGTACCAAAAAAAATTTGCTTTATTGGAAATTTATGTTGAATACAAAATGTATAATTCATACTTCTTCATTTAATAGGTTCCCCAACTTGTTCATAGAACGAATGACACTCTTGCTCTACCCTTCTTTGTTGATTGTGATCCTGCGTCACTATGAATCTGTAACGATTATCGCCTAAAAAAAAAGTTATGAGATTTTTATTGCAAATTCACATACAGAGACCATAGCTTTTTTATCTATAGACCTCTACAAGGTGTCATAATCGCGATGATCATGAATAGCCGCTGAAGTCGAGATACCCTTCGACCCATATATTTCTGTGCTTTCTGAAAATATGGCTACTTAAAGTATTTATTTTTGAATACATATACTCCGTTCACGAAAGGTTGAGCCGTCGGTTGGCCATGGAAATTGGGCATATTCCACTGTGTTTATTAAAATTTTAGGTTATGTTCTTTATTTTCTTGTCAGATTGTTACGCAATGTTGTCAATATTGCATAGAGTTCTCTGATAACTGGCAAGCTCGTCAGACGAGGCCGAGTACATTCGGCAACGTTGACCTTATTTTAATTTATGACAGTAAATACTGCCAACTTCAGATAAATAAAGAAACGCCTAGATTCTATGTGCTCAACCTTTCGTGAACGGACTATATACAGGGTGTTTCATCATAAACTGGACAAACATATATTTTCGTGTAGAGGACATCGGGAGAATCATTTTTGCCTTATACAATATATCCCGTTTTCGAAGCATAAGCGAGATACAGGGTGTCAAACGTCATTTTTGAGCAAGATTCTTATGAGTGTGGTCAGTTATGTATAACACTTGGTGTAACGGTTTTTGGTCAAATCTCAGTATTTTGGGTCCTCTATCCAGAAAAGTTGACGAACTCTGAAAAAAAATTTACAAAATGGCGGAAAACCTGCAATGTTCCAAATTTTTTTTTGCGGTTGTCAAATTGACTTTTGTTTTCTGAATGAACACAATTTTCTACGAATTTCTGTGAAAAAATTTTTTCAAAAATCGAACACAAATTTTGTTTTACATGTCTACAGCGATGAAAAAATTTCACTCGAAATGGATGAAATTTTGTACAATTGTACTTCTTGAATTATCAATCACGAATATGAAAACAGAATCGTAAAATATCGAACGGTTTCGTTACTACAGTCATTCAAATGTTTCGTTCGGACCTCTGAAATATTGAAAATAAAATTGTTTTGGGTTCTAGAATCAAAATGATTAAATTATTGGCATGTCTAAACATTTTAGATGAATTCAAACGAAAAAAATCAGTGAAACTTAGTTGGGACTCGAAACGACGTAGGTATTAAATAGGGAAATGGCACTGTTCTAAGGATATTAATATTCGTTGCCAGGCAACAGTAGTTCGTAGTTCATAAAGTTGGACTGGTATTTTAATTTCAGTGAATATAATTTAGCCAGTAGTCAAACTCTATGAACTACAGACTACCGTTGCCTGGCAACGAATATTAATATCCTTAGAACAGTGCAATTTCCCTATTTAATACCTACGTCGTTTCGAGTCCCAACTAAGTTTCACTGATTTTTTCGTTTAAATTCATCTAAAATGTTTAGACATGCCAATAATTTAATCATTTTGATTCTAGAACCCAAAACAATTTTATTTTCAATATTTCAGAGGTCCGAACGAAACATTTGAATGACTGTAGTAACGAAACCGTTCGATATTTTACGATTCTGTTTTCATATTCGTGATTGATAATTCAAGAAGTACAAGTGTACAAAATTTCATCCATTTCGAGTGAAATTTTTTCATCGCTGTAGACATGTAAAAAAAAATTTGTGTTCGATTTTTGAAAAAATTTTTTCACAGAAATTCGTAGAAAATTGTGTTCATTCAGAAAACAAAAGTCAATTTGACAACCGCAAAAAAAAATTTGGAACATTGCAGGTTTTCCGCCATTTTGTAAATTTTTTTTCGGAGTTCGTCAACTTTTCTGGATAGAGGACCCAAAAATACTGAGATTTGACCAAAACCCGTTACACCAAGTGTTATACATAACTGACCACACTCATAAGAATCTTGCTCAAAAATGACGTTTGACACCCTGTATCTCGCTTATGCTTCGAAAACGGGATATATTGTATAAGGCAAAAATGATTCTCCCGATGTCCTCTACACGAAAATATATGTTTGTCCAGTTTATGATGAAACACCCTGTATATGAGCATCTCGAAAAGCTAGGGTTTTTCCATTCATTAAGTGAATTTTGGCAAGATGATCATAAGTGGTCTTATTCGAAAGCTACAATTTTCAACTTCACAAACTTTTTCAGGTACCGTGTCTTTCTGGAAGATATATAATTTGCATTTATTGTAAAAACATAATTTGAAACCCCATTCCAGAAGTAAATATTCTAAGTGCCCCTTAAATTTCTCCGAATGAATAAATAAATAATACGCTTTTACCTTTAGTCTCTCCTGTAATGATGATGCACGCACTAAAATCTCTTCATTGAATACCTAACCTAATCGAAATCTTAATGAAACTGAACTGCGCCGGACTAATTCACTCATCTCTGCATACCGGACGGTATTATGTCACCACACCTCACGTAATCTGAATTGAATAGTATTTCATGCGATTCTACACAATCAATCGGAAAATTAAATTATCTAGTGTAATTTGACATAGGAATGTGTAAATTTACGTTTCTTCAGTTGTACCTTCGGATAGATACCTGGAATATAGTAATTATAAATAAAATTCTATGTAAATATCCAGTTACTTGACTATTACATCCAAATAGCTGTAAAACTACATATAATTTTGTATAAATCTATACTAATATTATAAAGAGGTAAAGTTTGTGTGTTTGTATGTTTGTATATTTATCCAATTGAAAGAGCTTATCTCGGGATCTACTGAACCGATTTTAAAAAATTCTTTCACCAATAGAAAGCCACATTATTCAAGAGTGCCATAGGCTATATAAAACACCAAAAAATAAGAAGGCTTTCACGTGGTAGTCGGTTTTGCAAAGTGAATCGGGTAAAAATCGTATGAAAGCCAGCCAAATCAGCGGAAGACGCGCCAGGGCTTCGGTTTAATTCGGTTTGCGATCGTGCTTGCTTCGGGAGGAGGGGGCGTGGCCTTTTACATCTGATCGCGTGATCGCAGCTCAGTCACAGTCGCGTCGCGTCTCCTTACGCAGGCGCAGCGGACGTCATCGGAATTGAATTCTTCGAAACAGAATTAGCACACTTTCGATATTCGGCCACATAAGAATGAAACGGACATACTACTGATACGTTCGTAGGATACCAATGAGTTGTCAGTTTTTATTAATGAAAATGTACCGAAATTAGTTAAAGGCCAGAAACAAGCTTTTGATGCACAAAATTCACTGTGTGCTTAATAACAGACGTTTAACTTCTTTCTTGACGCCTCGGGAGGCACTGGCAAATCGTTTCTTGCAAATTTGGTATTGGCAAAAGTAAGACAATCCGGGAGAAATGGACTAGCTGGGGATTGCTGTTAAATGATGGGAAAACAGCACACTCCACCTTTAAGCTACCTCTGACAGTCTAGCTAGAGCAACAGTCAGTTTGTTCCATACGTAAAAATGGGCCACTCGGGAAACTTTTACGAAAAACATCTTCAATTATATGGGACAAATGTACCTACTATCAAATACCTCAGAAACTCTGATGCTGTAATGGGTGGTGTTACTTTTGTTTTTGCGGGCGATTTTCGGCAAACACTGCCTGTAGTAACAAAAGGAACACGCGCCGATATCATCAGAGCATGCTTAAAATCATCTCACTTAGTACGGAGTTCGGTTGCATCTCTCAATTTACGAACAAACATGAGAGCCCATTTGAGCGACAACGACGATGACGACTTTCCGCGTAAACTACTCAATCTTAGCGAAGAAAAAATTGTCTCTTCTTACACCAACAGCAATGACGTAAAAACTTGACGGGACATTAGGATACATATTGCAGAGGTTGGAACATCTTACTGATGCAATATATCCCGGTCTTGAAAATTTATTGGAGATTATCATTTGCTTTGTTTTAGGGCAATATTGTCACCCAGAAACGATACAGTGAATGAAACAAATAAACTCATTTCAGAGAAAATGCCCGGTCAGGTCAATCACTATAAGTCTATCCCCAAAAATTTTTAAATTCTTTGAACTTACTTCCTCACGAAAGTTGGCATTCCTATCATGCTATTAAGAAACTTGAGCCCCCCAGCATGTGTAATGAGAAAATGCTGCTTACAAAACAGTTACGGGACAGTATAATCGTGGCGACCATTATCAGGGCCAGCAGTGGGACAACTGGCCTATATTCCGCGGATACCCATGATTCCCACTGATTTACCCATACCGTTTAAAAGGCTACAGTTTCCTCCAGTGAAGATCTCTTTTGCCCTCACTATTAACAAGTCCCAAGGTGACACATTTTCTCTCTGGTGGGCCTTGACCTGAGAAAGCCGGGTTTTTCCCATTGGCAGTTACATGTTGGCTTATCTCGGGTTAGAACTCCTGACAGACAATATATTTTGCTACCAAATGATAACATTATATCCAATATTGTTTACAGAGAAGTTTTGAACAATTAAAATTACCATTACCAAACTAACTTTACCCGCGACTTGGTCCTCCTGGAATTCGTTTATCGCAAATCCCTCAAATGTTTTTTTAGGACAGAGTTACTTTCCAATTTTGTATTAGCATGCAAATACAAAATATACCTGCGTATAAACCTCCTTTTTGGCAGTTAGAAATCAAAACATAGCACTCTGTACTAAAAAAGGATTATTAACATTATGCCCAACGAAGTGGGCACGGGTCAGCTAGTCGTATATAAAATTAACCCCATTTTTCGCAGTGTAGTCTAAGCGATGTTATTTTCCATATTATATTGTCATCGAATTTCCCTTACAGTAGAAAACGTAAAATATCTAATTATTCCAAATAATATATTTGTTTTATGATTTCGATAATAAAGTCTATATTTAATTCAACCGTTTTTTTAAATTGCATCTTTACTAAATTGTGAGACGCGGTGTTCCGGGTTCCTCATTAATCCGGATTATCCCTTGCATTAATTGATCCGGATTATCGAGTCTCTACTGTATTTTTATGATTTTTGGTACCAACATTATTCTACTTCTACACAAGCGACCTGACTATCTGTCACCTTGGAAATCCAAGTCGGGATTAACAAAAATTTCATATGCCTTCACATCCCGAAAACACCTTTCATGTATTTTCGAATTTCCGAAATACGGTTTGATGTTTTGGAACAGCACAAAAAACTGAAGTAAACGGTGTACTTCCCATTTCCGCGCTTGCTCTTGGTCTACCGCATTTTGATAATAAAGAATAGATGATTTTCTACTTTGTGATATCATAACATACTAACCACCCTAATATTTTTATGACAGAAAAATAGGAATATAAATAAACATTGTCCAAATACCTGAAAAAGAGATTTAATATTCAAAGAAGAGTGGAAATAATAAAAAAAAATTATGAACTTTGGTACACATATTCTAGTATTTCTACACCAGCGACCTAAGCTTCAACACTGAAAAAATCCAAGTCCGGATCAACAAAAATAGGTAATGTGAAAGAATAATAAAAAACACCCAGTATATTTGATTTTGGAGAAGTACTTCGATATTTGGAAACACCACAAAAATCTGAAACCAACAGTGTACTTTTTACTTTTCTGCATATTTCTCATCAACTAGATTACTTCTTGATGTGAATTCGACATTTCAGACGTTTGGATATTTATAAATTTCCTCTCAACAACATGCAATCAAAGAATATAATATATGGCATATCATTCGAATATTCAAGATCATACTTTCATGAGCCCAAAGTAGTGTGTAAAATCCAGTTCCGGATTCGCAAAATCTCAATTGGTTGAAAAAAAAAACGTCCTTCCATCAAGATCCACTTGACAACGATCTTGCAAGTAGGACTTCAACAGAATCAGATCTGGCTCTTGGACAACTATGAACTGACCAGACGTGAATACTATGGATTATTCTCTCTGAGCTATTCCGAAAGCAATATCCGAACTAAAATATAAACCAGCCTCTAGACTCTGAAGAAAGTAATTGTCCGTGAGTGCGCTAAAATATCGGCAAAATACGAGTACGTTCGGGTAATTTGCGATTCTGTTTTGGTCTCAAAGCAATAGTCACAGTGAAAGGTGGTCATATCGAGCCAAAGTGAATTGGTTCTGAAAATTTGATTATTTTTACATGTTCTGTACATAAAAATTAATGAAAATCATTTTCCTAACCGAATGTATGGTCTTTCGAATAGGTTACACTTCGAGTGCCGGACCCTGTATTCATACAGTTCTAAATATGTATTAGTCACAGCCACTTTACAGAGAAAAATTTATGCTACGTTCCTCTGAGCTGGGTTGCATTCTTATGTATATTCAAACTCGATATCCAGATTTAAAGACAAGTAAAATATACTGGTGTAAGGCCCTTTTACAAGGAAAGATGCGCGTCTCTCGCACAGGAACGGGTTTTTCACACAGAGATTCTTTCAGTATCCTGTGAAAAAGTCAATGAATTCTGTTGCAATCAACAGGATTGCTGATGAACAATAGCTTTCTCCTGTATATCTTTCAGAAGCTGAATATCAGTAATTGCCATGAGTTATGGAATAAACAGACTGCATCGAATTGATCTATGCTCTAAATGCATTTGCTAACATTATCCCCGTCTTCGAGGATCGAAAAAATATGTGCTAAAAGGCCTTTTCGGTATTTCAGTTTGTTAATTCAATATCATTATGATCCATATGCTGTATCAAAGCTGTATGGTTTGGAGGTAGAAACATTCCATTTCACTAATTAATTATTCTTGTCTGACTTTTTTTGTCTTAAACCATTGTGCACTATTAGATATATACCAAAAGAACGCCCGATTGTCGTCATAGAAATTGAGTTACGACAAGTTAGAACCGTAAATTCCGTTTCCCAATGAAACACCCTGTAAAATATGTTACGAAAAGCATTGTCATCCTTGTTCCAAATCAAATTTCAGAGCTGTATGCGTCACTGCTGTTATATTTTTGCATTGTGGATGGCTCAGGCTGTCTAAGGATAAGCCATTTATTTGAGAGAGATGTTTGGTAAACACTGAATATTCTACGAACGCCGACCTGTGACTTATTTTGTCATGCTTTATTGGTTCTTTTACGAGCGCTGTTACCTACTCGACGGAAATTTATGTTTCATTTCGTTGGCGCTGGTATTTCTTATTACGCGATTGTTCCCACAGAAAGAGTTTCGTGCAAATTTGTGTGATAATTTTCGAAGACTGAAATAGATTAAGATCTACCCTTTTGGGAAACGATCCTTATACCCTTATTACACCATGCTTTTTTGATCGCTCGTTTTGCATAAGTGCTATCAATTTTCGAATTTTGAGCCAAAAATAGTTTCAAATGATACACACTGATGACGAATTCGTGGTCCAATCCAATTCTTTCGTTAGCAATATAACTTTCGAAGGGATTGTCTCAGAGACTTCAAATTTTCAGGATTCTCAGGAGTTCGGGTGCCAAAAAGCTTGGTAGAGTTCGTGTACTATACAAATCATACAGAGTGTTCCATAAAATATGGCCATTAAACAATTTTGTTGTCCAATATGTCAGAAAATACGGAACCAATCGAAATGAAATGTTACGGCCTAATTCAAGATGCTGATAACAAGCCTTTTGCAAAATTTTGTGGCTATAGTGAGAATAGAACCTCACAAAAATTTAATTGGAATATTGAAAAAAAGAAACCTCATATTTCCATAAAAAGATATCCAATTCCAGTGAATTTTGTTTTGTGAATGGAGATCGCTATTCTGAATGTTTATCCAAAACTTCGTGACCAAACTTTCAACAAAACCGAAGAAAATTTTTACATTTTCAATTTTTTAAATAATTTTCAGAATATAATTCCGATTGTACTGAAATTCTGCATTCAAATATTTGGTATCAATCTCAAATCCCATATAAAATGTTGAGCGCTCAAAAGCTGCTGCTCAGGGCTTTTCTTGAATTTTCTCATTTTTTCAGGACTATTTGTTGTGTAAATTCACCCAAACTGAGTCGCACTATTACACACCATGCCTTTTCAAGGGTTGTTTCAACGGCAGTTTACAATTCCAATTGCAAACATTGAAGAAATTGATATTTTACCTCAAGCTTGTATTTTGTTGGAATATTTTCTGAAGAATATCATGTTATCTCTTTTGTTGTGAAAAATAATGATGCAAACAATAGAAAAGATGAAATTGAATTTGAAAAAATTACCTACAACTATTATTGCAACCTTGTATCTGTTATTCCGAACAATAATAAAAAAGGCTTTCACAGGAGATACGAGGTGAAGCCTTGGATGAACTAAAAATCAGCCAACAAAAGCCATGAGTTCATTATTCATAATGTAGGTAAAAATTGTTTATTATAATCTGCCCATTCATTGAATCATTGAACAAAGATAAAGATTAATAAACATATTTATTATTGAGCAATTCAAAAGAAAAAATATATTAGGTTACGTCAAGATGGCAAATTACATAAAAATGTTGTGTTATTGGGCCCGGCTCGATATTTTTACGAAAGGCCCGAAAAAGGCATGGTGTAATAGGGGTTCAACAATAAAGATTAACAATGTTGAATGCTTACCGCTTCACATTATCAAAGTCTAAAATGGTTGCACTGCTCGGGAATCGAACCCGACTCTCAAGAATGGGAATCTTGAATGCTGACCACTACACCAGCAGTGCTTGTAAGACATTGTGAAAATAGAAATTATGTAGAAAACATGTGCTTCATATTTCGAACAAAAATTTTCCAAAATCGGAAAATAACTGCACTGCTCGGGAATCGAACCGGACTCTCAAGAATGGGAATCTTGAATGCTGACCACTACACCAGCAGTGCTTCTTGTTAAAACGAGGATTTTTCAATTGATTCAACCACAAAATATGTAAAAAACATACAAAAAATCATCAGAAATTAATCATGCAGATAATATCGACTCATATGGCGCCCATATAGTCCAAGAGATGAACAAATGCTTCTCATGAACTCGGGGTACCAATTCATTTGTATGAAGAATTATTTCTTGATTTAATGTAGTTTAATGAATGGATAACTTCATGAAAATTTGTTTAAAAATTACAAACCTTTTTGTAGTATGATTTAGGGCTTGTTTACCACTTGATGATAAGTTACTGATACCTATCTGATAGATAACTTGAAATGAATTCATCTGCATTTATTACTACGAAATACTTTCAGATATGTAATATGGAATATCATAAATTTCATAAAAAGAAGAGAATAATTTCCCGACCGAAAAATCTGCAAAGGTTCAATTCTAATGAATAGAGATAAATTCATTTCAAGGATATCTGCTAGATCAGTAACTTATCAGGAAGTAGTGAAACAGGCCTTATTCAAATTTTCAATGATCAGTTCATCAATTAATATTACCTATATCAAATAACTTTTCAGCAAAATACAGTTTGCAATAAATTTATGAACAATTCTCATCAATCAAGATAGTGGAAGTGATAAATATTAATTGTATCATACCTACATATATATGTAAACATGAACGCACCTTAATATCATTATCTATAGTTAAGTATGTAGCGAATAAATATTACTGGCGCTTTTTTTTCAATTATTTTTCCTGAACTGAATACGATATTTGGGAAAGATACAACTGTTTAAATCTGGGAGGTGATCATTCATGATTATGGGTCTCTAGACAGTTTTTCGAACTTCTCAGATTCATCATTTGGAGAGCCAGATCTGGTTGAATGAACAACTTCAGTTTTTGAGCCACTTTTTTCGATGCGACATAATTTCAATGAGAAGTTTTTAGGTGGCTGTAACTTGGGGTACAGGGATGATATTTATACAAAGTGTATGTAAACAAATACGTAGGAGTAGTGCATATAAATTTTTTTCGATATCGACCTCCCTTCCAAAAAAATATGGCCTTTGGAATACGATGATGTGTTGACAGTTTTTAATATTTTTTAAGGAGCTCAAAAAACGAAAAGAATACATGATATGATTCATTGAGTAAATATTGCTCACACAATTTTTTTGATCCCAATACTTTATTATTAAGGGTTGAAAATAACAATCGCTTATGCTTTTCCTTCAAAAATTTTTTTCGTGTGAAAGATTTCCGAAAAATAAAATTCTTTTATGGTTTTCCATTCAATTCAGGAGAACAAAAATTTCTTGCAAAATTTCGATACAGTCGATAATTTTCTCGGAAAAAATAAATACTTATAAGCAGTTATGGTCACTGTTCATTCTTTTTCATCGTATGTTCCATAGAATGAATATTCTAAGATATTGTTCATGCTTAAATTTGGTTATGACAGAAAAAAAACTTCTATGATTCTTTCTACAATTTTCAGTTTCAGAAAAGTTGATGCATGTAGTTTTGCCTCATTGTATCTGAAAAAAAAATGAAAACTAATGTTGTCAATTATGCTTATTAATCGAAAGAAAGGTCTATTCGTGAAATTAAAATATTGCGGATATAATTTTCTGCTGTAAATTGGTAGTTAAACTTTCAAAAAGATTCATAGAACATCTTTATCTCCTGTCATAAACATACAATATCTTAGAATAGTCATTCTATGGAATGCTCACACGATGAAATGTTATGAACTGTAATGATAACTGCTTGTTAATTTTTATTTTTTCCGAAAAAAGTTTCGACTGTATCGAAATTTTGCAGGAGACCATTTTTTTCTCCAGAATTAAATGGAAAACCATAAGAGAATTTTATTTTTCGAAAATCTATCCCACGAAAACATTTTTCGAACAAAAATCATTGGGATATGATTTTCAACCCCAAATAATAAAGTTATGAAATCTAAAACATTCGTGTGAGTAACATTTACTTAGTGCTTTATATTATGTATAGTTTTAAGAAGCCGTAAAAAAATTAAATACTGTCAACTCCTCATCGCCTTCCAAAGGCTGTATCTTGGAAGGGGGGTCGATTTCGAAAAAAATTATATGAACTACACCTGCTTATTTTCATCTCCCAAAGTCCCTCGCATTTGTTCACAGATCCTGTATAATTTATAACTTTATGCTAGTTTTTTATTCCTATTGTTTTTTTTTCGATGGAATTTCAAGATGACAAATGAGATGAAAGGAATAGTTTTCCTAGATAGGTATTTCTCTAAGAGGTAAAAAGAGGATTGACGAATAACTGGTTGATGGCGAACTGATAATAATTATTCAATCAACTAGTTCATTACACAGCAGGTAGTAGATTACTGGGGAATTAAAATATACAATAGACTTCCTGATATCACCAATCAAGCGAGTGGACAAAAGGTTATGAGATACATGAAACATATTTTACTGAGTAACACAATATACTTTATTGAAGAATTCTTGAACAATCGAATTATGAATATATCATTGTTGAAATCTTGAAAACTGGCGTAGCATATAAATTATTGATGCTAAAAAATATCGCTAAATTAATAAACGAGTTCATAACAATATTTTCAGGTCGACCTCATTATGAATTGAGTATCATTTCTTTATAGAAATCCTTTTTATTTTGCAAAAGATATTCTTTTAATACAAAATAAATAAATGTCTATGTTTCAATAGAGTTGTGGCATAACTCGTATTGCTTCTGAATACTGGGATTGGTTACCCATGACGATTGCCGATTTAAATAGTATGAATTGAACATTAAAATGAGTCATTATTGTTCAATTTATTTTACGTTAAACCCACCTTTTATTTCGATGTCGACGAAAATAATGTTATGTGTACTGATATATCATGAAATGTTATACCTAAACATTTCCACAATAAATTGACTTTATTGTTTCAGCGGTATTCTTGAATCGATATTGAATTATTCAAAAACTACAAGGATTCAACAATCGTAACTTGGAAGTGAGTAGTGGTGCTACGTTTAATTTCTGCTTTTCCCGAGATGTCCTAAAACTTTGGCTTGATTGGATTTCAAAGCGTCACTAATTAAATCTTGCAATGCTAATTTGAAATGTTTGTAGATTCGAAGAAAGATATATGGTTTCACGAAATGTCTCGTATATCAAACAATATCTAATGTGCATTCCGCAGTATTAGCAGAGGAAAATGATACGGTACATCATTTATTTCTCCGTATGATACAAGAGCACAGATATGAAAACACAAAAATAAAAAAGGAAAAACTCAGGGAAAGTATGAGTAATATAAAATATATCACCCTTGTGGCACAAATCACTCCAATTTGATTTATCCATCAGAGTTTATGAAAACAGATCCGCTTCTAAAGATGATGATTTTTCAGAACTTTAGATTTGCAATTAACTTCACAGATTCATTGTATTGAATGATTTCTCGTTTCTTCATAGACTACGGCATTTCATCTATGAACTCAGCTTTCGGAATATATAGTAAGAAACTTGTGACAATATATGTCTTAGTAACATCATAAAATGGAAGATCAGAATGCAAGTAACCGAAAGAGCTATTCTGAATAATGAATATACTCAAATCAACATAGCAAATTCATATGTATTTATGAATATACATATTTCCTAATTGTTGAGCGCTCGTTCTACTTAAACGAGTGCTAAATCGTTTGCCAAATGTCTATAATCTTCGAATTTTGAGCCGAAAATGGTCTTAAACAATATGGTTCGACATATTCCAAATCGTACAGGGTGTTCCATAAAATATGACCATTCAAAATTTTTGATTCTCGGTATCTCAAACAAAACAGAACCAATCGAAATGAAATTTCGCGGTCACATGCAAGATGCTCATAATGAGACTCATGAAAAATGTTGTTGCCATAGTGTTAACAGAACCATAAAAAATTCTATTGAGATACTGAAATGAATAATTGTTATATTTCCATAACCAAATATCCGATTCGAGTGAAATTCATTCTGTCAATGAAAATTGATATAATGAATGCTCATGCCAAATGTCAAGACGATCGCATCATCTGAACCATAGAATAATTTTTTTCCAAATTACATAATTTTATTTCTGAGCGCTCGTTCTACTCAAACGAGGGCTATATCGTTTTACCCAATTATCTGTAATTTCCCAATTATGAGCCCAAAACAGGAATATATGAATTGTAATACATCCATTGAGTATTTTAAAAGTATTTTTAAACTCAATGATACATCGAATGATTTGATTACCTTCTCATTTCATTTGATATGTCAAAATGGATTGTGAGTGGATGCCAAGATTCCAACTACTCATAAAACTCTTGGGTAGATGTAATAATATTAAATGTACCTTTTATTCCGAACTCATGTGAATAATGAACAAATCGAAACAGACTACTGCGTCCACTCACTTACACATTTTATTATGATATGAGAACACTGAAGGTAGGCGTTAATATTTAAGTGTAGTTTCTCGGAAAAGCTGTAGAATGTTTCACATAACGTATTACATATTTTATGAAGTTTTCTGAAATTCTCTTTGAAAATATTTTCTGTGAAAAATTCCATCCTTTTTCAGTTAGGAAATATGGAATATGTCAGAGGTCCACACTTTGGGATCCAAAACGATGTCCGACACATTGAGCCCTATTCATAAAACTGAAGGATTTCCTTCTAAGTATAAGGTAGAAGTATAAGGTTTTGAGTTGAAGACGAAGGCAGGAGAGAATTTCCTTTTTCGCGTATTCATAATGATTACCTTATGCTTGCAAGGATATCCTCCTAGAATAAGTAAAGTGATGTTGGTTTGTGTGCCGAATCTGTTCAAGACGGTTTGTTCATTTATAATACATATTTCTTTGTCATTTGTATTATTTGAGCATATGTATTTATTCGATCCGAGAAAGTGTATTTATCGAGCACCGATAGTGAAAGTGCAGAAAAAGATATTGCTACTACTGACCTGTAGTTTATAGCAGATGGAGTTGCCAGTGCTCCAATCAACAGTATGAAAAGCAGGTTGAAGAAAAAACTGATTTGAAAAAACTGGAAATAAAGCATTAAAACTGTTGAAATGGGAGAAAAAATTTTTGAAGGCTATGGAGGGTGTCAGTAATCCTACAATTGGAAAAATCGCAGGCAACTATACTATCAATTACGACAGTCACTGTACGAGGTATTCTTGCTTGACTTACATTCAGTTTTCGACCAATGCCTTTTTGACACCCAGGGCCACTCAGAGAGCATAAACATGTCTTCATTTTAAGGAGGGATGATAACGCACCTCCCCGAAATTCATCCCCAAAAACTGGTTGGCAAGCCAAAGCACATTTTCTTCTTCAAACCTGTATAGGGGAAAACCCGGATAGATGCCTCACTTTTTGAATTTGACTGATATTTTTGAAAATATTGATTTTATTTGTGTAATTTGTATGAGTGTAGGAAGCCCCATTATTTGATTTGAAATACTCAGACTTTTCTCTGATATAGCAATCCCAAATTTCACAAAAATTTGATTTTTGTAGAACACTTTTTTGGGGATAGATGCCTACAAGTATGGATAGTTCCCCCACCATGAAAATACTAGGTGGGATAGATGCCCTTCATACTGTGTGAACCAAAAACCCAACTAAATACAATGTTCTTAAAACAGCAACTTTTTCTACGCAACATGGATGGAATTAACAACAATTGTGCATTTTTAATTGAATTTCAAAAGCATATATTGAACGAAAAGTTGCATTCTTCATATTAACAGAAAGCATTCATGATAAATTAATGAAATAATAAGTCTCAACAAAAAAGATCAGGAATCAAGTTTAAAATCAAAATAACACAATGAATCGAAAATCTGCTAAAAAGATATGGTTTTAGTTTAGATGTCTTAAGGGGCACCTATACCTCAAAAAATCAGGGCAAATATCCTTTTCGATAGGGGCCCATGAATTTTTTTAATAAATTAAGAAGAAAACAAAAACTATTTGTACTCAGATGTCCACTCAATGAAACACTGTATTGACGTAATAAAAAAATTACTGAATTTATTACCACTTCTAAAGTTATACAGCGGCAAATACCTACCTCTAAAAGTTTGGCATGTTTGTGAAGTTCGCTGCTGAGATGATTGCACACACTAGCGAAAAACGGCTTCACTTTACAATAACTCTTACAAAACTAAGGTCCAGGGTAACTGTAGCAGCTACTTATAAGTTAGGTATTTTGAAAATGGGGCATCTATCTAACTGAGGCATCTATCCGGGTTTTACCCTAAATCTTTGAAAGCTCTAATAGGGGTGGATGAACGCCGCTTGTAGTGTTTGATCTCTTTCAATTCCACAACATCAACCATCGCTACCGCCGATCACTGCACGGATGAGTCTGCTACTGATCACAATCAGAATTATTGAAGCATATCCTTTTCATTCAGAGTAAAAGGATACGTTTATGAAAAAGCAAATACTTTTTGGTGAAGGATATGCTCCTATTCTATAAGTATAAGGTTTTACTCAGAATATTATGAATGCGAGCTGAATGATTTCCTTCATTTTCTGCAAGTATAAGCTTAACCTTTTTTTATGAATACGGCTCATCTACAGGATTTATTTCTACTCGGCAGTACTTAACTTTGTCATCACTTTATATTGCATCTCATGCTACTTATTCTATGTTATTTTCTCCTTAACCCCAATTCGAAATAAGCTGAAGCGTCATTTGATCATCATATTTCATTTACCAATCGCGGTAAGATTTGGGCGTTTCGGTTTACCCAAGGGTTTACCTCTTGTTTCTTGATATGCTCCTGTAGGGATTTCAATACAATGCACATACATATTTCCATTAATATTTAATTTCGCATATTTTAATGGGGTTAGGGATTTTGTATTTGGTTGATATATCGAGAGTTGCTTAGGGTTTCGTTGCATAGAAAAATTCGTTATTTTTCATATTCCGGTAATCAGAATTTGGAATTTGGTTCAGAGCCAGAAGGGGCTTCGTTGCTTGGAATAATGAAATTTGCCTTAGACGTTTTATATTTTTAGAAATTTGGAGGACTTTTTGTGTAGCTCTCCAAGTAGCATTTTAATGACGATAACCACATTATGCACCATAATAACGTTGTCATTGGTTTAGGAATTAGTCGTTCTTGAAACGTCGCATCGAAGACCACTTAACAATGTAGTCATGACGTTGAGCATGACTATAGTTGCACTAGTCGTCGCAACAACTGCATAAGAAGTAGTTATTATTATAGGATTAGGGACGACGTTCTTATAACGTTTATTAGATAACTTCAGTTTTCTGCAAAGTTGTCTTAGTTCAGAGACAACGTTGTTGGACTCAACTATAACCAATGGAGATTTTCTATTGAAGAAGTCATTTAAGCAACCTTCGAATACGATGAGAAATATCAAATTGAATTGATTTATTATATTTGTGTCGATAGCTTCCTCAAAATTATTTCATACACTAACCCAAATCGAAAATATTTTCGAATAGTAAAAAAAAATTTTCAGATCAAATCGAGCAAAAATCAAGTTCAGTCAATCGATTGTGTTATTTGTCTTATAGTTTCGTGATGTTTCAAGTCTTCATTCCATAATGAATAGGAAAGAACAAATTTTTTTATCGATTATCTCATTAATAACAACAGTTTTATCAGCTCTCATTTACAAGTAAAATGAAAACAAAAAACCAACCTGACAGTAGTTAAGCAACTAAAGTCGCAATTTAGGTATTATATATTGACCTTTGGGACGTAAATAAACAAAAACAAATGATTTTAAAGCCTTTATTTGAATTTTCTGTGTGAAATTTTTCTAAATCTCGTTTAGTGAGTGTTTGAACTTATGAAAAACATCGGCAATTTCTTCCTTGATTCAACTTTTTATGAATTTTCAAGAAATATCCAATGGATTGCAGGCGCGCTTGTTTTTCAGCATGAATCAATAGTATATTCAACAGTAAAGTGGTCTTCGTTGTCGATTTTTGTTGCGAAACAATCGTTTCTATTCTTTAACAAGGGATTATTGGCTCTATGCATAAGATCGAGAACAAATCGACATGGCGGTACAAGTTGAAATATTTACATGTTGGCCATCGGTAATTATTTGATTGCAATATTAACTATCTCAACGTCATATGTGGAATGAGGTTTTCCCTGTGCTCTGGTATCATACGACAGAATAGTATGGTACCCCGTTTTTGCACCAACCTCAGCTAGGGACTTTTTTGTTTCATGAATTGTATTTTGTTAGCTCTCAATTCAAAAGAATATATATATATATATATGTGGAATGAACTTCGTTCCCCTAGATGACGCTTGTGTAAATTAGTTGCATCGATGAAATTTAGACAGCGTAAATCTAATAACTGTAGTTGCAGCACGACGTTGTAAAAACCCAAAATGATTGACCAAACTGGTGCAAATCATGGATGTGAAGACGTTTTTTTGAGATCGGTGAAACCACTTGGCTTGGTTGCGTGACTTTTTTATATACGTCGACGCAAAGTTAAATTGCTACTTGGGCCATTAGTATATTATTTTTATTTTTGTTGAACTGGAATATCGAAATTATCAATATTTTCAATGAAATCAGTCCCAGCTATTTAACCTTGTAGAAGTGAAATTTGGATGATCTCGAATGATTTAAAGGCAATAACCTAAGAAGAATGTGCTAAGGTGACATCTTACTAGAGTAGAATCCTTGTGGTCTATGGAAAGCAATACCTAGTCCTTATATGCCACTCACATGATTTTCAGCAGAAAGGAATTCACAGTTAGAGATAGTAGATATACACACATCGTCAAAAGTCTTGATTCCCCAAAGCTTCTCAAGAAATTAACAATCTATGTTCTGAAAATGAGATGAATATTTTCCTCTCTTTCTACTGCAATATATTTGAGAGGAAGTTTTGTTTCTTACTCTTTGCTTCATTCATATAAGGACAAAATAAGAAAGATGAGAAAACATATAAATCTGGATTAACTTCCTCATTATGAACATCTTTTCGTGCACTATTTGTGAGACAACCTGTACAGTTCAAAACTGGAAGGAGTCCAACAATTTCCACATGCAAAACGTACCCAGCTGTAACAGTTCCAATTCCACTTCGATCGTAGTTCATTCGGAACGATTCTATTGAAATCCACCTTTCGTGCCCAATAAAATTTTCTGCTTGAATGTGAAAAAGAGGAATTTTAGGTTTTCCGCACTATCTACGAGTGCTTCGGAAACCACTCAACGCTTCTAGTGTTGAGTTTCTCGATTCCTGCATCGATTTCCTCTCGAAACAATATAACCTTCGTCGTATAAGTTTTATATTTTGGTATGGTCATCAATCATGGCAGATATAAATCCTCATGATCCTGAAATTGATTGAAGGATTCATTACGGAAACGCAATAAAGTAGATAGTGCAACAGATTTTATGGCTGCGCTCCTATGAAGTGGACCTGATCGCAGAAAATAATGAGGTTAATACAGGGTGTCCCATTTTATAAGTGTCGATCCAATAATTTAACGACGAATCAAAATTTTTGAAAACACTCAGACTGGTCGATTTCTGATGACAGGGAGACTTAATCTGGGAAATGAAGCTTATTTCTGTAAATATCTAGTTTACCGCCCAATTAACGATTTCCGTTATGTGCTCTGGTATCATACGACAGAATTAAATAGTATGGTACCCCGTTTTGCACCATTTTTTTGTTTTATGTATTGTATTTGTTAGCTCTCAATTCAAAATTTCAAAAGAATATATATATTTATATGATGCCACAGTTTCAATTTCAATATTTTTCGAGAGAATCGAATAAAAAATTCTATAAATCGTTCATAATACAAGTGCCATTTGTCTTGATACGAGCCAGACCTTTGTTTTTTCAGTGAAAAATAAGTGTTTTTGGGTGATTTCCACTCTTATGAATACTTAGTAGGTATTGCTCCTATCTCAGCTAACCTATTATAGGTTAGGTTAATTTAGCTAAGATAAGAACAGCAACAATTCTTATAAATACTTGGCACTCTTATAAATATTTGGCACTGTTCCTATCTTACCTAACCTAACCTGTTGTGTTAGGCTAGGTTAGGTTAGCTAAGATAGGTAGAGTGCCAAGCATTTATAAAAGTTGTTGCAGTTTCTATCTTAGCTAACCTAACCTAACTCAAGCTAAGCTATTAGGTAAGGTTAGGTTAGCTAAGATAGAAACAGTGCCAAGTATTTATAACAGTGGAAATCGCCCAAAAACAATTATTTTTCACAAAAAACAAATGTCCGGTTCCTACAAATGGCACCTGAATTATGAACGATTTAAAGAATTTCTTATTCGATTTTGTCGGGTAATATTGATTTGCTGGTGCTTCAATTGAAACTGTGGCATCGCAACATCATAACGAAAAGATATGCCAAATATTTAGAAAATCGGTAACTGGGCTGTAAACTAGATATTTACCCTTATTCGTACCAGAAATCCACCGGAAAGAGTTGCAACCCCATCAGGAATTTGAATAGAAAATGGATAGTTTCGTAGCGCTAATGATGCATGGATTCCAATTTGTATGAAACTGCAATTTGTGTTATAAAAATTTAAGAAAGCCCTGAGCTGTTGCTTTAAGTTTTCGTTCATTGGTGAAGTAATGAAGCTATTACCTCAAAATGTTCTATAGAATGCAAAATATAAGCACGAGCGGAGTGATATTCTGGAAAATATTCAAAAACTGAAATATGCAATACCCTGAAATTGAAAAATAAAATTCTATGGTTCTGATGATGCGATCCTCTTGAAATGTTGTATGAACATTTAGTATGTCAATTTTTATTAAAAAAAATTTCACCCTAATCGGATATCTTGTTAAGGAAATATAGAGATCCTTCTTTTCAATATTTCTAGTGAATATTCTATGGTTCAGATAATGCGATCTCCTTGAAAATTTGCATTGTCAAACTTCATTCCCATAATAAATTTTTCTCGAATCAAATATTTTGTAATGAAAATCTAGAGCTTTTTTTTCAATATTCCAATTGGATTTTCTATGGTTCTGATGACGCCATTCTCTCGAAATTTCGCAGGAACATTCAGCATATCAATATCCATTCACAAAATGAATTTCACTCGAATCGGATATCTTGTTAGGATAATAAGAAGATTTTTGTTTTAATATTCATTTTCTATGGTTCTGTTTCCACTATGGCCACAAAATTTTGGTTGAACCTTATTATAAGCATCGTACATGTGGCCGAAGATTTTCATTTTGATTGGTTTCGTTTTGTCTGAGATATTGAGGAACAGAAATTTTGAATGGCCAAATTTTATGGAGCACCCTGTACGATTTGGCTGGTTAACAAACATAACCACGGCATTTGGGAACAGAACTTACCCTGAAAATCTTAAGTCTCTATGATAATGCCTTCGAAAGTTCTCGTGCTCACTGACGGACGGATGTCCGGAAGGTTCCAGGGAAATAATGGAGTTTGACCACGGATTCTTCATCAGGTAGTCAAACTCTTTCGTTTGAGATCATTTTCGGCTCAAAATTCGAAAATTACAGACATTTGGACATAAAGATATAGCACTCATTTTAGTAGAACGAAAGCTCAAAAAGGATAGGTAGGTATTTTTTTTCCAAATTGGCCAAATATTCATCTAATAATATTCAACTTACTTTCAGGAGTAGTATTTTTTGAATTTTTGGTATATTTTTACGAGCTATAATTGCCATTATGAAAAAAGAAGAGGCTTTCGATGGAACTAAACTCCGAAAAAAAATTCATTCGATGGAATCGTTTGCGAGATATAACTGAATAAAGAACGGCTTAAGAAAAAAATTTGTTTTTGGCCTCAGTAATCTTCGGTTGAAATATTTCACTCACCTTGTATAATACTATGGTTTCCACTGAAAAAAATAAACAATGTATCATAGCTCTGCGGGAAGTCCTTTAAAAATAAGTATACAGGGTGATTCACTTATCTTGGTAACCCAGTTTTCCTCGAAAAAGAATGAAAATTTCTTCATTCTGTTGACGGTATTTAATACAAGTTAATATTGATTTGAGATGTGCGTCGGAGAAAAGAATTAGGATGCAGTTCGTCGCGGTGCCATCAAAGTTTTTTTTCTCTAGGAACATACCTTTTTTATTATGTAATTCGAGAGATAATTCAATTCTGAATGTTTTTTCAGAATACCATTTTTTTTATTCCATACCGTCGGCGACTTGCAGCGTATTTTATGTTAAATCTATTCCATTCATTTTATACTCATAAAATATTATATTTTATAAAAATGCATAGTTTTTTAATAATAAATGCAACACGTCAAATCATTTGTTCTATATACCGATCATCATGATCCATACATAAATTATATCTTTTTTTAGTTCATTATAAGTTAGTTTGTCCAAGTAAACACTTATATTTTGGGCAAATAAAGTATAGATAATGAAATAAAAAAAATAGTTAATTTATGTATGAATCATACTGGCCGGTATATAGAACATATGATTTGACATATTGCAATCATTATTGAAGGAATATTCATTGTTGAAAATATTATATTTCATGAATATAATAACATAGAGAAATAGTTTGCTACAAAGTTTCTTTGATTTTAAGAAACAAAATCATATCAATGTGAAATGTCTCTAAATCAAGGCATACTGTCACAATACAGAAAAAAATAAATGCAATAGCATTAGGTAACATAAAACAAGCTGAAGGTCGCTGACGGTAAGGAATGAAAAAAACGGTAATTTTTTTTGGCCTACCCACAATACCGCTAGACATTCGAAGTTTGTTGAATATAAGATTAACATTAGGCAATCCCAGGAATGATCAGTGCATTTTCTTCATAAATTGTAGATATTTATTAGGTAACACAAACTCCGTATTGAAAATGAAAATTTGAGAAACGCCCTGAGCAGGAGCCTTTCAGTGCTCGTTCTTTTGTGAAGCAATAAGACTGTTGCCTCAAATTCTATATGCGATTTTAAATTGCTACCAAATATATAAATGCAGAATCTCGTTACAATCAGAATGATATTCTAAAAAATCAACATTCAGTATATTTGTTTTCATTCTGAAAATAAATTTCATGAATCGAATATTCTGTTATGGAAATATAAAGATTCGTCTTTAAATATTCCAATTGAATATTTCTATGGTTCTGTTACCACTATGGCCATGAAATTTTTGCATGGAGATCAAGTATATCGACCTTCATTCGCAGAATCAATCTTTATTCACAGAAGAAAATTTCACTCCAATCGGATATCCTGTTATGGAAATATAAAGATTCCCCTTTTCAATATTTCAATTGTTCTGTTAATAATATGGTTACGAAATTTTAGATGAACATTCAGAATATCGATCTCTATTCACAAAAAAAATTTACTCGAATCAGATATCTTTTTATGAAAATATGAAGTTTATTTTTTTCAATATTCCAATCGAATTTTCTATGGTTCTGTTGACACTATGGTCACAAAATTCTGCATGAGGCTTCTTATGAGCATCTTGCATTTGGCCATATTTTATGGAACACTCTGTACGATTTGGCTGGTTGACGAGCCATTTGCGACCCGAACTCATCCTGAACATTTCAATTCTCTAGGACAATACCTTCGAAAGTTATTATGCTAATGGACGGCCGGACAGCCTCACGGACAGAATTGAATTTGACCACGAATTCGTCATCAGGCACTCGAACCCTATCGTTTGAGACCATTTTCGGCTCAAAAGTCGAAAATTACAGACATTTGGGCAACACAATATAGCACTCGTTCAAGTAGAACAAGCACTCCAAATAAAATCAATAAATTTCACCTTTTTCTTATTTTGGTGCCAAATTTAATAGGCTAGAATAGGTAAAGTCAAGTGTGGTAACATTGTACGAATTAAAAAGTTTTCTTTCCACTGCAATTTTTTTTTAAGATTTCATTAGATTCATTTCTGGTTTGCTGACCAGTTTATTCTCTGGATATTGTTCTCGCAGAATGTTTTGAACCTTTCGTGTGCGATGTGGTGGGGCCGTTATCAAACTGATAAATAAAAATATCGACTATCACTTTGCGAAGCGAATCGTGACTAGTCCGAAAAAAGCCAGACAGATAATAAATTAACATTCAACAAGTGGAGAGTTGAAAGGAGGGATCGGAACCTTTGACAATGTGTGTAGGTACTCTAAAATTAGAGTTGAATTTTTTTTAGATGTTTAATTCCGGAATGAACCGTGGTTTGTCGTTAAGCTAGGGTTTCCTAGGAAAGCGTTGCCGCAATTTAACCACCGACATATACCGGTACATAACGTCACTAAAACGTTGTCTGTGCAAACCAATGGTGTTGGTTTCTTAGAGAGCGTTGATCGCGAAAGATCGTCGAAAAGCGCAAATTCATCTGCTAATGCCGTTATAAAACGCCACCGCTTTCCGAGGAAACCACAGCAGTCGAAATGATAAATTGTGTCTAGAATTAGGTTTTGCAAGAATAACAAACCAGGCAATACCTATTATTGCTCCAAATTACGGAAGAATTTATTGTGTCCGATTTCAATTAATTATCCACCAACGCATCAGTAGCCCACGTTCGTTTCATTCTATTCGCAGGAGACTTGAATACTTTCAGAGTTGGGAACGAGTGTTACATGAATCATCTGCCTCCATTTGAAGCCGACATGTTGATCCTGCCTTGTTGAAAGAAGCGGTCCACATAATAATATATTATTAATTTGGGAAATTAATCCACGTCATATTTTCACTGAGTTGTTTTCATGGAGATATAGCGAATATTCTCTCGTTATCTTAAAAAATCGTTTTTCGTTAATTATGGAAATCTTTTCAACAATATCACTTTTTGAGCATTCGTTCTACTCAAACGAATGCTATATCGTTTTGCCAAAATGTCTGTAATTTTCTAATTTTGCACCGAAAATAGTCTCAAACGATAGGGTTAGACTCCCAGATGACAAATTTCTGGCCTGATTCAATTCTGTTCGTGGGGCCGACCGGCAGTCGGTAAGCAATAACTTTCGATGGGATTGTCCTAGAGACTTGAAATTTTCAGGGTGAGTTCGGTTTTCAAATGGCTCGGTTGAGTTTGTTAACCAGCCAAATCGAACAGGGCATTCCATAAAATATTGCCATCTAAAATTGTTGTTCCTCAATATCTTAGACAAAACAAAACCCATCAAAATGAAATATTGCGGCCATATGCAAGATGGTCATAATGAGCTCCATAAAAATTTTTATGGCCATAAAGTAAACAGAACCATAGAAAAATTCAATTGGAATATTGAAAAGAAGAAACTTTATATTTGTATAAAGAATATCCCATTCGGATGAAATTTATTTTATGAATGAAAATTGATACACTGAATGTTCATGCAGAATTTTGTGACCAGTGTGAATACAGCCGAACGACCCAGCCGAAGATGACATTGAAATCATCGCACGCTAGCGGACGATAGGGCGGATATCTATGCAAACAGAAACGAACGCTCGCGTTGAAGCAATAGTAAAAAATTAATATCTACAGAATTGTTCGAAGGATCGGTTTCAAATTTGGTGTGAATGTTGAAGAGAAACTACTGTTAAAAATTCATCCACACCTTGCACTCATACCTTAAGGGAACAGTACCAATCTGAAAAATTCGATTTCTCGAAAACTGCACATAGAATCGATACGAGATTTGGTATGCAGATTTGAGAACAACAGCAGAAAAAAACTACATACACGTCATCCACTTGCAACCCCAGGGGGTGGGGGGTGGACATATGAAAACTCAAAAAATTCGATTTCTCGAAAACTGTACATAGAATCGATACGAAATTTGGTGTTAAGGTTTAGGAACAACAGCAGAAAAAAACGCCATTCGCGTCATCCACTTGCACCCCCAGGGGGTGGGGGGTGGACATATAAAAAATCAAAAAATTCGATTTCTCGAAAACTGTACATAGAATCGATACGAAATTTGGTGTGCAGGTGTGGGAACAACAACAGAAAAAAACTACATACACATCATCCACTTGCACTCCCAAGGGGTGGGGGTGGACATATGAAAAACCAAAAAATTCGATTTCTCGAAAACTGTACATAGAATCGATACGAAATTTGGTATGCAGATTTGGGAACAACAACAGAAAAAAACTACATACACGTCATCCACTTGCACCCCCAGGGGGTGGGGGGTGGACATATGAAAAACCAAAAAATTCGATTTCTCGAAAACTGTACATAGAATCGATACGAAATTTGGTATGCAGATTTGGGAACAACAACAGAAAAAAACTACATACACGTCATCCACTTGCACCCCCATGGGGTGGGGAGAAATCGAATTTTTTGATTTTTCATATGTCCACCCCCCACCCCCTGGGGGTGCAAGTGGATGACGTGTATGTAGTTTTTTTCTGTTGTTGTTCCCAAATCTGCATACCAAATTTCGTTTTCGAGAAATCGAATTTTTTGGTTTTTCATATGTCCACCCCCCACCCCCTGGGGGTGCAAGTGGATGACGGGTATGTGGTTTTTTTCTGCTGTTGTTCCTTAACCTGCACACCAAATTTCGTATCGATTCTATGTACAGTTTTCGAGAAATCGAATTTTTTGGTTTTTCATATGTCCACCCCCACCCCTTGGGGGTGCAAGTGAATGACGGGTATGTAGTTTTTTTCTGTTGTTGTTCCCAAACCTGCACACCAAATTTCGTATCGATTCTATGTACAGTTTTCGAGAAATCGAATTTTTTGATTTTTCATATGTCCACTCCCCCCCTCCTGGGGGTGCAAGTGGATGACGGGTATGTAGTTTTTTTCTGCTGTTGTTCCTTAACCTACACACCAAATTTCGTATCGATTCTATGTACAGTTTTCGAGAAATCGAATTTTTTGGTTTTTCATATGTCCACTCCCCACCCCCTGGGGGTGCAAGTGGATGACGTGTATGTAGTTTTTTTCTGTTGTTGTTCCCAAACCTGCACACCAAATTTCGTATTGATTCTATTTACAGTTTTCGAGAAATCGAATTTTTTGGTTTTTCGTATGTCCACCCCCCACCCCCTGGGGTGCAAGTGGATGACGCGTATGTTGTTTTTTTTTGCTGTTGTTCCTAAACCTTTACACCAAATTTCGTATCGATTTTATGTACAGTTTTCGAGAAATCGAATTTTTTGATTTTTCATATGTCCACCCCCCACCATCTGGGGGTGCAAGTGGATGACGTGTATGTAGTTTTTTTCTGCTGTTATTCCTTAACCTGCACACCAAATTTCGTATTGATTCTATGTACAGTTTTCGAGAAATCGAATTTTTTGATTTTTCATATGTCCACCCCGCACCCCCTGGGGGTGCAAGTGGATGACGCGAATGGCGTTTTTTTCTGCTGTTATTCCTAAACCTTAACACCAAATTTCGTATCGATTCTATGTACAGTTTTGGAGAAATCGAATTTTTTGATTTTTCATATGTCCACCCCCACCCCCTGGGGTTGCAAGTGGATGACGTGTATGTAGTTTTTTTCTGCTGTTGTTCTCAAATCTGCATACCAAATCTCGTATCGATTCTATGTGCAGTTTTCGAGAAATCGAATTTTTCAGATTGGTACGTCCCACCCCCTGTTTCCTTGAGGTATGAGTGCAAGGTGTGGATGCAATTTTTAACAGTAGTTTCTCTTCAACATTCACACCAAATTTGAAACCGATCCTTCGAACAATTCTGTAGATATTAATTTTTTACTATTGCTTCAACGCGAGCGTTCGTTTCTGTTTGCATAGTTATCCGCCCTATCGTCCGCTAGCGTGCGATGATTTCAAGGTCATCTTCGGCTGGGTCGTTCGGCTGTATTCACACTGGTAATTTTGTGACCACAGTGTTAACAGAACTATAGAAAATTCAATTGGAATATTGAAAAAAAGTCCTTTGACATTTCCATAACGGGATATCTCCTTCAAGTGAATTTTTTTGTGAATGAAGACAGTTATACTTAATGTTCATAAAAAATTTTGTGGCCATAGTGTCTACAGAACCATAGAAAATTCAATTGGAGTATCGAAGAGAAGAATCTACCGATTCGGAAATTCACATCGAAAACATGCGATATACAAGGCATCAGACAGAGACTTCTTCCCTCCAGTTGCACAGATGAATAGGCGAGATAATCAAGTGCGATAACTGAATGAATTCAACTGTCTTACTGCAATAATCTAGTCTTGTCTCTCTCTAATCGCAGTATGGTAGGGAACCCGAACTACACGTATAGAATTTTTAATTTGTCAGGCTGCCCGTAATACTCGATTCAAGTATTTACTGTTGCCTACCATACTAAAGAATTATGCTCCTCTAAACGATAAGAGGGAGACAAGACTAGAATAATGTAGTAAGTAAGACAACTGAATTCAGTGTGTTACAGCAAGTGATTGTCTCGACTATTCATCTGTGCAACTGGAAGAAAGAATTTTCTGTCTGATGCATTGTATATCGTATATTTCAGATGTGAATTTCCAAACCTGTATATATTTCCTTAACAGGATAACCGATTCAAGTGAAATTTATTTGTGAATCGAAACTGATATATTGAATGCTCATGCAAAATTTTGAAAGGATCGAATCATAAGAACCATAGATATTAATTTTTGTAATTATTTATTTTTTCTACATATATTTCCTTTTTTGAATAATTTCCAGAATATAATTCCGATTGTACTGAAATTCTGCATTTATATATTTTTTATCAATCCCAAATCCAATATAAAATTTTGAGGTGATAGCCTTATTGCTCCACTAAAGAACGAGCGCTCAAAAGCTCATGCTCAGAGCTGTGCTCAATTTTTTAAGTAGACAGCCTGTACTTCACGCAAATTCACGAATAAATTCAATCACTACATGGTCAAACTAATAACCAAAAAATTACCGAATTTTGAAATCATTTCATTCGAAGTATTCATGATTATCGAAAAGTAATCCGAAAAGGTTTTGACAGAATATTTTGCAAATATTCATTGCATCATAATGAAAGCAAAGTTGAACCGACTCGAAAATGAATATCTGATGAAATCAGTTGCAACGATGGGCATTAAAGTATCAAAGAATTTCTCCTTTGAAAGAAGTTTTCGATGAACAGAAAATTTCGTTGGGCTCTTCGAAGGAATCTAGAAGTTTCGAAGAATTGCTGTAGTTAGTTGATGAAAATTTCCAATTAGTGGCACAGTGTATTCGTGAAGTTAGGAATTAATGTGATATTTTTGTTAATCTGAGCTTCGATTTCATTTTGAATATTCATCAACATTTAACGAAAC
Source organism: Propylea japonica (assembly GCA_013421045.1). NCBI lineage: Eukaryota > Metazoa > Arthropoda > Insecta > Coleoptera > Coccinellidae > Propylea > Propylea japonica. The sequence continues at coordinate 39,640,910 of CM024242.1, read as the reverse complement.
TTCATACACTATGAAAGTATCATGATGTTACCATTTCCTGAAAATATATTGCTGTTATACATCTCATTGAGAAGGAAAGCGATCTAAGTCTGTCATTTCGAGTGGTTTATATTTGAAAGTTAACTATTCTTGTAGTCACTACTCGGTTTAACCGAAAAAAATTGTCAACCTTCATTCTTTCATAAACGAGATATAATAATCTAAATAATTAGGAAAGTGAAGGTTCATTAGGATCTCTCGGTCAAACGATTAGTGATACACTTATACAGGGTGGCCATTTGAAAACGAAACAGACGAGATTACAGACGAAATAAATTTTTTCGATAGAAATGCTCGGACAGGTCGATTTCTGTTTCGAGGGGGACAACTTAAGATGTAGGTTACGGACGCATAGCGCTTCAACCCTTGCTACTACAACCCTCACCACCAATTTTTGAATAGGGAAGATGGGGTGAGTGATACCTCATTTGAAAGGTATTTTTATACTGATTTCAGCACAGTAATTGTTTTTTCATTTTATGCATTAGTTCTCGAAATATTCTTAACTAAGTATTTGAAAATGAAGTGGTGTTTTCATGGCACTTGTAGTGTTTTTTTGTGAATAATCGACATTTTGAGCTTCAAAACAACCATGTTTATCTAAATGTCGTTAGTTGAAGAATTCTGCGGTTCTATTCGCACATTGATTGTTTGCAAAAAAAAGTGAAATTATTTCCACCCTCTCTGCAATTGAATAAACCATGTCGAACAATGAATTAGAACACATACAAGTCTCGATTCAAAACTAAGAATAATTCACATGTCAAAAACCAGTAAGCCAACTTAATGATCTGTTCGTAATAAATAAAAAATTATCGATTCTCATTTCTTTGAAAAAGATATGAATTCAATAATCAACAAAATGAAAACATTATTGAAGCCAACTGAGAAAACACTTCATAATTAAGTCGGAAATCGTTTCACGAATTGGGACTGGGATATTTCTGTGGCATCATTAATGATTTGATTTTCTTACCTGGTAATCTGATTAGAGATATGTACGTACCTATTTGGACTTTTTGGAGATTTCTATCGATCAAGTGTATCGCATGTTATTGGAAATACTGCAAATTATATCGAAGATAATTTAGATTGAGTTTCAGCAAGATTGAGCTCTTTCGCAATACGCTTTGTTTGTTCGACATCTTGATAAAAGATTTCTATGTCAGTGGATTGGGGGAAGGAAGCCACAGTCATGGTTGTTTTGAAGCTCAAAATGTCGATTTTTCACAAAAAAACACTACAAGTGCCATGAAAACACCCCTTCATTTTCAAATACTTAGTTAAGAATATTTCGAGAACTAATGCATAAAATGAAAAAACAATTACTGTGCTGAAATCAGTATAAAAATACCTTTCAAATGAGGTATCACTCACCCCATCTTCCCTATTCAAAAATTGGTGGTGAGGGTTGTAGTAGCAAGGGTTGAAGCGCTATGCGTCCGTAACCTACATCTTAAGTTGTCCCCCTCGAAACAGAAATCGACCTGTCCGAGCATTTCTATCCAAAAAAATTATTTCGTCTGTAATCTCGTCTGTTTCGTTTTCAAATGGCCACCCTGTATATTATCCAAGCTTTCGGTAATGTTTCTCACCTTTCTCAAGGATCTACAAATAAATATACATGTTATGAGGGACTAAAGAGACAAAATTTTTATGAAGACATATGGTATGGTTTTTATCCTAGTAGTAACAAAATTTTTCATAATCTCACTCTCACTGAGATACAAAATTTTTTATGTTGCCTCTAATACATAAAATATGTATATGCAGATCTTTGAGAAAGGTAATATTCATTACCGAAAGCTTGGGCAACACAGGGTGACTTACACAATTTATTTACGAGATACTTTTATGTTATTGTTACACAAATGAAGATTATTACATACAATTTCATGAAAAAGGTACTTTTGAAAAATTACATCAGTGATGTGGTGCCCATCTGCTTCAATACAGGTTTCCAGCCTCTGTTGAAAATCATTGGAAACTCGGGTCAACATGTTTTGATCAATCAAATTCACCTCTTCTGTAATTGCGTCCAATAATTTGTTGTGAATTGTGAGCATACACACGTTCTTTCAAATACCCCTAAAAGAAGTAATCACAGTAGCACAAGTCCGGTGACCTTGGCGGCCACGGTATATCACCAAAACGATGATTTTTAATAGAGGCTGGAAACCTGTATTGAAGCAGATGGGCACCACATGACTGATGTAATTTTTAAAAAGTAACTTTTTCATGAAATGGTATGTAATAATCTTTATTTGTGTAACAATAAAATAATAGTATCTTGTAAAAATTGACAAAACCAACCCCATCCTCACCTGGTATTAAGAGTGTCAAAGTACCCTTCAATTGAGGGATAGCTCGCCTTTTATTTCTTACTGAGAATCTGGAGATTGGGCTCAAAAATTGTGATGAAGATATGTCCCACCGAAAAGAATTAGACCTGTACCCGCTTAATCTCTCGAAATATCCTAGTGTCAAACTATTGCCCTGGCAAGTTTTCAAGTCACAAAAGAAATTTGTATCTGATTGTTATTATAAATTAACAGTCGATACGGCCCATTGTTCAACATATGTTCCACTTAAATATGTCCGAGTCCGATGTAGACAATTTCGAATGATTAGTATTCCATGAATAGCCAACATCGAGAATTACTTTAAAACTTGAATTTATTTTACAAATTACAAATATCTAAATAATTGGCTACGAGGATTGGATCGATTTGTTAGATATTGGATTTATCGAAAAATAAATTATGATTATAAAATGAATCTGGCTAGTTTGCTCTTCAATGGTGATCATTAAAATTATCAATATCATGGAATTGAAACATATGTTAAACAATGAGTCATTTCCACTTCAATCTATAATGAAATTCAGCTAAATAGCTTTATGAATATAGAGGGTGTTTCATTGCGAAACGGAAAAAAGTCGACGAGCCATAGAGCGCCTCTAGGTGGTTCCGTATATTTTATGGATCTAACAAGTTTCATTACAAAGAAACAGGCTGCATCTCAGAGTAAGAAATTTCTTACTTATTTCTTACTCTGAGGGCTTATTTCTCTTAGTGGCCATAACATACGAACCACGGAGAATATTTCTATGATATCCGGTACGGATATTCTACTACTTCTACACAAGCGTCCTAACTATCAAAAAAACACCGGCTCTGTCTTTTCTACTGTTAAAAATAGGCTTTGCTTTTTGGGAACAGCACAAAAAGTTCCGCACATGTTCTCCGTTTATTATATTTTCTACTTTCGTAAAGTTACTTTTTGGGCGCTCGTTCTACTTGAACGAGCATCTATCATTTTGCCCAAATGTCTGTGAATTTCTAATTTGGAGCCGAAAATAGTCTCAAACGATAACGTTTGAAGAAATTGACAATTTCAGGGTGAGTTCGGTTACCGAATGCCGCAATTGAGTTCGTTAATCAGGCAAATCGAATGTTTTAATAAAATATGGCCATCCAAAATTTTTGTTTCGCATACAATATCTCAAACAAAATGAAATTTTTTTACCATAGTATTGACAGAACCATGGAAAATTCAATTGGAACATAAAAAAAATATATTTATACTTTCATAACAAGATATTCGATTCGAGTGAAATACATATTATGAACGAAGATTGATATACGGAATTTTCATGCAAAATTTCAAGACTTTCTCATCATCAGAACCATAGAAAATTCAATTGGGAATGAAGATTGATATACTGAATGTTCATGCGAAATTTCAAAAGGATTGCATCATCAGAACCATAGAATTAAAGCTTTCCAATTGTCAAGTTTTTACATATTTCAGTATTCGATTGATATCCAGAATATAATTCCGATCGTGCCGAGATTTTGCATGGATATATTTAGTATCAATCTCAAGTCCTATACAAAATTTTTAGGTAATATCCTCATTGCTTCACCAATGAAAGATCGCTTTTAAGCACCTGCTCAGGGTTTTCCTAAATTTTTTATATTTATTTTTCATGATAATGATGAACTAATTCCGTATTAATACAGGGTGGGGCAGAAAAACCTATCCGATTTCAAATCCCTTTTTCTCAGAAGAGAGAGCAGGTAGAGTAGTGGGGTAAAAACCGTTAGAAAGCTGGTTTTATGCCATTTGTCAGTAGGCAGAATTTTCGATATTGGAGTGACGAAAATCCTCGGGAAATCCATCAGGAACCCCTCCATAGCCCAAAAGTGACTGTGTGGTGTGCTCGTTTCCGCCTAGGCGGCTGGGGGCCCTACTTTTTTGAAGAAAATGGGAAAACCGTAACGGTCAACGGCGAGCGCTATTGTTTCATGCTGGAAAATTTTCTTAGACCCAAAATGGAAGAAAATGGCTTGGAAAATGTGTGGTTTCAACAGGATGGTGCAACCGCCCACACATCGCGACGATCAATGGACATTCTCAGGGAACTGTTTCCCGGTCGCCTCATTTCTCTGAGAGGTGATCTTGGCTGGCCGCCGCGCTCACCGGATCGCACTCCATGTGACTTCTTCCTTTGGGGTTACCTCAAATCGAAGGTTTACCAGCATCGACCAAGGACCCTTCTTGCTTTGCGAAGGGAAATTGCTCGGGCAATTGAAGAAATTCCTGTGGAAATGACGGTGAAAGTCATGGAAAGCTACCGCGAGCGCCTAAATAAGTGTATCCGCTCCCAAGGACGACATTTGAATGATGTGCTTTTCAAAACTTAAATTTAAAAATGGCATAAAATTTGCGATATGTTATAAAAAAATTTTTTTGACAAGCTGAGTGGTTTCAATTTTATAACGTTTTGAAATCGGATAGGTTTTTCTGCCCCACCCTGTACCACTATATAATCCAGCTCATCCATTAGACCATTAACGATTTTACTCGAAATTCAATATTTGAGCGTGTTTAATTCCAATAAAACACAAACAGTTTGTATATCTATTCTGATCATTGCGCCGAGTCATGTTTTCATAATAGCTTTTCATTAATACCAACTACCAATATTACGATATTCCGCTGTTATTATAAGCTATGTATAGTTACAAAAGGTACATTATACGAGATGATTCATTTTGAAACTGAGAAAACAAACCATCCATTAGTTGTTTATGCTAGATGACTAATTTCACTACGGAACTGGCCAGCTCAATAGACATTTAGTTGATAGGTAGCGAACAAAGGCAGGTGGCGTGTTAGTCTTATGCTGTGTAGAAGCAAAACTGAAATAATTCAGGGAGATGGCAAATTCTTTCAGAAAACAGGAAAATTGACCTAGTTTTCGTCGAAATTGATAGTTCAATTTGAAATCGTATGCAGTAAACAGTCGCTTGAATGTGCACAAGCAGATGTAATATTTTCTGCGCTCTATTCCTATGGAAATAACGCGCTTTACAGGTGTTTCACAATACATGCTCAGAACTTCAGGATACTAGAAAAAGCACTTATTATTATCATTCTTAGTTATTGTCACTGAAAATTCCAAGACCAGTTACATATGTACAGGGTGAGCAAAATTCGTTGTCTGAAGGGATCTGAAAAACCATAGCAGGTAGAAAAAAACTGATGATAAAAGTTCGGACTCTTTTTGAGTGCTCATTCTACTTAAACGAGTGCTATATCGTTTTGCCCAAATGTCTGTTATTTTCAACTTTTTTGAGCCGAAAATGGTCTCAAACGATAGCTTTAGATGACGAATTCGTGGTCAAATTCAATTCTGTCTGTGGGGCCGTCCGTTAGCACAATAACTTTCGAAGAAATTGTCATAGAGACTTGAAATTTTCAGGATGAGTTCGGGTCCCAAATGTCTCGGTTGAGTTCGTTAACCAGCCAAATCGTTCCATAAAATATGGCCACTCAAAATTTTTTCTCTTCAATATCTCAGAAAATACGAAATCAATCGAAATGAAATGATACGAGCAAATGCAAAATGCTGATAACAAGCCTCATGCAGAATCTTGTGGTCAAAGTGTGGACATAACAATAGAAAATTTAATAGGAATATTGAAAAAATTAAACTGCATATTTCCATGAAAAGATATACCTACGATTGAAATGAATTTTTTTTGTGGATGGAGCTCGATATTCTGAATTTCATCCAAAATTGCGTGGCCAAAGTTTCAACAGAGCCATAGAAAATTCAATTGGAATATTGGAAGAAAAATCCTTCCATTTTCATAACAGGATATCCGATTCGAATAAAATTTTTCTGTGAATAAAGATTAATATACTGAATCATCATGCCATTTTGTGGCCATAGTGTTAACAGAACCATAGAAAATTCAATTGAAATATTGAAAGAAGAATCTTTATATTTCCATAACAGAATATCCGAACCGAGTCAAATTTATTTCAAGAATAAAAACGACTATTCTGAAATTTCTTGCAAAATTTCATAGCGTTCGTTCCGGAAATAATTTCAGGATATAATTTGGATTATGCTGAGATCCTGCATTTATATATTTATTATCAATCTCAAATCACATATAAAATATTGAAATAATAGTCTTATTGGTACATCAGAGAACGAGTGCTCAAAAACTCCTGCTCAGGGCTTTTCTTAAACTTTTTTATGACTAACTCAAATCCTGAAAACAGATCTAACCTATCTTTCATACATTTTGAGTGATGAAAAAACATTGAGAATTCGTCATTTTTATTGATGCTGGATAACTCGCTTGTTTGAACTCGTATTCGAAACTCATTGTTACATTCTTGAGGCAATTTTGTAAAAGTATTTCAAATGTGATATGTTTTATTTTGTTAGTCTAGCCATTTTCGAGAAATGACAAGGAATTTTGATTTTTCAAATGTAAACAGTGCTCTAGTGTTTTTTCATCTAGATGCAATATTTTGCTGATTTCAAAATGTATCATATGTCCCTATTCACATGAATATTAGTCAGGAAAATATTTTCATACATTTTCCTGCTTCTCTGTTCAGTTCTGCATAAATTGAATATGCTTTATAGTTCGTGAACTCCACACAATTCTATGTGGACTCATTCTTCTGAGATAGGAGTTCGAAGTAACTTCCCTTGCGACTCGGCTATTTTCATTCGCTTGAATGTACCATAACAACGTATAGAATTTTCTGTAATTTGGAATATTTTATGAGAATCTTGAGAACAAATGATGACAAATTATCCAGAAAGTTGATTATTTAGCAATAGATGATTCCGATCATTAAGTTTTAGGTGCAGAAAAGATAATACACATTCAACGGTCGCTATGGTAACGCCATTCTTCTTATAATTAATTGAGAACTCAATCGAAAAGCAGGAAAATTTTTTAGATATTTTCCTCGTGCATTATTCATGTGAATTGCAACATATATAATACATTTATGAAATCAGCAAAAATTTTGTAACCAGTTTAAAGAACATTCGACTATAGTTTACTTTTGAAAAATCAAAATTCCGTGTCATTTCTCGAAAATGGCTGAACTAAATTACACATATCAGAATCGAATTATTTTTTAAGAAGTGCTCGTACAATGTAACAACCGATTTCGAATACGAGGTCAAACAAGCGAGTTATTCAGCATCAGTGGAGATAATAACATCTCAATTTTCGTTCATAACTGAAAATCTATGAGAGATTAGATTACAAAATCTATGAGAGGTTCTCAGATTTGAGTTAGACGGAAAAAAAAGAGCCCGAAAATGGGTCATCAGTTTTTCTCTAGCTGCCATGATTATCCAGATCCCTTCAGTAGACAATGAATTTTGCCCAACCTGTTTATACCTTATTTGACATAATTTCCGCGAAAACTAATAAATACTGCTTCGGTTTTTGCAGATTTGAGAATATGTACCGGGTTTTTCACTATAATTTGACCCCCCTTTAACTTTGTCACCGAAGGAGATACAAAAAAATGTTTCTTATAAAAGTTTCACGAAATCAATTGAGGTTTCTTGATATGAGTCCAGCAACTGAAATATATACAGGGTGGCAAACATATTGATGGCAACTTCATTTTTTCAAATGAAACACCCTGTATATTTTTCCATGTTTGGCTAGCTCTTTTTCTCCTGATTTCGAATATGTAAATATGTTGGTCTATCTCTTTCATTCTTAGAACCACAGAGTTTCAAATTTTAAGAACCACCTGCCAAGATCTGTAATCATTTTACAAGTGGCAGAGTGCGTTTACTGAAAATGCTCATTGAATACTTAACAATTACTTGACCAATGAAAAATGATAAAATATGGTAGTATGGTAAGAATAACATCAACTAGAGAAATTGCTCAAAATGACTACTTTCATTCAATACACATAGTTCATATAATTGTCTCAAGTTGTTAAGACTATTTTTGAAAGCATTATTATGGCTCTGATTCAAGTCAGAAATTAAAGCTGCGTTGACGGGATTAGTTCCGAATTATGGGTTTAATATTGGTTGATTTTATATCATTAATATTATTCTCCGCTTTCATTGATTGTCATTATTGCTGAAGTAAATTTTTTCCTTCAGGAACGGCTATAAAAACATGTCCAAAGGTGTTGAATCGGGACTATTTGGTGGTCATAAAATGGGTGCGCCATTACCAATCCAAAGATCAAAATGGCCACTTAAATATTCACGAACTCACAAAACGCTATGCCAGATGGTTACTGAAATTTGAAACTCTGTGGTGCTCAGAATAAGAAAGATATAGCAACATATGTTACATATTCGAAATCAGGAGAAAAGGAGCTAACCAAATATGGAAAAATATACTGGGTGTTCCATTTGAAAAAATGAAGTTGCCATCAATATGTTGGTCACCCTGTATAAATTTCAGTTTCTGGACTCATATCAAGAAACCTCAGTTGATTTCGTGAAACTTTTTTACGAAAATTTTTTCTGTATCTCCTTCAGAAACAAAGTTAGAGGGGGGTCAAATTATAGTGAAAAACCCGGTACTTCTTCATAAAAAATATGGTCTTATAATTCATCACGAGAAGGAAAACTGATGAATAGCCTTCAAAATTGACTTTCGAAATATCAAGAACTCATTTATGTATAAAGTTTATCGGCTGTCATTTTCACGAGTATTGATAGAATTTGCTTCTGTTTTCGTGAATGCCCAGAAAATAAATCAATCATTCTTCATGAAAAACAGCGCCCTATATTTTGCCGCAGAAGGGATGAAAATGATATCTGGTAGAACAATTATTATGATTGTCAATGAACTGAATATCCGAACTACACAGTGTGTTTGGTCAAGACTTAGCGATAATTGAAGGGCATCAAATCTACCTAATTTGATCGACAAAAACACCCATATTGGGGAGTTTACTTCCCCAGTTTTGGGGAAGCTCCCTTTTTAAATTTATGTTTTTATTTTAGTTGACCCACCCTAATAATATCGATATCTTTGCACATAAAGGTCCTACAGATGTGAGAAAAATGTTTTTTGAAGGATGATACTACCGCTTTTTATTAAGGTGGAACATATGGAAAAATTCTTCACAAAAATTTCAGGAAAAAAGTACTGATTTTCTTAGTAAATTCGCAATACTACAAGAACTCGCACATTGGAGTATTATTTTTTCTCAATGAGCTAACACGCAAGGATATTAGCTACAAAACGATACCATCATAATTCAAGTTACATATTTAGAAAGTAATTGCTGTTCGAACATGACCCTCATGAAAACTGATAAAATAAAAAAAAACCTCAGTACTGGACTTATTTATTTTAATTTTTAATAATCAAACAAACAAATTAATCATAAAAATGGCACAAAATGGCCGCCTCTGTTTTGTAGACAGCCTTCATGACGACCTGTCTTGTGTCTTTTGCTCGCGCAGTGATCATGTTCGAACAGCAATAACTCTCAATATATGTAACTTACAGAAATGATGCAAGTGTTTTTTTGGAGCTAATAACCTTGCGTGTTAAATCACTGAAAAAAATTATACTTCAATGTGCTAATTCTTGTACTATTGTGGATTTACTGAGAAAATCAGTACATATTTTTACTAAAACTTTTTTGAAGAATTTTTTATGGCGTTTTCAAGTTGAATGTTTTTCTATTGTTATACTTCAATGGATAGTGGAAGTATCATCTTTCAAAAAACATTTTTTTTTACATCTGTAGGACCTTTATGTCCAAAAAAATCGATTTTATTAGGAAGGGTCGCCGAAAATAAAAAAGGAAATTTAAAATGATGGCTACTCCAAAACTAAGGGGGTAAACTTTCAAATGTGGGTGTTCTTTTCTATAGTAGGTATTAGGTGGATTTAATGTCCTCAAATTATCGCTAAGTCATGACCAAACATACTGTATGTGTATATTACATTTTTAAACACAACAAAAAACAACAAATAAAAACCATGTTCATAATGGGACCTCGCATTTCGTATAGCATATCCAAAGTTATTCGACGACATTCATCAATCATTCTACGCCGAAAGTCTTCCACAATTTCAAGTTGAGCTGCATAAATTTTGTTTTTCATGTGATCCAACAAGCAGGCCACTCTGAAGTCCATATCGTCGCCTTAATATGCAAATCACATAAGTCCAAAACCCAAAGTTTAGAGGAGAGGAAAAAAAACTGTGAATCTGTGGATGTGCATAAGTGATTTTCTTTAAATTCTTAGATAACGTCGTTCCGGGCTTCGTCAGCTATAAGATTTTTTGGTGTTGTGTGAATTTCTGCACAGGTATGCACGAAGCTCCTTGACATAACTAAAATTTTCAAATTCGCCCAAAAGTGGACTTATGTGATTTGCATATTAAGCCGACGATATGGTGGATATTTGTTGAATACATATATCATCTTATGCATACAAATTTTCATCTCAAAGCTCACCGAGTCAACAAATATGATAAATTTAGTTAAAAAATGGTACGTCAATCCGTTTTCATAACTCTCTTAGATGTGAAAGCATTTTATTTTCTATCTCAGAAAGTTTTCATTGGCGCTCCATTTTTTCATTGAATTTATTAATAGATTCTGTACGGATGCTACTGGTAGAAATTGAAAATAATTTTGAATTTAAAATAATGTGTTGTGATGCGTACTCATAACCTCCAAAACGCAATGAAAAATCTTGTACGGTGTCTAGAATATTTTCGGAAAACCAATTTTTTCTTTAAATTTCAACATCCTGTATCTCAAAAAAAATGCATCAGAGAACCATAGTCCATAGGAACTCTATGTTATAAAATCATTTGAGGGTCCCGAATTAACGCAAGTTTATTCTGAAACACTCTGTACCGACATTAGATATTTGATCATCCATAGAACATGACATGATATTTGTTGGAAATGAACCAATATGTTATTCGATTCACCAGATTCACAGAAATATGACTTGTCCCTGTCAAATTCGAATGAATGTCCCTGATTAGCATCATTCCGAAATAGCGAAAGGATTAATCATTCGAAATATTATTATCGGCACTGAAAATTGAAGAGCAGAGGAATGACGTAAATTTCAGGATTCCGAGAATTATTCATTCGTTAGTTTTCATTGCATTTACAGATGGTTCGATTGAACAACTGCATGCAAAATTTATTTCTGTACATATGATGAATGAAGCGGAAAAATTGAATAAAGGAGTACTTGACGCAGAAATGTAAAAGCAATTCATTCTATATATTGTATGAATTTCGTGGTTTACTGGTGAGACTAGTTAGTAATTATTTTTATTTTTCACTTGTACATTATATGTTTATTTTACCTTAGAAACGGTTGCTATAAATACACTCATTATGCCCGTGGGCATTTTAGCGGGCATTATGGATCATAACGCCCGCTAGTTGTGACTTCAATAATGACATTCACTTAATAAAATGATGACAGCAATAACGAACTTCAAAATATTAACAAATGCCATGGTTACTACTGAAGTTAAATGGAAAAAAAATCATAGGAGCAATCGAATTTTATTGTAATTAAATGATATATTCCTGAAAAATAAAATCTTGTATGCACCACGAGCGTTACCTATTAGATCCTAACTAGACCAGGGTCGATAATTTTTGAAACCAAAAAAAATTGCAGTAGGATGAAACCCATTGATAAAGGAGGGGAATATGATCAAAATGAAAGAAAAAATAAATCACGGTCGATCCGAGTCCGGGAAGTGGGAGGGGGTGTGTTTTTAAGGGTGAAAAATGGTTTTCCTTGATTTCCGGCAAAACTACAAGTCCTAGGGAAAAAATTAAATAGCAAAGTTGTAGGTAATGAAAAGATCTACAACTTTTGTATCGACAATTGTTTCGCATAACCTCAAAATTTAGGTGAAAAATTCAAAAAACCAAGTTTTTGGTTTTTTATTTATATCTTTTTCAAAAAAAACTTTTTTTTCACGAAATTTTGTGAAAACTTACCTTATTATGTCCCAAATACAATGTAATTTATTGGATTTAAAATATTTATGTTTTCGTCTTATTTTCACTTAATATCAAAAAAGCACCCCAATTTTCAATCAAAAATTCTGACGTCAAAATATCAGCTTTTTTCAAAAAGTTTAAAGGCTTTTTCTTCAATGAAATATCTACTTTCTGATGGTCTGAAAAAAATGTACATTACTATAAGGAGTGTTTTCAGAATCAACGATTTATGAAATCCACCATTAGAGTAACTCAGTCCCCACTTCTCTATGAAATAACTTACAATGGGTTAAAAACTAACCAAAAGTCACTCAGGTATATGAATTATGTCAAAACAGCAATAAATAGTCATCTGAAAATATTATTTAAACAAGATTCTACACCTTTTTCAAAATATTGTAGATGTCTATTAAATATTAACTTTATTAACTTATTTTTTTTTAATTATAGAAGTATATTTCAATTTGTAATTTTTTCAACAGAACATCTTACGTTTTTTGAGTAATTAAAGAGTAAATTTTAACAAATACCTACCTCAAAATTGTACATAATGATTTCTTCATTGGAATATCTTCTTTCTGATGGTGTAAAAAAAAATACATTACTAGAAATGTTCTCAGAAAATGCAAAATATTTAAAAAAGCCAAATTCGAAATTTTTTTTTAATCATTATGTACAATTTTGAGGTTTTTATTAAAATTTACTCTTTAATTACTCAAAAAACGTAAGATTACCTGTTTCATTCATAAACGAAAAAATTACAAAATATACTTCTATAATTAACAAAAAAATAAGTTAATAAAGTGTAGAATCTTGTTTAAATAATATTTTTAGATGACTATTTATTGCTGTTTTGAGATAATTCATATACCTGAGTGACTTTTGGTTAGTTTTTAACCCATTGTAAGTTATTTCATAGAGAAGTGGGGACTGAGTTACTCTAATGGTGGGTTTCATAAATCGTTGATTCTGAGAACACTCCTTATAGTAATGTATATTTTTTTCACGCCATCAGAAAGTAGATATTTCAATGAAGGAAAATCCTTTAAACTTTTTGAAAAAAGCTGATATTTTGACGTCAGAATTTTCGATTGAAAATTGGGGTGCTTTTTTGATATTAAGTAAAAATAAGACGAAAACATAAATATTTTAAATCAAATAAATTACAGTGTATTTGGGACATAATAAGGTAAGTTTTCACGAAATTTCGTGAAAAAAAAATTTTTATGAAAAAGATATAAATAAAAAACCAAAAACTTGGTTTTTTGAATTTTTCACCTAAATTTTGAGGTTATGTGAAAAAATTGTCGAAACAAAAGTTTTAGATCTTTTTGTTACCTACAACTTTGCCTCTTAATTTTTTTCCATAAGACTTGTAGTTTTGCCGGAAATCAAGGAAAACCATTTTTCACCCTTAAAAACTCACCCCTCCCACTTCCCGAACTCAGATCGACCGTAATTTATTTTTCCTTTCATTTTGATCACATTACCCTCCTTTTCTAATGGGTTTCATCCTACTGCGATTTTTTTCCATTTTTTACCATTTTTGAAGGTTTCGGCCCTGGTCTAAACGCCCATCGGGCAATATTCATCCCTCGGGCCAAAGGCCCTCGGGCCGAATGTTTTCCTCCGGGCGTTAGGATCTATATAACGCACTTGGTTCATAAATAACTATTTCGGTCGACTTCAAAGTAACAGGTGATTTTAATGTGTACGAAATTGAACATTAGTTACCCATTTTTAAGTTCAATTTATGCTATTTTAAGGTATAATCCTTATGGCAATGGTACACAAAGTATTCAGAAGCCCTACGAGAAATGTCAAATCTCTACTGGAACATAGAAACATAGAAATTTCATTATGTCAAATGAATATTCATTCATTCATTATTCTATTTGTTGTGCTCGACTCTGAGGTCATATTTAATATCGACAATTTTTTATTTCACTCTCAATCATACCACAAGTAACTCTCGGACAATTTCCAATTCTAAACAAACTGGGACATACACACACATCCATAACCGCACCAGGATTTGAACCCGGACCTACATTTTCGTAGGAACTTGTTGGCGCACGCTTTAGCCCCTACAGCCACCGAGGCGGTGTCAAATGTATGTCTTGTGCAAAATGAGAATGTACAGGGTCTTTATAAACGATTATAACAGCGCAGTAGGTTTTGGTTTATTCTCCTTTTTTCGCTCTTATGTAGACTCGACACATTTATCAATCTCTCTCTATATTCATCTCTATCTATTTTTAACATTGTTCATTACAGCCATAGAATTCGATCGCCTAACCAAAAGAAATATGTTATAATAGTTTTATTTTCTGAGATGTAAAATAGTGTGGTAACTGTTACAATCTCTTATGAAGACCCTAAATTTCAATCAAGAATTTATACAAAAATCATATTGAGTTCTTTAGAAAAATCTCGTAATCCACTCGGTTACTAGCGACTAAATCAGTCGCTGTCTTTAACTTATACTTGTTAGATTTTCGGAAAACACAAGTTCATTAGAAATAATATTGATGAAAAAATTTGGAAGTGCCCTGACGTGAAGTGGCGCTTCATTATATTCTGGAAACTATATATCAAATTTAAATATGCTGGAAGTTGCATATTTTATTTTTTTTTGTTGAAGACCGACCGTAAACAAGGTGAAAATGATAGAAGAATTAACAGATAATGTGAAATTCTTACGGTCCTCCTTCTACTTGACAATTTATTTACATATTCAATTCACACAATTCATGTCTGGAAGGATATAGTGGTATGGGAACCGTGAGGGAAAACCGTTTACATAGGAGCTGTCCTTTATCGGATAAAAAACTACTTGCAAAAAAAGAAAGAAGTTACACTGCAAAAAAAATCAACGCACATTATGGAAATCTCAAATTTATTCTACAACTGAAGGTGTTCTCAATGATTATTATTTTTATCAGAATAGGGATGTTGACTCATGTTACGAATTCATATAAATTGAGGTTTTCCTCATAGAAGGAAATTTTTGCAATCCTAAAAAACCATTTTAGTGATCTTAATATTCTCGTTGAATTAAATACAGCTGATTTAAATTATGTTATTTATTATCAACTATCACGTGACTGCGAACGCCAATCAGAGGTAATCCGTATAGTGACGTCAAACTATCCGTATTGTCATTGCAAATTCGAATGTTCGGTGCTCAGATCAACAAAATACATTCATAGGCCGGGTTCCACAAAATTCCAATCACCTTGATTATTGAAATGTCATCATTTCTCTGCAATTTTTAGTTCATTTTTGACATAAGCCATCGACTTACTTCAATATAAACGATTTGACTGCCAATCAAGCTTTGTGAAACCCACGGTTCTGTGACTTGAACCATAGTAAATATTTAATATATCATATCTATGATTCGAACTTACGAAGTTGAAAGCTGAAAGAGAACAGAATACCTAGTTCGTTACAAGAACGATAATCTACAATTTTCTTTATAATGGAGATAGGATTCATCAAGGGTAATAGTAGTAACTTTTACCGAAGATAAATTCCCTTATGGTCGCAAGTTTCTTTGCTGAAAACAAGGATTTTTGTGCAGCGGAAAAACGTGAAATTGTCTTTGTAAGTAGCAGACTTTTAACTCATATTTATTATTACAAATAAAAGAAGCACCTCATTCAGCATTTACAGACCGACCTATTCATTTTGAAGGCTTAGATTGAACTTTTCCACAAGGGATCGGGCAAAATCAGTTCGCTTTGACAGAAGTCAAAGCCTTGTTTATGTAACATAAACAAGGGTCAAAGTATGTTCACTGTATTATGACGTAATCATCAGAACGTGACAAAATTGAGCATTTCCGCGGGAATTTTGAATTGTCTTTTCATTTACTCATTTTTATTGGCAATTACTATATTTTTAAGGAAAAAGTAATTTTTTCGTGTTCATCTTTAAAATAAAATAAATTCCAAAAAGTAGTCAACATCCCTATTATGCATGCATATGTTATCCACTTTCAAGGTTTTTCTTCAATACAGATGTTTTTTTTCCCAGCAGGAATAAAAAAATATGAGACTATCAGATTTTGAATGTATTGGTTTCATTCTGAAATCAGTTGTTCTCGATCAATTCTAGTGTCCAATAGTTTCTCTTTCGTTTGATTTTCTACACTCGATCGTTATACAACGCGAAACACGCAATTTGACCCCAGAGGAATGTGCCAAAGCGGTAGTTTTGCGAAAAGAAGGGTGGACATACACAAGAATTGCAGAAAGGTTTGGAGTTTCCCATACAAGTATGTCCAGAATGTTGCAGCGATTCAGGGAGACAGATATGAATGTCCGAAGACCAGAACAGGGTAGACCACGGGTAACAACTGCCATTCAAGAACGTTACATGAGAGTTTCTTCGTTGAGACAACGGTTTGCAACCGCTCGCCTCTTTCAAAATCAGCTTGAGCAAACTCATAGGGTGCAAAGTAGCCTTCATACGATAAGAAATCGCCTCAGAGAATATGAATTAAGGCCTGGTGTCGCGGCAAGAGGGCCAGCTCTTAGCCCAGCCCATCGAAGGGCGCGTTTGGATTTTACGAGAGAGCATATCCATTGGGAAGAGGCTGATTGGGAAAAGTTCTTTTCACAGATGAGTCTAGATTCTGCCTCTACCATTGTGATCGACGTTCCCGTGTATACAGACGTCCACATGAAAGATATGCTCAGTGTGATTTCCTGAATACTACTGGTTTCGGGGGAGGATCGATTATGAATGGGGTGGAATATATTTGACTGCTCTCACAGACCTGGTGGTCGTTGATAATGGAGCTATGAATGCTGATAGGTATACTAAGGAATATTCTTGAAGAGCATCTAGTGCCATTTGCTCCATACCTACATTGGTGAAAATTAAATTTTTATGGACGATAATGCCAGACCCCATCGTGCGCGCATCGTTCAGGAATATTGAAGTCTCTCGAATGGAATGACCAGCAAGAAGTCCAGATCTCAATCTGATTGAGCAGGTTTGGGACAACCTTAATAGAAGGCTGAGAAGTTCAGAAAATCATCCAGCTACTCCTAATGACTTAGGAATCCAACTCTGAGAAATCTGGGAAGGATTAGATCAGAACATTTTAAGATCACTCATTTTGAGTATGAACCGTCGTTGCCGAGCTGTTATTAACGGAAGGGGTGGAAATACTATGTATTAAATCACTTATCAGCATTCCAGTATTTTGAAAATGGTTTGTTTCTCTTCTTTCACATAAGATTCGGTGAAATCTGAAATTTTCTTCCATTTAATGTGTCTTGTTTCATTCAAAACCTTCCCGAGAGAATACGAAAAATGAGTTATAAAGTCAATGTAGAGTTAACTTTCATTTAAATTGAGATTTTCAGAATGTGCGTTAATTTTTTTGCGCACTGTACTTCGAGAATACAATCAGTAGGACAGATGGTATTCTAGTAGCAAAATGGGTTGATAACTCTGTAGTTTGTATTGCTTTCAATCAATAGTGTATTCATCCAGTTACAAATGTTAGTCTTCATTCACAAAAGGAAAAAAACACATTCAGGTTGGACGACCGGCCCTACTTGCTGAGTATAACAGAAAAATGGGTGGTATTGATAGAATGGATGAAAATATAGCACAGTACAGAATTCGAATAAGGAACAGGAAATGGTATTGGGCATTGTTTACGTGGTTTCTGGATGTTTCGATCAATAATGCCTGGTGTTTATATAGAAAATCGTTCAATTCACAGATCAGCCAAATAGATTTCAGACGGGCTATTGTTCAAGTCCATTCGAAAAAATATGCCTCTGCACCTAAAGGAACTGGTAGAATTTCATCGCCACAGTCATATGCACAGGAAATAGTTGATGAAATCAGATTTGACAGGATGGACCATCTAATTGAATAAATTCTAAATGATAAGAGAAGGCATTGTGCAGGAACATATTGCAAAACTTCAGCACGCACTCAATGCAGAGAATGTGATATACGGCTATGCATTGATTCTTTCGCATCCTATCACACAAAAAATTTATAAACTGCATTACAGTTTATATCCGATTGTCATTCAAATCCCCCGTATTTGAAATTTCGTATTTTTTGCACCGCGTAGTTCCACTCGACAAGCTGGACCAAGAAAGTCCTCTCACTCAGCAAATTGGAACTGAGGAAACTGACGGGCGCTCTCACTGGGCACTGTCCCGTGAGGTATCACTTAAAAAACATGGGAAAGGCGCCCGATAGTACATGTCATTTCCGAGACAGCCAGAGGCCTGCTATGTGAGTGTGAAGCTGTTCACCAGAAACGGTTACGGCATCTTGGCTCCTGGTTCCTAAAGCCTGAAAAAGTAATGAATGTGGCCCCCAGAAAGGTGGTGAAGTTCATTGAAACTTTGCTGCCTGACTGGTAATATAGATCTTAAGGTCAAGGTGTTCGCAAGATCGGTTTAGATCTGTAGCCCCTCCTCTATATATATCTAATCTAAATCTAATCTAGCATTACAAAGATGTAAGAACCCATTCTGAAGGATCTGAAACTAAATTATAAAAATTTAATATTCCTCATAAATTCTAGTCTCCTTTAGCACAAATAATAATGAAATTGCATGAAATATCGAAAAAAACTTAATCTAGGCACTAATGGGTTAATTCATAAATGAATAGAATGAAACGAATAATTCTCAATATTCAAATTTGATTTACCGTTTTTCCAAATTAAACAAGAGAGCAACAGTTTTGGACTCCGAATTATCAAGGAAATTCAATTATTCCGAGGAGAGATTCGAATCGAATATCTGCAGATTATGAGCCTCTTTAAC
Source organism: Propylea japonica (assembly GCA_013421045.1). Lineage (NCBI taxonomy): Eukaryota > Metazoa > Arthropoda > Insecta > Coleoptera > Coccinellidae > Propylea > Propylea japonica. Next base: position 39,621,735 of record CM024242.1, on the reverse strand, counting down.
CAATACTGATCACAGGTTTTTGATTTTGAGATATATGAACAGTATTCTGCATTGATAATTTCCGATTAACTGGAAATGAGTAAAAAGTGAGCATTTAAGACTCAAGATTTTATTAGGGCTTTGATATTACTGAAGTAAAAACTGATATTGAAAATAAACTACCAAAAATTGCATGGAACAAGTACCTTGTGAGTAGGTAGAGCCTATATTGGAGAAACCAAACGTCCTTTTAACGAATCAAAGAACATGAAAAATTTGCTCAACATGGAGATTCCAATGAATCAAAGCTTGATTTACATGCTTTGAATGACCATGGACTTTCATGGAGTGAATCTTTCATGGTATCAGAAAAAAAAACTGAAACGTGAAGGAACAGCTTTGTGTCAATTACCGAAAATCCCAATAGTTAACCGTCTGTTAGTCTCAGAACAATCCAGGCTTCAATAACGAAAAGCAGCTTCAAAAAATTAAGAAAAGCCCTGAGCAGGAGCTTTTGAGCTCTCGTTCATTGGTGGAGCACTAAGACTATTACCTCAAAACTTCATATGGGACCTATGAAAACTCAGTATATCAGTCTTCCTTCGCAAAAGAAATTTCACTCGAATCGGATACCCTGTTATGGAAATAAAAAGATTGTTATTTTCAATTTTCCAATAGAATTTTTTATGGTTTTGTTAACACTATGGCCACAAACTGTTGCATGAAAATTCAGTTTATCAATTTTCATTCAAAAAATCAATTTCACTTCAATCGAAAATCATTCTATGGAAATATGAAGTTTTTTTTTCAATATTTCAATTGAATTATCTATGGTTTTGTTTACACTTTGGCCACAATGATTTGCATAAGGCTCATCAGTTCATTTCGATTGGTTTCGTTTTGTCTGAGATATTGAGGAAAAATAATTTCAATGGCCATATTTTATGGAACACTCTGTACGATTTGGCAGGTTAACGAACTGAAAATCTCAAGTCTCAAGGACAATCCATTCGAAAGTTATCGTGCTAACAGACAGCCGGCCCCACGGACAGAATTGAGTTTGACCACGAATTCGTCATTAGTGACTCTAACCCTATCGTTTGAGACCATTTTCGGCTTAACATTCGAAAATAACGGACATTTGGCAAAACGATATAGCATTCGTTTTAGAAGAACGAGCGCCCAAAAATCACGAATTGATTGATTGACAGCTGATTCAATAATAAGTCGATAATGGTACCTTTTCTAAAAGTTGCAGGTCTTTAATTTTTTCTTGACGACTGATAAACAGAAGAAGCAAAAATAATGGAAAATATTGCAAATTCTATTTCAATAATGGAATCTGTTTATTTTTTCTCTTTCAGTTGAACCGTGTCCTGACTGTGAGTGTGAGGAAACAAGGTCAAGGTGAATTCGATACACTATTTTTATCAGATTTCTGGCTGCGTGCGGGTCGTTTGAATTAATTTTTCTTCTCCAGTGTTTTGAGTGTTCTTTTCTGTATTTTGTTAGTCCAAGTTTATCCACTTTAAAAAGTCCAGTCACCTTTCGAGCATGGCGTGCAAACCTTTGGGCTGTACGATTAAATTTCCAACTCTAACCTTCGTGTTCGTTTAGTAAACTTTGTTATCTTTCAATCCCAGTTAACTGAAAATCCGAATATCATACAGAACGATCTGAAAATCAACCCACTTGTTCACATTAGTGCATGTTCTTTCGACTCCAAAAATATTTTTCTTTCATTAGATTCTTACACTGTATGATTGTATGACTTTTCGGAGGTTTAAGTAGGTATCTACATATCTACATACAGGATGTTTCAGAATAAGGTTCAGAAAATTCGGGATCTTTGTCCTCAGATGATTTTATGATATAAAGTTCCTATCTATGGACTACAGGTCCTTGACGCATTGTTTCTGGAAGGTATTCTGAGGTTATATAAAAAAAATATGTTGTGAAAATTAATTGATTATATGGAATTTTTCTATAACCTAATTTATTCGATAAAAGGTCTATACATATATGATACGTTTCGGGTCGGGCCCTTTTTCAATCTAAAACAATATCAAAAACACAGTTACACATACAATTTTATTTTTCTAAGATAGAGACCTGTTACCTTTGTTAATTTCAGTAATTTTTATTTCGTCTGCCTCTGTCACACGTGTCCTCATTTTATAATATTAGTGGTGCTGAGTCATTGAATTTTCATATCGGTGTTTCTGTCACTCTTCTTTTTCTTTTTCTGTTGTTGTTCTCTGCTGTCTTTCTTATAAGTGTTGAATATATTTTGTTTAGACCATTTATATCTGTTCTGTCGTTTATAGAGTTGGGATTTCTTTTTATGCAAATCATTTCTAAAAATTCTCTGGTTTTTTTATTTTTTTCCCTATCTAATATCCTTGTATCTTCGAAGTTAAAAGTATGGCCGTTTTCTATTATGTGTTTGTATAGGGCTGTTTGAGTTTTTGAATATTTGTGTCCCTTCATCCTGTCGTTTAATTTTTATTTTTTTTTAATAAAAAAAATGGTGTTTAGCAAATATTTTCGAAACCGATCATGATGCAATAAAGACAACAAAAATCCGAGTCGAATACGAGGATTCTTGCACTGCTATATTGTTTAGCCCAAATGTCTGTAATTTTCAAATTTTGAGCCGAAAATGGTCTCAAACGATAGGGTTAGACTTCCTGATGATGAATTCGTTCGTTGGGCCGTCCCGCTGTCCGATCTACCGTTAGCACAATACAGGGGCGTAGCCCGAAATGTTTCAGAGTTATTTTTTGTTGCAAAAATAATCTTTCATTTTGCACTTCAACCAATTTATCTCCGAAAATCTAGTTAAAATTATCAATTCATATCAGCAATATCATCGCACACAAATGGATCCGTCGAACAAATAATTCCTTATTTATGTTTATATTTCTTCTGGTGGAAATCGTACCGAACGCTTTGCCTGAAGCGTGTCGCCGTGAAAAAAGTTTTTCCAGTTTGAGGAGAATTAAAAAATACCTGCGCAATTCTTCTAGCTAAACTAGATTGAATGGGTTGGCGCTTATGAATATTCATTATAGTGTGAAAATTGATGAAAATGAAGTGGTTGACCAATTCGCTAGAAAAAAAAGACGGATAGACTTTAACTGAAGGAATTCACCATAAAGAATATTGTTTGTGTTTTCTCACTGTTTCATTTTTAATACCTATTCATATGTTGTTGGCTCTATTTTGGAGTAAAACATTAAAAAACTCTATTTAGTTTCAATGAAAGCACACATCCACACTAATTTCTTATTGATTCATCCTGTAAGTACTGTTTGAAAATAAATATTGTTTTTTAAGTTTTTGTTTGAGTGAATATAAATTAAATTCTGAAGCATATTTGGAAAATAGGTTTACCTAACCTAACCAGGAATATCTATGTTGAATATTGTTTCCGAAGTAGGAAAAGGATTATTGAATTCTTAAAAACAACAAAAACTTGCTACAGAAAGCGACCCTCACAATTCCCGTCACCTACAAAGTCAATTGCCAAAATGTCAAAACCCCTCCCCCGAAATTAATTCCTGGCTACGCCCTTGGCACAATAACATTCGAAGCGATTGTCCTAGAGAGACTTGAAATTTTCAGGATGAGTTCGGGTCCCAAATGGCTCGGTTAAGTTCGTTAACCAGCCAAATTATACAGGGTTTCCACAAAATATGGTCATTCAAACTTTTTGATCAATATCTCAAATACGAAACCAATCGGAATGAAATGTTGCGGCCAAATGCAAGATGCTGATAACAAGCCTCATGAAAAATTTTGTGGCCATAGTGTGAACAGAACCATAGGAAATTCAATTGGAAGGAACTTCACATTTCCATGAAGAGATATCTGCTTCGAGTGATTTTTTTTGTGAATGGATATCGATATTCTGAATGTTCATCCGCAAAATTTCGTAGCCATAGTTTCAACAGAACCATAAAAAAATCAATTGAAATATTGAAAGAAAAATCTTTATACCTATTTATTAAGGGTGGCCATTTGAAAACGAAACAGACGAGATTACAGACGAAATAAATTTTTTCGATAGAAATGCTCGGACAGGTCGATTTCTGTTTCGAGGGGGACAACTTAAGATGTAGGTTACGGACGCATAGCGCTTCAACCCTTGCTACTACAACCCTCACCCCCAATTTTTGAATAGGGAAGATAGGGTGAGTGATACCTCATTTGAAAGGTATTTTTATTCTGATTTCAGCACAGTAATTGTTTTTTCATTTTATGCATTAATTCTCGAAATATTCTCAACTAAGTATTTGAAAATGAAGTGGTGTTTTCATGGCACTTGTAGTGTTTTTTTTGTGAACAATCGACATTTTGAGCTTCAAAACAACCATGACTGTGGCTTCCTTCCTCCAATCCACTGACATAGAAATCTTTAATCAAGATGTCGAACAAACAAAGCGTATTGCGAAGGAGCTCAATCTTGCTGAAACTCAATCTAAATTATCTTCGATATAATTTGCAGTATTTCCAATAACATGCGGTAACACTTGATCGATAGAAATCTCCAAAAAGTCCAAATACGTACATATCTCTAATCAGATTACCAGGTAAGAAAATCAAATCATTAATGATGCCACAGAAATATTCCAGTCCCAATTCGTGAAACGATTTCCGACTTAATTATGAAGTGTTTTCTCAGTTGGCTTCAATAATGTTTTCATTTTGTTGATTATTGAATTCATATCTTTTTCAAAAAAATGAGAATCGATAATTTTTTATTTATTACGAACAGGTTGGCTTACTGGTTCTTTGACATGTGAATTATTCTTAGTTTTGAATCGAGACTTGTATGTGTTCTAATTCATTGTTCGACATGGTTTATTCAATTGCAGAGCGGGTGGAAATAATTTCACTTTATTTTGAAAACAATCAATGTGCGAATAGAACCGCAGAATTCTTCAATCAACGACATTTAGATAAACATGGTTGTTTTGAATCCCAAAATGTCGATTTTTCACAAAAAAACACTACAAGTGCCATGAAAACACCACTTCATTTTCAAATACTTAGTTAAGAATATTTCTAGAACTAATGCATAAAATGAAAAAACAATTACTGTGCTGAAATCAGTATAAAAATACCTTTCAAATGAGGTATCACTCACCCCATCTTCCCTATTCAAAAATTGGGGGTGAGGGTTGTAGCAGCAAGGCTTGAAGCGCTATGCGTCCGTAACCTACATCTTAAGTTGTCCCCCTCGAAACAGAAATCGACCTGTCCGAGCATTTCTATCGAAAAAATTTATTTCGTCTGTAATCTCGTCTGTTTCGTTTTCAAATGGCCACCCTGTATAACAGAATATCCGATTCGGATGAAATTTTTTATGTGGATAAAGATTGATATACTGAATATTCATGCAAGATTTTGTGGTCATAGTTTCAACAGAACCATAAAAAATTCAATTGGAATATTGAAAGAAGAATCTCTATTTTTCCATAAGCCCCATTTCGCACCAAGCCAGTCCAGTCCAGTCGAGTCAAGTCACTTCAGGATTGGAACTATTAACTTCGTTTAAAATCGTTTAAAACAAATGGAATGTGAAATCTAGTTTCATACTAGGCCCTAGTGTGAAACTAGATTTCACATTCCATTTGTGTTAAACGATTTCAAACGAAGTTAATAGTTCCAATCCTGAAGTGACTTGACTCGACTGGACTGGACTGGCTTGGTGCGAAATGGGGCTAACAGATCATCCGATTCGAGTAAAATTTATTTTGGAAATGAAAATTACAATTCTGAATGTTCATGCAGAATTTCAAGGGCATCGCATCATCAGAACCATAGAATTCAATTTTGTAATTATTTATTTTTCACATATTTAATTTTTTGATTGATTTTCAGAATATAATTCCGGTTGTGCTGATATTCTGTATTTATATATTTGGAATCAATCTCAAATCACTCATAGAATTTTGAGGTAATAGTCTTATTGCTCTACCAAAGAAAGAGCGCTCAAAAGCTTCTGCTCAGGGCTTTTCTTAAATTTTTTCAGATTTCTGCGGGCCGCATGCGAGTCGTTTGAATTAGTTTTTTTTTCCCAGTGTTTTAAGTGCCGTTTTCTGTATTTCGTTAGTCCAAGTTTATCCAATTTAAAAATTCCAGTCACTTTTCGGACATGGCGTGCAAAACTTCGTGAAGATCGATTTAATTTCTCACTCTAACCTCGTGTTCGTTAAGTAAACTTAGTTATCTTTCAATCCCAGTTAACTGAAATTCCGAATATCATACAGAACGATATGAAACTTAACCCACTTGTTCACGTTATTGCATGTCCTTTCGACTGCAAACATATTTTTCTTCCATTAGATTCATACACTGTACAGGGTGTTCCTAAATTGAACGTACAAACGAAAAGGGGAGATTCCTTAAGTGAGCTCAAGAAAAAAAAGTCCCATAAACATAGGGTCGCAAACGTTTCGTTTTCGAGATACAGAGTGTTGAAGTTTGAATTTTTTTCAAGTTTTTTTTCTCATAGTATCTACACTTCACAATATATTCAACTGAAATTTGGCATAGATATTACATTTGAGAGTTCTCACCACGTAACATGGCAATTTCGATAGAAGATCTACAGGGTGATATTTTTTCTGGAACACTGCCACCTGTTTTTCTGCAGAACTGCTTTTTGGTGAGCAACTGTTAATTTGAAAATATGTAAAAAGAAGCTTTGTTCTTATACTAAACTTTTCGGTCTCTTGTAGTTTTGTCGTATCTACCAACGATTTCGAGAAAAAAATTTTGAACGATTCTCTCGAAATCCTCGTGAAAATCCAAATTATGATGGGAAAGCCACTTTGTAAGCTTTGGTGAATGAATTCAGTGTCAGTTTTCATGGAAATTTTTCTGATCTGTAGCGATGATTCATAAAGATTCGATAAACTCTTATAATCAACACATGTTTTTGATTAAAAATTGAAAACGAAACGTTTGCGACCCCAAGTTTATGGGACTTTTTTTCTTAAACTCACTTAAGGAATCTCCCCTTTTCGTTTGTACGTTCAATTTAGGAACACCCTGTATAGTTGTATGAATTTTCGCACGTTCATGTATCTACGTAGCTACATACAGGGTGTTTCAGAATAAGATTCATTGAATTGGGGATCTTTGTCCTTAGATGTTTATGATATAAAGTTCCTAATCTATGGACTACAGGTCCTTAACGCATTGTTTCTGGAAGGTGTTCTGAGGTTATATGAAATAAAAAAAAATGGTATTTAGAAAATATTTTCGAAACCGATTATGATGCACTAGTGACAACAAAAATTCGAGTCAAATACGAGGATTTTTGCACGAATGCTTTTCGAGCACTCGTTCTACTAAACGAGTACGCTATATTGTTTAGCCTGAATGAGCCGAAAATGGTCTCAAACGATAGAATTAGATCTCGGATTAGACTTCCTGATAACGAATTCGTGGTCACATTCAATTCTGTCCGTAGGGCCGTCCGGCTGTCCGTCCGTCCGTTAGCAATATAACATTCGAAGGGATTGTCCTAGAGACTTGAAATTTTCAGGGTGAGTTCGGGACCCAAATGGCTCGGTTGATTTCGTCAACCAGCCAAATCGTATAGGGTGTTTCATAAAATATGGCAATTCAATATTTCTGCTCCTCGATATAAACCAATCTAAATGTTACGGCCGAATGCAAAATGATGATAACAAGCCTCATGCAAAATTTTGTGACCATAGTGTGAACAGAAACATAAAAAATTCAATTGGAATATTAAGAAGAAAAATCTTTATATGTATTTCCATTACATGATATCCGATTCGAGAAAGAATTTAATTTTTGTATGTATTTACTTTTTACATATTTCATTTTTTGAATAATTTTCAGAATATAATTCTAATTGTGAACAAATGTTACTAAGGCTCTAAAAAGGGGAGTATACCAGACAGCCATGCTGGGTCCAACCACTGACTCGAAAATTACAGAACAATTCGAATGAAATAAAATCTGTAATCGAATAAATGAAATCTGTAATCAAATGAGGTTTTAACCCTGTAATTTATTGTTTATGTTGGTGCATAACCCCGATAGATGGCGATGAAAATTTGCGAGTGATCTGTAATTTTTGAGTCTATGGTTGGACCCAGTCAGCCTGTCTGGCATACCTATCTCTCTAGTGCTTTAATATTACTTTGCATTGTGTTCTTCTGATTTTTTCACCGAAAAAATTAAGATGCACGAAAGGTATTTGACAAGACTATTTCATGAGAGACAGATGATTCTGTATGCATTATGCATATTATGTAATAATATGACAACAACTATAAAGTATTGCCGCGGGTGAACTCGAATGAACTGCTGACATCTTCTGCCAAACAGTTTTTCCACATTTGTACTTCAAAATTGAGCATTTCTGATTGGTGGAAATTACGGCGTGGAAATGGCCAATACAAAATTATTCGCTAACAAGATTGTCCCTGATTCTGTAGTTAGTATTCATCTGACGAAGGAGAATTGAATCGCTTCATATAATCCACTTTGTCAAACCTTGGGAAGGAAGCGGTATTCGGTAAAAAATCGATCATTTCCTGACAAGAAAACGTGAGGTTTTACTCCTTGTTAGTGTTGATGTTAGCTCTGTGTGGTACCGCAGCCTGTTTCATTTTGTTTTCGAATTATGAGCCAGAAAAGCAATATGCTGAATTTCAAATTTGGTCATTATCTCTATTCCTGTTCGTCTTAGGAACTTGTAGTTGAAATATTCTACACATAATATTTCGATAGCTATCTAGGGGTATCCTTTCTCAAATAAAAATCAAAACTATGTTTCCGCTCCAAAAATATAGTATATTATTTCATTCATTGCTACTAGCTCTATCTGATTTATCAAGGTATTCACTTACTCAAAAATAAAACATAATAACATGTCATTTATTGCAAATGCCTTTTTCTAACTTGCCAAATTATCCAATTTTTAGGCTGAAATAAATGAATGAAATATTTCATTATGTCGAAGAATGAATAATGTATATTACAGGAACCAATCAACCGATTCTTACTGTTCATGAGAGCAAACAGATATGCAGTTCTACCAAATCTACAGTGAGAATTTCAAGGGTGTAGCATGTTTCGTTCGAGTGTTATAGTGACTAGAACTACTAGAAGTTTATTTTTTTAAGACTTACAGAGAAAGTTTTTCTTAATTTTTGATTGCACGTGTCTCACGAAATTTCGCGAAGATTTGCGCGTTATTATTCTCCTTCGAAATACCAAATTTGAAAATGATTGGATGTGTAGTTTCGGATATATCAGAAAAGCCCAGAGCAGGAGCTTTAGAGCGCTCGTTCTTTGGTGGAGCAATAAGACTATTACCTCAAACTTTATATACGATTTGAGATTGATACCAAATAAATAAATGCAGAATCTCGTTACAATCGGAATTATATTCTGAAAATTATTCAGAAAATGAAATATGTAAAATTTGAAAATTCAAGAAAATTAAATTCTATGGTTCTGATGCTGCGATCCCCCTGAAATTTCGCATAAAAATTCAGTATATTAGTTTTCATTCTCATACACTTCACTCGAATCGGATATTCTGTTTTGGAAATATTAAAGATTCGTCTTTCAATATTCCAATTGAATTTTTTATGGTTCTGGTAATACTATGGCCACTAAATTTTGAATGAAGATTCAGTATATCAATCTTTATTCATAGAAAAATTTCATCCAAATCGGATATTCTGTTATGGAAAATAAAGATTTTTCTTATCAATATTCCAATTGAACTTTTAAGGTTCTGTGAAAACTATGGCCACGAAATTTTGGCGAACATTCAGAACATCCATCTCCATTCACAAACAAAATTTCAATCGAATCGGCTATCTTCTGATAAAAATATGAAGTTTTTTTCAATATTCCAATTGAATTTTATATGATATATATTATCTGTTCACACGATGGTCACAAAATTTTGCAAGAGGCTTCTTATCAGCATCTTGCATTTTGCCGCAACATTTCATTCCGATTGGTTACGTATTTTCTGAGGTATCGAGGAACAAGAATTTTGAATTGACCTTTTTTATGGAACACCCTGTACGTTTTGGCTGGTTAACGAATTCTGACAGAACGACAAAGCATTCATTCGAGTAGAACAAACGCTCAATAATATGTCATTTATTGCGAGTGACCTTCTCTAAGTTTTCAAATTAGTCATCTTTTAAGCTGAAATAAATGAATGAAATATTTTATCGTGGCAAGAATGAATATGTATATTACAGGAACCAATCAACCGATTTTTACTGTTCATGGAAGCATACAGACATGCAGTTCTACCAAATTTTCAGTGAAAATTTCAAGGCTGTAGCATGTTTATTGGTTTACTACATACAGAGAAAGATTTTCTTCATTTTTGATGGCACCTGCTGCGAAACGAAATTTTGCGAAGGTTGCGCGTTATTATTTTCCTTCAAAATATAAAATTTGAAAATGATTGAAATTTTGTGGTTTCGGCAATATCCGAAAAAATATATAATATAAAATATTAAAAAATTTCAAAGGTCAATAACTCTAAAACTACTGTACCAATTTTGCTCGTAATTAAAATCAATCGCTGCATTGAGATCACGAACCTACTCTCAAAATTTCAGAACTTAGCGCTTAGAAATAGTATATTATATTATAAGGATTAAAAGTGCATCTTTTTTTTACGAGCAATATTTGCAGTTGCGAGGCGCAGCCGAGCGAATGCAAAATTGCGAGTTAAAATAGGCACTTTTAATCCGAATAATATATACTATTTTTTCTCCAACCAAGTCAAAATTACAATAAAATTGGTTTTAGTGAAAAATCGTTCATAATTTGGTTATGAATTTGAACACAGAATCATGACAGTGATTGTCAAGTAGACTTCAAATGCATTTACTTCAAGCGATTTCGATTGATATTGGTTCTTGGTTGGTTCATGAATTGGTCCGTCATTTGTTGACCAACCGCTTTCGATTGATATTGGTTTTTGTGTGGTTCATGAATTGATGACGTAATAAATCAGCTGTTTCAGGGTTGGTTAACCGAAATCTCTTTTTATTCTACAATCTCCCGCCATCGGCCATAACTTATTTGTTATTGTTACTTCAAAAATGTTTGTTATTATTTGTTTGAGATTAAAATAAATTGGAGTTTTGGAAATTGTTAAGTTTTCGCCTTCTATCTCTGAATTGAATTTGACAGCTCGCCGATCAACCAACCGTTTCGTTAAGGAAGAATTCGAATGGGCCGGAACCAACCGGAGGTCAGACATCATCGTTGATGTACCGACCGGTCAACCATGAACCAACCGCAAAAGCCATTCGAAATCGCTTAAGGATTAAAAGTAGCGTTTTTAATCCTAGGATTAAAAGTGTTGCTAAGTAACGAGTGAATTTTTGTACGGTAAGAAAATCTATGACTTTTGCACCTGAAAAGAGTACAAAAATGTCAACATTTTTTGATGGTTGGAGAAAAATTTGTTTTCTAAGCGCTAAGTTCTGTAGTTATGTAGTTTTGTAGCATGGACCTATAATACTAATTATAATTAGTATTATAAATCTATGTTTTGTAGTGATGTCACAAAGGGTTATCTCATTCAATCATTTTTTTATCTGAAATATCATAATGAATCAGCGAAAATCGCAGCTTCGGTGTTAACTCAATAGATTTCAACTCGAAATCAAAGGAAAAAGCGTTCAAAAGTGCAGGACAACTAGATAGCAGACAAACCAATTTATTTTGAATTCCTCTACTTATTCAGAATTCAACGCTTCACCTTAAATCCTAAATTTCATAATATGGGGAAACCCGCGAAAGGTGAATACTTATTTCACGTCAGGTTTAAATTTTCATTTCACATAGTTGGTTATGGAAGATAGTTTATTTTTGAACCGAATGAAAATTCAGTCCATTGAATAACCTGATTAAAACATATCAGAAATACGCATTCCATTTCATGAAGAAAACTCAATTGAAACGGAAAAGTGACGTGAAAAATCTCTTGATTCAGTGTAGGAGAACCCGAAGGCGAGAAACCAGATGAAAGGAATGAGTTTCTTATGCCGTACATTTCCGCCATTTACAATACATCCTTTGTGAATCTGATCAATGGGGTGAAGTGGACGCAGACTTCCTTACCATTTTTTTGAGCGTTCGTTCTACTTAAACGAGTGCTATATCGTTTGACCTAGATGTCTGTAATTTTCGAATTTCGGGGCGAAAATGGTCTCAAACGATAATGTTCGACTCTCTGATGACGAATCCGTGATCAAATTCAATTCTGTCCGTGGGGCAGTCCAGCCGTTAGCAAGATAACTTTCGAAGGGAATTTCCTAGAGACTTGACATTTTCAGATCGAGTTCCGTACCCAAACGCCTCAGTTAAGTTCGTTAACCAGCCATGTTTCCATTACAAGAAATCTGATTCGAGTGAAATTTATTTTGTGTGTGAAGATTGATATACTAAATATTCATGCAAAATTTCAAAAGGATCGCATTATCAGAACCATTGAATTTAAATTTTTAATTGTCAAGTTTTCACATAATTCAGTTTTTGAATAATTTCCAGAATATAATTCCGATCGTGATGAGATTTTGCATTAACAGGCCCTTTCTATTTGACGCTGCATCACTCCCAAACTGATGCAAAATCAGTTGATGCGCATTCTATTTGACAATGTTATGATTTTGAACTGATGAACATCACTTTCAACTGATGTTGCTTTCTGAAAAAATCAGTTTAACTTCAGTCCATCATAACAATAACATAACTTAACATTTTGGTAAAAGTTCCAAATTTACGTCTGAACATTACAGAAAGTGAATTATTATTCTCGGTTTTCGTTGCTAGTAATGAATTATTCATATTAGGTACTTTCAGAATTTCCTTCCGAACTATCGTCGATATTCTTTTTTGGTACTCTGATTTCAAACCTCATCGTTTCGTTGAGTGTCATTCGAAAAAGTTATTCAGAATGCTGAGGTGATAGCTTCATTGCTCCACCACTGAACGAGCGCTTAAAAGCACCTACTCAGGGTTTGCTTAAATTTTTATTGACATATTTGTGCGCACTTGTTCCTAGAGAAATAGCGTGATAGCGTTTGGCCCAAAAGTCTGTAGCTTTCGAATTTCGTGACCGGAGTGCTTTCAAATGACTAGGTTTGAGTCACTAGCGAAGAATCCGAAAACGAAAATGATTATGTCTGGCCGTAAACAAGATAACACTCAAGCTTCGAAATCTCAAGAATAGGTTTTTGTTCCGAGTGTTACTTTTGTAAGGAGCCAGGGGTGCTATTCTTGACCGTTCGTAAATTTCAAGGTCGTGCGCAACTCCCGACTTTGCGAATGGAAGGGACGTTTTGGTATTCTTGACCGTTCGCATACCGTGCGAACTAGGGATTGCAAATTTACCGAATTTCAGTTTACCGGTAATTCGGTAAATTATTTTCAAAATTACCGATTTACCGGTATTTACCGGTTTTTTCTTACCGAAAAAAAATTAACCCACAGAATGAATAACAAAACTGTATTTCATTCTCAATCAATAATAAACACAAAAAAGTGAAATTCTAGGAAGCTCAAAGAAAATAATATGCCAGTAAAACTCGAAATAGTGTATATAATAAAAAAAATCAGTCATTTCTTACTCAATCTTTCGATTTTTTTTGTTTTATAAAAAAGGCCCTAAGAAAACGCAGTTTATCAAGACTGTTATCCTCAGAGTATAAAGTAAACCTAGAGTTGCCAGTAGAGGTACAGATAATTCTGTTAGTTTGGCAACATGGCATGTTAGTGTTCAGTTTCTTGATGCGATGTGTTCACATTTTCATTTCATTTCGTTCATAAACTGAATTATTTCAATGATTTGGTGGCAGTTTTTTTTTGCTTAAGGCTATTCCGTTAATTATAGCTAGGCTAGGGCAAAATTACGAAAATGTTGTATTATACCTATTCTGGAATAAGAGAAATGCAAATCTAACCAATTGTTTATTTCGCCCCAGTGAAGTGCTTTTCATCTCACTGTTATGCTTGGTTGATTACAATGCAATACTATTCAAGGGTAGGTGCATCTCTTTGTTTATTTCTTACCCTGAGGTGTTATCACTTAGCCGCGACCTAATCTTAGTGCAAAGTGTTTCTGCCGCAGAAAAAGTTGTCATTAGTGCTGCGATAACCATTTTCAAGTATTTCCCCTGAATCCTCTTCTTCCGAAAATATTGCATTTCGGTTTTCACACACTGTTGAACATTATTAAACGTAGCCTGATGTCTTATGATTGGAAGGGTACTGTTTATTTCAATTTTGTTTCTGATCGCTAATTGGAGCTTTTCTTCAATGGACAATGCAGCATTATTCGATTTGGATGTTGTCAGCTTATCATTTTTTACCGAAATTACCGGTAAAAGATGCCGGTTTCTTCGTCGGTAATTTGAAGAACTTTTAAGGCGGTAAATCGGTTAACCGGTAAATCGGTAAACCGGTTTGCAATCCCTAGTGCGAACGTTCGCATTTTGCAACGGGCGGTCTTGAGCGTCCGCAGTAGACGTGCGTACGGCGCAACCATAGACATGAGTCATATTTAACGAGTTCTATGAATGTTGAATCCATAATTTTGACAACCAAATACGAAATGGAGTGCCTTTTTCGTGCCAGAAATAAGATGGAGATTTATGTAGTGACATATTTAAGGGTTGACATGGTTAATGGACGATTTGCAAAGATACAATCGTGTGAAAGTTGATTGTCAATTTGTGCAAATGTTCTTAGTAACGATATAGAAGGTTCTTCGAATTGATAATTTTTGAAGCATGAAGTACTTTTGAGCGTGTTCAGAGATTTCTTTTACTATTTCTAAGCATAATTCAGCATATGTATGTCATGCTATGTCTGAAAATGATTGAGAATTTATGATTTTTTTGCATATTCCTCTTGTAAGATGTCCTTTCTTTCAATACACCGCCTACACAACGTTTAAATAAGTATATTTGAGTATTCACCACAAAATTTACACATTTATCGTGGGGAATCCGGACAATTTTCCGAAATTTTCTTCATTAATTTTAACAATAACTGTGTTTGCTCTGTACTTCTTCTGTCTTGGTGCCTTCCATTATAATTTGCAATCTCGAATATCACTTAAAACAAATATAGATGAAACTAACCTCTAAAAGCCTATTTAAAATTTAACGACTATCCACATCAGTAAACGGTCGTTTGCTAATCACCTCCGGCTATTTCATCAGCGCAGGATGCTATTCGTGTATTCTGTGTTGCATTTCATCCAAGTTTTGCATTGTTGCCGCGTTCAACTGAAGTTGCGAACGGTCATCATTGCGAACAGTGCTCAAGAATACCGTTTCTAGTGCGTATACGCAAATAACCGTTCGCAAGTGTGCGTATGCGCAAAGTTGCGAACGATGTCAAGAATAGCACCCCAGATCGGTTCACAAAATTGAGTGTTAATAATATTCAAAAACTTCTATTCTCTATTCTAGACGACATATCTGATCCACTCGAAAAATTAAGGGCCCATTACATTTATCATTATGCCGTCAGCCGCATTGCTCTCTCGTTTTTTTTTGTTTTCGAGTTATATGCCAAAATTGACATTTCGACATTTTCAACTTTGGTCATTACCTCTATTACTGTTTGTCTATGAATTTTGAACAAAAACATTATACAGACACTTTTTATTGGGAATCCAGCTGCTTGATAAAAATTTTCCTGGGGAATTTCATTCCTGATTCATCACATAAAACTTTGTTTTTTCTTATTGAAACAATTATTTATTTAGCGTATGGCGCTTCGACACATCATAAATACAAATCATAAACACAAACAAACATAAACATAAACTACAAAATATAACAATCTTAAGCCTACAGACAAACATCGAGATTATCATTCTATATAATCTATTATTGAAACAATAATTTATTTTTACTTCGAAATGATCACCGTTTTTTTCTCGTTTCAAAAATACAAAACATGTCTTATATTGCTCTTAGATCAGTGGTGCCGCTTGGGGGAGCGAGAGTTAGCTCAGGCCTCCCCTAAATTTTTATGGTCATTGCTCAACAGAATTATACCAATTCATTCATGAAGGGTGATTATTTTTGAGTCGAACTAATTTATTGTTACCATAAGAAAAAACAAGGTTACATGTTATAAATTAGGAAGGAAATCTCTGAGCAGAAATTTGATTGAGCCACTTGATTCCCACCAAGAAAGTGTCTGTACCTATAACTTTTCTGTTTCAAGTTTATAGGACAAAAAGTAGTGTAGATAATAACCACATTTGAAATTGTCCAAATGTTTATTTGAATATTAAGGATACATAATATAAATTTCTGTAATTTTCTAATTTTGAGCTGAAAATGGTCTTAAATGATAGAATTCTACTCCCTGATGATGAATTTGTGGTCAAATTCAATTCTGTCCGTGGGATCGTCCGGCCGTTCAGCTGGCCGTTTGCACAAGAACTTTCGAAGGGATTGTCCTAGAGACTTGAAATTTTCAGGGTAATTTCGGTTTCCAAATGGCTCGGTTGAGTTCGTTAAGCGGCCTACAGACGATCAACCTGGTTGAAGACTAAGTTGTAAACACGGCATGTTGATGACCAAGTTGAACGTCTGTAGGCTGATTGGTGGTTGATATTCCAGGTTGAAGACTAGGTTGATGCTTGATCAAATCGGTTTGATATTTGTTGGGCGGAGCCCAATGTTGACGACTAAGTTGGAGCGTCTGTATGGTAGTCATCAACTAGGTTGACAACATCAGTTGGAACTGTACCTTGTAGAGTGAACATCGCATAGCGTATTCAATATTCGTCGTAAATATTCGAGGAAAGGTAGTAATTTAACTAGACAATATGAGCAATATTCCAAACATTAAAGTTTGGGTAGATTTCTTCGATTGTTTGAAAGATCTACCCGAATTATGGAAAGTAAAATCCGAGATATATTAAGAAAACCCTGAGCAGATGCTTTGAGCGAACATTCATTGGTGGAGCAATAATGTTATTACTTAAAAATTTTGCATACTACTTGAGATTCATGCTAAGTAAATCAATGCGAAATCTCAGGATGATCAGACTTATATTATGGAAATTATTGAAAAATGAAATATGTAAAAATCAATAATTAAAAGAAATTTGAATTATATGCGATTCTTGGATATCTTGTTATGAAATATAAAGATTCTTCCTTTCAATATTCCAATCGAATTTTCTATGAATCTGTTTACACTATGGCCACAAAATTTTGCATGAGGCTTACCATGAGCATTTTGCATGTGGCTGAGATATTAAGGAACAAAAATTTTGAATGGTCATATTTTATGTAACACCTTGTACCATTTAGCTATTTAACGAACTTAATTGTGGCATTTGGAAACCCAATTCACCCTGAAAATCTCAAGTCTCAAGGACAATCCCTTCGAAAGTTATCGTGTTTATGGTCGGACGGCCCCACGGACCGAATTGAATTTGACCACGGATTCATCATCAGGGAGAAGAACCCTATTTTGAGACTAATTTCGGTTCAAAATTCGGAAAGTTCTTTCATTAAACTGGAATAGGAAAAATGGGACAGATTGTGGTACCAATCTTTCGTTCAAATTCTTTCATTCAAGGAGTGTGCTGCACCTCATCGTCGGATATATCGTTTATAATAACGAAAGATCTCTCTCCATGTTTCGTCAATTTCTCCGAATCAGCCGACTAGTTCACTCGACGGAAACCACCGCTGAAATGATGTTTTCAACTTGATTGACAACCGCTTTTTTCACATTCATTTGGTTTACAACCTAGTTGACAACATAGTCTTCAACTAAGTTGATCGTCTGTAGGCCGCTTCAACCAGACAAATCGTATAGGGTGTGCCATGTAATATAGTGAGCCTCATACAGAATTTTGTGGTCATAGTTTTAACTGAACCATAAAAAATTCAATTGGAATATTGAAATGAAGAAACTTCATATTTTATTCAAAAATAAATCCGATTCTGCTGGAATTCTTTTTATGAATAAATATTGATACACTGAATGTTCGTGCAGAATTTTATGGTTATAGTGTTAACAGAACCATAGAAAATTCAATTGAAATATTGGAAAGAAAAATCTTTATATTTCCATAACAGGATATCCGATTCAAGTGAAATATTTTTTGTGAATGAAGAAGGTTATACTGAATTTTCATTAAAAACTTTGTTGCCATAGTGTCAACAGTACCATAGAAAATTCAATATCAGGCACCTTCTTCAGACAAACTCGTAAATCTTCAAAATTGTGTGATTTTTCATTTGCAGTCCAATTGACATTTAAAGTTGTCAACACATAGAGATTTTTCCTATTATAATTATCAGGTTCCGTCATTAGGATCTTCGTGTTGTTCTAGTTTATCATATGATCTCTGCTATTTGAACATAGATGATCAACGATTTGTAATCTTGTAATGTCTCTATTTTTGATGTTGTTCTTATGTCCTCGTTTTGTTATCTCTAAAGGTCTTGATGTCTCTCCTGTATAAGATTTTCCACATACACAAGGAATATCGTAAATACTTCATCTTAATTAAATTTTTTTAATTATTTTTGTTTCAGACACTAGGAGTGAAAACCTATAAAGTTCTCTAAAGATTCATTCGAAATGACTGGTTATTCCAATTAATATGTTATTCATAATTTCGTCGATGGAATAATCATAGAGAATAATTACCTCATAGCAGCATATTAATTATGATATCAATATATGTGTATGGAAATATTAATTGGAGAACTGTGGAAACAGATCGAAAAATCATTCCTTTTTCTTGCGAAAGCAGCACATTTTATAACATTCTAGTCTTAAGGTCACGCAATAAACATCTGTTTTCTACATTCTCAGAGGGAAGTCTATGATGTTTTTCTCAGTGTCATATATTCTTATCAGACTTCATTAAAATGTCAGTGGTGTTCTCCTTCATAAAACGGGAGGCCTTCAATTTATTTTTGTTTTTATGCTATCAAAAATAGCCGGCGCCTGCATCTATCAACGTAGGAAAATAGAAGAATGATCCATTTAATAGGGTCACCTCAAGAGAGCTTGTGTTATTGAATGTTGAGAGCTTTCAATCAAGAGGGCTAGGCGAGAAGGTTGTTTGCTTGCTTATTGGAAAATAACATACTTTTTGACTCTGTCTTATTTACGTATGTTTTCCATAGAAATAATGTCACGAGTGATGAAATTCTACCGGAAAATTTTCTCGGTTTGGTTTTATGATTCGAGGTAAGTGATTCTGGAACAATTGTCATTTCAACTGGAAGAATTTTATCTGGGGTAGTTCGAACATGCTTTTTTCATGGGAAGATCGTTCAAAGATTGATGAGTGACAAAAACATAATAAAAGAAGCGCTTGTGGTGATACAGGGTGTTTCATTGGGAAACGGAAATACTTCACAGGGGCGTAGGTGGCCTAGCCTTCTTTTCTATTGTTCTCATTGGCTGATCCCGAGTATTGATTTCAGAGGAATAAACTAACGATTTCATGAGACTCCAGACATAAAAATCGGCTGTATTGAAATCAGGGGATCACTAAAAGCTACTTTAAAACACTTCCAGCAAACCAAATTCTTAAAAATGTCAAAAATTTGTGCAGTAATGAGAAACGAAGAGAGAGTAATTCAAAAATAAAAACTAAAATGGTATACACACAGCTTTAAAAAGGATATTCAATATGAAAATTACATTACTGGAAAAAATTAAAGGATCAAAAAAACTTCCGAATTTTTCGGCAATTTTCAACATGCCGTAACTTTGAGAGGAATGGTCGTACAAAGAATTTAAATAAAGGAAATCGTAGCTCCAAGTGTCTAGTTTTTGGATTAGAGCTTACAAAATGTTATGTTTCAGTGGTTTTCGAGTAATGATAGAAAAATCAGCAACAAAAAAATTCTCCAAATTTTACCACTTTTTTTTTCTTGTCTAAGAGCGTGGAAATTTTATTTTTACATAATCGTTATAATGATGGGATACTTTGTTAATTCAGCTTCAATTTGTTTTTTTATTGACCTCAATACGGCCACTTCTCGCCGAGATATCGGTCTTCAAATGGAAAAGGATCCATTTGTCTTTGATTATCGATTTCTCAGCAACCAATGATCGCACAAAAAATAGAAGGAGGGTTTCAAGACTTTAAATAAACTCCCATTAATGAACAACCATTGCTTATTCATAGAATTTTTTTTTCATGTCGCATCAATATAAAAATTTAACGAAAAAAGGGCTTTTGGTGGTTTCTTGGAAAATCTACCGCTGGATCGAAAATGTTGAGGAAACCAATAATGTTAAGTGTGACTTTCACAGTTCAATATGTTAATAAAAACCTTACGAAGAGCCAACTCAATCCAGCGAGCCGTTTTTTAGTTCGACTCGATTGAATTTTTGAAAAAAAAATAAGTATCACGTTTTTTGCTCTGAGAAGTTCATAATCTTTTAAAAAAGGCAAAAAAAAATTTTCTCGACCTTTTTCCACATTTTAATTGCAGATAGTACATAAATTTCAAAAAAAGAACAATAAAATAAACAAACAAATAAAATTTTCATTAATTTAATAAATTTGCTGAGAAATCGATAACCAAAGACAAATGGATCCTTTTCCATTTGAAGACCGATATCTCGGCGAGAAGTGGGCGTATTGAAGTCAATAAAAAAATAAATTAAAGCTGAATTGACAAAGTATCCTATCATTATAACGATTATGCAAAAATGAAATTTCCACGCTCGTAGACAAGAAAAAAAAAAGTGGTAAAATTTTGAGAATTTTTTTGTTGCTGATTCTTTTACATTACTCGAAAACCACTGAAACTTAAAATTTTTGAAGTTTTAATCCAAAAACTAGACACTTGGAGCTACAATTTCCTTGTACGGCCATTCCTCTCAAAGTTACGGCATGTTGAAAATTGCCTAAAAATATGGAATTTTTTTTTGATCCTTTAATTTTTTCCAGTAGTGTAATTACAAAGTAATGTTGAAATAATTATGGATTCAATATTGTTGATAATTCATCGTTAAAAGACACTTCAAACCACTTTCGGGTAACTTCACTTTAACGTTGAAAATGTGTGCAGTAAAACTATCTGCGCGAAAATTTGAAGTATATGTCTCAGTTTAGTTTTTGGTAAGGATTTCGTTCATTGAAACAGATTTTCAAAATTCCGATGTACAGGGTGTTGTTTCGAAGATTCAAACGATTCATAATTTTTTGTTAACCCGGACCTGGATTTTCAAGGCGGTTGTTGCATTAAACATCTGAGCTTCGAATCAGGAAGTATGAAAAAAATATACCGCGTGGTTCGTTTGATACGGCCTCAAAAAGAAACGGGCAAAATTTATAAGAGTATCTCGGCTACGAAGACAGTAAGACCCAATAAATGGGGTAACTCCAGAACCGCCTTGGTGCCACCTATGCACCTGTGAAGTATTTCCGTTTCCCAATGAAACACCCTGTATAATCGTGTTTAATATTTCACCAACATTCATTCATTCTCCGAGCTATCTTGCATTCGAGAACTGTTAAAATTCTCTCGCTGGAAAATCATTTAGTTGGTTTTCACCACAGTCAAAAGCCGCATTCATCCGAAAATCTCTCAGTGGCAATTCACAACGTAAGCGTAACATATCCTTAATAAGTATTTCGTAAAGTTGAGATTTACGGATTAATGAATGTGCTCACCATGCTCAACACAAAATTAAATTCACATAATGTAAGTAATATGAATTCGCCCGAAACGTGATTCTTGCGCAGTGCTCTGTAAACAAGTTATTCTACTATGCGAATCACGTTCGAAATACACTTATATCATGCTTACGTTTATTATGGACATTATTCTGCGCTAAAGACATGTTGCATTTTTGCGAGCTTTTTCCCTAGGAAACACTGTGTTATCGTTTCGACCGAGAGTTTGTAATTTAAGAATTATGATGCGGAAATGGCCTACAGCAACTTTGTTGGACCCACTCAAGAAGAATCCAAGATCTTGAGCGTCTATGTTGAACGAGAGGTTCAAATTCCGAAGGCCTGTCGCAGCTGAATTCGTTGGCGAGCCAAATCAGTTCAGTATTTTCCGAATTATTCATATTTGAAATTATTTACTATTTTCTCTATATTTTCGAAACCACATATTTGATGAAATTTTGCGTGTGATGCATAAGTGTTTTATTGTGAGATCTAGCTATTAAAATCGTTTTTTGAATTGGGTAATATGATTTGAATGATTCCAACTATAGTCTATCCAAATCCGAGAGGCCAAGCGTAAACAAACTAGAAACGCGATTTGGTCGCTCTTATTGGTCGAAGCTTCAGGAACGCCACTTTTGACCAATAAGAGCGAACAAATCGCGTTTCTAGTTTGTTTACGCTTGGCCTCTCGGATTTGGATAGACTATAGGAAGATATGGTAGCTCTAAACATCTCTTGATACGCAATGTCAGCTTACCATAGGTATTCAGGGTTTATTGAAAAAAGGAAATGATGCTAGAGGAAATAATATGAATTAATGGGTCATTTGAACATTATTATTCCTTAGGACCTTTTCCGATCATAAATACTTATTGATCGGAATGTCACTTATCATAGAGATCTATTAATTCACTTGGGAGAATGGTATAAAGTAATGAGGCAGTCCAGTTTCGTACAGCAATATTGAACTATGTTTGGTTATCATACCATAGAGATAGCCTACACACAGAAAAAGCTAATTACATAAGAACAATTAAATTCAAGCTCAATATTTGAAATGGTCTAGAAATATCCGAATACTGAATTCTGAAAACCAACCATTACAGTTGAAAAGAGTACTTGATGCCCTTAACAAAATGATTGTTAACTTCGAATACACTCATCCCAGAGAATACATACAATAGACAGCACACATTGGATAAGTACAGGGTATCCCATTTTGGGCACTTTTACGGGATATCTCCGTTATTTTTAACGTTAGCGGGATGCGGTTTTCGCGACAGTGTGCTACTTTTTTGTGAAACTAAAGATGGCGCTATCAGTTTTTGCATAGCTCTCTTAGTTTTTGCTCTACAGGGCGGAAATGAAAAGTATTACTTTTTAATCACCTCCCGTATCTCAGTTGTGCTTAAACTTGGAGAAATGGTTGAAACGCATTCCTATAGATTTTTTTCCGTAGAATCCAGTGGCGTAGTCAGTTTTTCAATTGAACTTTCCGTTTTTGAGTTATTGAGCAAACATACGTTTTTTAAATTGGACACCCTGTATATTATTTTTTATTCTTATCAAGCACAATCTCAGCTTTTCAAAAACATATTATTTTATGCATTTATTTTCAAAAGCAAGCTCAGAATTCAAGATTTTGTAATTTAATTGTCAATAACCAAGTAGTAGGCTATGACTGTTTATTAAAAACAAAAAATAAATGTCAAGATTTCGTCAGAAATCGAAAATAATGTTAACATAATATCTAGATCACAAACAAGCATGTCATATTTCTCGTAATTTTCGTAAGCAGCCGTAATGAGAAAAACTTAAAACTGAATCATTAATATGATATAATAAATAATAAAAACTGAGAGAACTGTAAACTTTTAAACCTACCGACAAAGCTTTGACATTTTTTTGTTTTTAATAAACAGTCATAGAGCCTACTACTTAGTTATTCACAATTGAATTACAAAATCTTGAATTCTGAGCTTGGTTTTGAAAATAAATGCATAAATAATATGTTTTTGAAAAGCTGAGATTATGCTTAATAAGAATAAAAAATAATATACAGGGTGTCCAATTTAAAAAACATATGTTTGCCTAATAACTCAAAAACCGAAAGTCTAATTGAAAAACTGACTACGCCACTGGATTCTACGGAAAAAAATCTATAGGAATGCGTTTCAACCATTTCTCCAAGTTTAAGCACAACTGAGATACGGGAGGTGATTAGAAAGTGATACTTTTCATTTCCGCCCTGTATAGCAAAAACTAAGAGAGCTATGCAAAAACTGATTGCGCCATCTTTAGTTTCACAAAAAAGTAGCACACTGTCGCGAAAACCGCATCCCGCTAACGTTAAAAATAACGGAGATATCCCGTAAAAGTGCCCAAAATGGGATACCCTGTACGTCTATGATCAGCGCAACGCCTTCGGTCGAAGAGTTCATTATCTCAACAGCTGAATGTATGCTGTTAACTGTATTTATTCATTGACATGAGTGTAAGTGGAAGTTAACAATAATTTTTCCAGGGGCATCACATACACCTTTCAACACTATCGATTGGTTCATATAGTTCGAAATTTGGACAATCCAAAATTACTTTTGATATGATAACCAAATTTTTCAATATTGCAATAAATACAGAGTGAAAATGCCTCATTACTCCATATTATTTCCTCAAATATCTTATCAGACGGTTTTTGTTATTACATAGCAACTAGTATTCAGAGCTGAAGTAGTTATTTAGTTAGATCAACTCATCAACAAACTTAACCATGAAAAATTCAGATGCTGCATTCTATCACAGATTATGCGAGTTTGATGGAATGAAATTGTAGGTTGCATGGACTCCATCAGAGATGTTTTCGCAACAGCATTACAGCCCACCTTCTAGTTCCAGATTCTGAATGTACTCCAGTATCTGACGGGCACTCAAAAGGGCTAGATTCATGTTTTTCCGAATATTCTTTTGTCAAACACATTCTTTGCGCAGGCTCTCAATAGTGAGACATTCTGTTACTGAGTGCAAAGGATATACACATTCGTTAGTTTCTGTTAAGCCAACTATCATCATAAGCTTCCCATACGACAATATCATGTCAGAATGCCAGTTAGGAGGCGTACTTTTTTCTTACTAAGATCCGAATACATTTACGACATTGCAGTTTTGAAGTTCCGAGGGAACTTTTTGGAATGATCTTTTCCCAGAAGATTTCCTCAGAATGATTTGTCACAGCTTCTTCCTTCTTAAAAATCCCTTCCTTGAAGTTCATTTGCCTATACCCCAATGTGTTCTGGACAAGTAAGTGGCTTTTGTGCTCCTTTTCTGGTTAGTGTAATACTCCTTCATTTTCTTTGATTCTTGAGTGACCACAAACCCAGACTGAAGAGACTTTATTGTTTTTTCCTACCTCATAGAGTTTTCTTCAGCATTCCCATAGTAGCAAAGAGTCTATGATATAGAAGGTCAGTGCTTTAATAGCAGAATGCATCACTATGCCATTACTCTGATAGTTTCTTTTCAGCTTTCTATCTATGTATTTTTCGATCGCAAATATTTCTTCCTGAAAATCACTCGGATAGGAGCCTAACGATAATGACCCTTGGTTTTTGATTCGTATAAAACAGCACCGGCACTTATCGTTCTTTTGGAACCACCCGTAGACCATTGAATGGTTTTGTGTAGCGTATTCCTTTTTCCATCCTTCCTTTTTCCATACTTCCTTCTTCCATACTTCCTTCTTATATACCATCGAGTTATAGTTCTTCTCGATACTTGCTAGATCATAAAATCATTAGGTAGATTCGCTCATGAGATATATTTTTACAGGAAGTACCAGACCCTCTAACTTTTAATACTCTCACTATCTGTACCTTCCCTAGATATTCTAAGGCTGACCTCTCGAGATATCCCAGTATTGATTAGATGAAGAGAAATGAGATGTGAAGACCCTCCATTATTACAAGGAACTAATGGAGGATTAAGGGTTTAATGGACCTTTAAATTTTAATGGACGTTCTTGCAACTGAGCATAAGTGACTTAGGCGGAAACGTTCTCACATCTCCAGTGATACATCATTTGAATTTTCATGATTGAGTTGCTGTTCATAGCCGAATTAATTATGGTCAGCTAAATAATTACTTCAGCCCTAAGTATAAAGTTATGCGCTGTCACTGATCATAGGGATCATAGAGATAGAATAGTATAGAGTTGCTATCAATGAAATGAAAGTGGTATCAGATCCGCCATATTACTGCTATACGTCGAATTTTGACAATCATTGAATTTTTTCTAAAAATAGTGATTTTTCGAGTAAAATTGAGATTTCTTGAGCTTAATAAACAATAATAAAACGGTATCGTGTGCTGTATGGCTTTCTTCAAGTAGAGAAGGAACAGATAAGAAGAAAATTAGAGGAAAAATATATCACAGGTAGTGATAAGTACTGAACAGATCCGCATTCGAAATTTTTGCTGGTATGTCTTGGTAATCTGATATCTCTCTAAATGTGTATATTATCGCCTGATGAAAAATTGGTTATTTGATATTCAATTAACCTTATTTGAACAGTACTGCTTAAGACCCAACACGTCGTATTTTCTGGGTAAAATTCGTAAACAGAAAAAACTGGCAACTTAATTCAACCCTGAACTTTCGGCCATATTGGTAGGCCAACTAAGCCCCGCCCAGTGGTTCCATTTTTCCTTACACAATTGTATGTCATAGCGACTCTTCTCTATTCTATCTCTATGATTGGGACACTTGAAAAAATTCGATTAAACAATGAGGCATTCCAAATTTCCACAGTTATATCGAACAATGTTTGGTTTTCATATCATTGAGAAAGCGTTCCCACAGAAAAAAAGTAATTAAAAGAAGCTAACAATATTCAATCACGATGTCAAAAGTATATCCAGAATAGACCAATTGTGAATTATGAAACCAACCATTAGGATTGAAAGGTGTATGTGATGCCCCTTATGAAATGATTGTTGACTTTGTCATACACCCATCCCAGTGAACACATACAATAGATAGCACACAGTCAACCACTGGATAAGTACATCTTCGTTCAGCACAACGCCTTCAGTCATATCTCAACAGCTGACTGTATGCTGTCAACTGTATGTATTCATTGGCATGAGTGAGAGTAGAGGTCAACAAATATTTTGTTGAAGGCAATACATATACCTTCGAACTCTACGGATTGGTTCACATAATTCAGAGTTTAGATATTCAAAACGCAATTCTGATACTATGCTTGAATGAAGTTTTCTTCTTTGAATCAGTTTTTCTGTATGTACGCTAAATTTATGTCATAATAAGCAAGCATAGTTCAATATAGCTTAACAAACTTAAAATGCTCTATTACTTCATCTAATTTCCTGAAGTTTCCCAATAAATCCCTATGATCAGAGGTGCAGCGATCAACTATTTTTTAGGACTCAAGTAGTTATTTAGTCAGATCGTAATAAATTCGACTATATGATCTGACTTTATGATTAATTCAACAATAAATAACACCGCAACATTTGTACCAATTCGGCCAATCAATGAACCCAACCGCAAAAACTTCAAATGTTGCAAATTATGGGACAGAATTTTGGATTGCAGTGTTTTGGCAAACCGCCCTTCAGCTCGCTCCCTGGTCCAGCTCCTCACAGACCTCCAGGGCTTCATGGATGCTAGATCCACGTTTCTCCTATTCGTCTCCTGTCCAAGAGATTTTTATGCTGAGACTTACAATGTCAAGACATTTTGCACCTAAGTGAACAGAAGTTTATTCTTCTTCCACACATAATCTACATTTGTCAGTATCTGTTAAGCCAATTCACATCAAAAGCTTTCCACTGCGACAATGCCATGTCAGAAAGCCAGTGCTTGAGATCCAAATCCTTGTCGGACATTGCAGTTTTGAAGTTCCATAGGAATTTCGTGTAATGCTTTCCTTTCAGTCTCGTTTTTCGCCAGCAGCTTTTTATTTATAGGTGGATTTTTCTATACCACAAAAGCGTTCTGAACGTGTATGAAGCGTTTGTACTACCTTTCTGGTCCGTGTAGTAGTCTCCACATTATCATCGATTTCTAAGTGACCAGGAACCCAGACTAGAGATCTTGTTATTCTTGCCTACTTCACTGAGTTTTCTTTGGCACTCCCATATTAGCCTTGGATCAATAAGATGAGATAAGTTGACTAGCAGAATGTATCATTATGCCGTCACACTCTTGATAGGTATTTCTGAAATATTGTACACTTGATTGTTGGCCCGTATACAGGAGAGGCTGCATCTATCGTTGTTTCAAAATCATCTGTATACCATATGACGATATTCACTTCAAAGTTTTGGGCAGCGTAACCCTTTTTACATCCTTCCTCCATAGCATCTAGTTAGAGTAGTTTTTGATAGTTACTCTTCGGATCATATCATTATAGGTAGGTTCGCCCTTGAGATAAACTTGTTCAGAGAAGATCAGGCTCTCTAACTATCAATTTACTTATTAGCAGTACATTTCCAAGATATTTTAAAGATCTGAGGGAAATCCCAAGAGTTACCCTAATGATCTGTTGATGAAGAGGAGTGAGATTTGTGCTCTAAACAGGCACGATGTCTGAGCTCCCACTGATACAAACACAGGCAAGCATTCATTGACTTCATTGCTTCATTGAATATTCTCCTTGTGGCTGTCTGCCCTGCCTTAGCAAGTTAGACCACTGCCTCATATGTCATTATTAGTTTTACATTACAGGGTTCACCGGAATTTCTGCTGCGTGTCATTGAAATTTTTATGGTTGAGTTCGTTGATTGGTGCTAATGTGGCAGTGTAAGATATAGCCGAATTTATTACATCTGACTAAATAACTACTTCAGCCCCCAATACTAGTTCATCACGCTTTCACTGATAATGAGGAACTATTTAGACACTTAAAAAATTAAGATAAAGTAATGAGGCATTCGAACTACATACAGTTTTCAGTTATCATAACATTGAAATAACGTACAACCATTAACACCGAATTCAAGAAAGCCTACAATATTCGAGCAAAATATCAGAAATTCATCTGGAACATCCGAATCCTGAATTATCAAAACCAATAGATAGAGTTGAAGGTGAATGTGATGCCCTAACAAACTGATTGCTCATTATCTCAACAGCTGACTGTATGCTGTGAACTGTACGTATTCTTTGGCATGTGTGCAAGTTGAAGCCAACAATCATTTTGTTAAGGAAGTCACATACACATTAAAGCTCTATTGATTGGTGTACATAATTCACAATTTTGATATTTCGAATGAATTTATGATATTGTAATTAAATAATGGTTCACTTCTTTGATTTAGGCAATGTTGAATAACTTTTGTTTTAACTCGTATTTGAAAACCGTTGTCACATTCTACAGGCACCCTTTTAGGGGTAATTCAAATATGTTATAATCTTTTCAGCCTTTGGAGAAATGAGACGAATTTTTATTTTCCAAATTTGAATTATAGTCGATAGAACTTTTATTAGGTCTCAAAATTTTGGCAAAGTTAAAATTTCTTCATGTGTTGTCATTCACCTGAACACACTATTGGAAAAATGAAATACTTTCTGCTATTTGATTCACTGTTGATTTATCAGAGGGTTGGCGTTACTATAGCGACCTTTAACTTATGTATTTTTATACTTTGACCTTCTGTGATTGGAATCACTGATTGCTGAACGAATATTACCGATATGTTTAAATTAACAATGGTTTATTCTTCACCTTTTTTCTTCAAATAAGTCAATAGAGCTGTAATCCCCTATTGGATACTATTGAGAAAATTAATTGTTTTGAATATTACCATTTTGTAAATATGTTCCATATAAGAAATAAGGTATAAAGTTTGTTTTCTTTGATGATCATATAAAAATTTTTTGCTCTGTACTAAAACATATCGATACATAAGAGTAATAAAAATTTTATAGTCAGTGATTCTTATCCCAGAAGGGTAAGTTCACATGGAATTATGTCACGAACTATTTGCCTATTCAACGGCCGATATGGTAATGCGAGCCCTTCTTCAGTTCAGTAGTGAATCGAAAAGAAGTATTCCATTCTCTTCTTATGTAATATTCATGTAAATAGGTACACATCATACAATTTGGAGTACATGAAAAATTTTTGAGCCATAAAATAGAAAAATAGACTGTAGTTCACATTTGAAATGTTAAAAATTTCTTTACTTGTCGAAAATGGCTCAATCAAAAAAACCAATCATATCATATTGGAATTACCACTAAACAGTGCCTAAATGAAGTGAATGGATTCCGAATAGGAGCTCAAATAGACGAGTTATTCAGCATCAATATAAAGGACAATTTCTCAAGTTTCAATCTTAACTCGAATTCTATGAAAGGTGAAAGGGTTTTATATTCTAGTCAGTAGGGAAAAAAAGAGATTGTTTTCTTCTAGCTGCTATAGTTCTCGAGATCTCTTTTGCCCAGCCTGTACGCTCTCTATTTAACCAAACATAGTACAATATTGCTGTGAGGTGTTGGAATGCCTCCTTAACTCATCTCATTTTCTTAGGTGTCTTAATAGACGATCTCTATAATCAAAGGCAATGCGTTTAAATAGTATTCTATCACAAATTATGTTAAGTTTGTTGGAACAGAAATACTTCTGACTGCCCTGATTGACTTGAAAAAACTTGGGTTGGAATTTTAACCTCGATAACAACTTGTTTCGCTTTGCCACTATGAACATAATAGCTGATTGTTCGTTGACAGGAGAAAATAATACTCGAAGAATAAAATTATGATATCACTAATTACTTCTGTCTATTTAGATTTGATATTAAAATCAAATCCGTTACTATTCCTGAAATACTCAGAAACTATTCGACTGATTTCGCAGTGCAAATAACGAGTTGTTGGACAACAAAACTTTTTAGCTATGGTCGATCGAAAATTATTCGGTCGAAATTTACGGATTTAGAGACAAAATTTCTTTGTAAAAGTTACATATATTCCGTTCACGAGAGGTTTTTTGGCATATTCCACTGTGTATATTGGAATTTTAGGTTATGTTTTTTATTTTCTTGTCAGATTGATACGCAATGTTGTCAATATTGCATTGAGTACTCTGATAACTCGCAAGCTCGTCGGACGAAGCCGAGTACATTCGGCAACGTTGACTTAATTTTACTTTATGACAATATTACTGCCAACTTCAGATAAATAAAGAAACGCCTACTATGCGCTCAACCTTTCGTGAACGAACTATACTTACCGATATTCCCTTTATCTATTATTTGTCCTTCAGCATCGAATGCAGAAAAATTTTGTCAATGATCCAAGTTGAATATTTCTGGCTAAATGAATGACTTTATTAGCTCTATACTCGTATCATCATACAGGATCATGCATCTATTGTTAGAAATGGACCCCCTTTAAAATTTACCAATTTTCTCTGTCCTGAGCAGCTGCTCGTCTCGGAATATTACGACATTTTCTGTCCACTTTCTCTTTTGCCTAATTTACGCTGGATGATATATTCCAACTTTGTTCTTTCTCCTTTTTTCTAACGCTCGTCCACCTTTGTATTTTTCCCTATTTTTTTTCGTCCATTTTCGTTCTTCATTTTCATTATCTGTCTTTCAATTCACAATCTGAGCATGGACCTTTAAATTCGCATCTGAGTAACTCTCAGTATATTTGCCGGTGATTTGGTCAGCATCAGTGTCTCCGTATCGTATGTTAGGACTGGCAGAATACTCATTTACCCCAAATCGAAGGGACTGATGGTCAACTGAAATACTCGAGGGAATTAGATGATAATAAATGGATGTCAATATAATTAAAAGTTATTCTCATTTAATATTATTATCAACATTCGGACATACTGATATCATCATTCCAATTATAATTATTGAAATTATTGGAGCTAGTCTCCATCATTTTTGCTATCTTTGTTCATCGTTTCGGTCAGCATTCGCCAGCCGTCGTCATGCAAAAAACTCAAAACTTGCAACTCTCAGAAAATTAACTTTCGTCACTCTTCGATAATATTTCGACATATTTGGCAGTTCTTCGAAAACAAAATTGATAACCTTGATCTATGTAGACCCTGGTGGTCTAGTGGGTATGACTCCTGACCGTGGTGCCGGTGGTCCTGAGTTCGAATCCCGGTAAGGGCATGGAGGTCTGCCTTCGTCCAACGTCCAGTTCTAATACATTGAGATTGGGTTTATAGCCTAGCAGGCAGTCCCATAAAAAATAACTTTGATTTTTTTCAATTGAATCATTCGTTATATTCATTTCATTTTTTCAAAGCTGAATCTTATTAATGGAGCCCAATTTGTTTTGATATCAACAGACGATTGTCAAATTATCTAGCTTGAAAATAGATCAAAATCAACTATGATTGTTTACTGACAACTGTTAAAATGACGAACATTTCCAATGAGTGACTACAAATGCAAGTTTCAAGTGACGACCGACGGCTGTCGAATGCTGGCCGAAACATTGAATACAAGAAGCATAAATAATGAAAATAATATTTCAATGAATGTTTGGTCAACAAGAACTTCAACTCCAACAGTATTAAACTAGGTTGATGAAATGAACAATATAGATAACCTATACATCCTTTAGTTTTACCAGAGTGCTGAAGTAGTTACTGAAAACTAACAGGTCTAACCTAATTGTGTTCGGTCCACATGTACACTCTTTAACCGATGAACAGTATGGTGTTTATTCCTACGTTGTATTTCACTCATAATGGCAAGTGAGAGATTAAGATGATTTAACACAGTTTACTGTGACCGCAATATTGCTCGATAATGCCCGACTAACTAGTTTCAGCGCATATTATTCACATCTGCTCCAATAAAAAGTTGTCGATTCTAATTGTCACTTGAATTGCATTTATCTAAATTATTTTTTATACGGTAGAATTACAGTAGGGGTTGCACTAAGCGATCACAACGACCACTCTCGCGGTCGTTCCCGTTCGACTACCTCGTCACAACCCCGCGGAAGTTTTTGACGGTTTGCACGTGGAATGGTCGTTTGAGCGTTATGGGCTATTAATGACAATTGTCGAATGAGATTCAAATTTGTGTTTTGAATTTTACGCAGAAAAGTTGCCTTTATACCATTAATGATGATATATTTCACTGGTAATGCCGGAAGGAAACCAGGCTCAGAACATGTTTTTCACCCCGGTTATAATATTTTACCTTTCGTACATATTCGCTCATAGGTCTGAAATAGCTTGAGATAGAATATTTTTGTTTGATTTATTCTTCAGAGAATCAGGTGTGGAATATGTTTTTACCATCAATTATTACAATTATGTTGTCTCTCAATTGAAAAAAGCGTTTGAAAGTATAAATTTGAACTTATTTACTTCTATACCTGATCGTACCGTTTTATTGAGTTTACAAATTATAGATATTATTCATAGTCCCTACAGTATGAAATTGTAATAAAATAAAATCTAAAATTATCGATAACATTCAACGCTATATCCACGTAACATCTATCGATGTCGTAAAACCTAGAAAAAATCGATTTCTACATTTTCAACTTCCTTACGATCTTCATAATCATATTTCACAGGTTTGTATGTTGACAAACTCCTGAATATCGGAAATGTTTTGATTTTATCAACCTTTTAAGGAACGGATGACAGTTCTTCTTAAAAGCTTAAAAGCTCACTGACGTCCTGACGTGGTCACGTGAGTATCCGTGGACTTTGCGGGCGAAATTGATGACGTCATCCATGATGTCACACACCTCGCGTGAGCTTTGAGGTCGAGTGGAATATAAACATGAGTCGTTTTGGGCGTTGTGATTGTTTAGTGGAACGTACTGTTAGAATAAGCTAAAAACTTTCTAGGCATATGGTCTGAAAAACTCAACTTTTAATACAACATGAATTTCCATCCACCTATCTGTCAGTTTTTTAAGTTTTATACTCACTGATGAAGAAAGTGAGGTGAAAGCAATCCTGGACAGCCTTACTCACAAAACTTTCGAATGAAAGGAACCAGAGACTTGAAATTTTCATGGTAGATAGAAGTTCTAAATACTTTAGTTGTACCTCTAATCGAAGGGGCTGATGATCAACTGAAACACTCGAGGAAATAAGTTGAAGCAATGAATGGATAACAGTATTTTGAAAATTGATTCTTATTCAATATTATTATCAACATTCAGCCTGATTGATAAAATTTTTCCTATCAATATTATTGAAAGCAGCACTATTATGAAGTATTATTTGGGTTATCTCCATCATTTTTGCTTTACCTGTTCATCGTTTCAGCCAGCGTTCGCCAGCCGAAAACACTTCAAAACAGCAATCTTCGTCACTCTTTCATGATATTTGTCATTTTTGGCAATACTCATAAAACAAATATCAATGAATTTGATCTAATTGAATCATTTATCGAAAACTTCTTTATTTCATTTTTTAAATCTGGATCACAATAATGAAGCTCAGATTGTTTCGGGATCAGCGGACGATTGATCGATGATCTAACTCAAAAATACCATGGACCTATAATACTAGTATTATATAAATCTATGAAAAATACATCAAAATCATCGATGATTGTTTTCTGAGAACTGTTAAAATGACGGACATTTCCAATGAGTAACGAAAAATGCAACAAGTTCCAAGTCTTTTTCTGACGACTGACTGCTGTCGAATGCTAACCGAAACATTGAATACAAGAAGTATGAATGATGGAAAGAGCCCACCCAATGATTGAAAAAATGTCTCAACAAAAACAATTTAATGTCAACAACTAGAAAGCATCACTATTTCCGTAGAAAACAATTGAATTAATAATGGTTCTGAAATAAAATATTGTTACTCACCAGTTTTCTGTGTAGGTATCAAATTGAATCCGATTCGATATTTCAAACAGCTTCACTACGTGATTCCATTTATATCCACACGCACTCTGTACACTATGTCTAATATAGTCTTATGTTCGAACTTTTCAGTACTGGTGCAGTAGGTCTGAACGTTCTTTGAAGTTCATTGATGGGCCAAATTTGCAAAAGTTGCGATGCAATAATTTAAAGTCTGATTCAATATAATCTGCCTAAATAACTACTTCAGCCCGTTATACTAGTTGATCATGCTGTCACTGGTCATGGTGATCTATTCGGACACTCGAGGAAATAAGATAGAGTTATGAGGCATACAGAAATATTAATCGATTTTGGGTTACCACAATATTGAAATAGGGTACAATGTAAGAAAGAAAGGTTATTCAAAGAAGCCAAATATATTCAAGTACAATATCAGGGATTCATTCGGAATATCCTAATACTGAATTGTAAAAACCAATCAAAAGAGTTGAAAGATGTATGTGATGCCCTAAGAAAATGATTGTTGATTTCAAAATACACCCATCCCAAAGAAAACATACAATAGACAGCACACAGTCAACCGCTGGATAAGTACATCTTTGATCAGCGCAACGCCTTCAACCGAAGAGTTCATTATCTCAACAGCTAACTGTATGCTGTTAACTGTATGAATTCATTGACATGTGTATAAGTGGAAGTCAACGATCATTTAGTTAGGGACATCACATAAACTTTTCAACTCTATCGAATGGTTTACATAATTCAGGATTTAGATATTCGAAATTCATTTCTGATTGTGTGCTTGAACATATTTGGCTTCATCGAATTAGGCAAAATTCGTTGTTTCCTGAATGGACTTCGAGAACTATGAGAGATAAATAAAAATTATGCATATTCTTCAGCTTTTTCCGACTTATCCGAATATATAAACAGCTCGAAATATTATGGATGTAAATTTGATAAGGGAGTAAATTTAATAAGGGACAATGTAATGTTGAATAACTCATTTGTTCAAACTCGTATTCTACAGGTTTGGAATTTCACATCTGAAATATACGATATACAATGCATCAGACAGAGCATTCTTCCCTCCAGTTGCACAGATGAATAGTCTAGACAATC
The DNA here is from genome assembly GCA_013421045.1 of Propylea japonica. NCBI lineage: Eukaryota > Metazoa > Arthropoda > Insecta > Coleoptera > Coccinellidae > Propylea > Propylea japonica. The sequence continues at coordinate 39,586,045 of CM024242.1, read as the reverse complement.
ACGTGCTGTAACACACTGAATTCAGTTGTCTTACTTCATTATTCTAATCTTGTCTCTCTCTCTTATCGTTTAGAGGAGCGTAATTCTTTAGTATGGTAGTCAACAGTAAATTCTTGAATCGAGTATTACGGGCATCCTGACAAATTAAAAATTCTTTACGTGTAGCTCGGGTTCCCTACCATACTGCGATAAGAGAGAGACAAGACTAGATTATTGCAGTAAGACAGTTGAATTCATTCAGTAATCGCACTTGATTATCTCGCCTATTCACCTGTGCAACTGGAGGGAAGAATTCTCTGTCTGATGCCTTGTATATCGTATGTTTTCGATGTGAATTTCCAAATCGGTATATCCAGTGTCATATTCAACAGGCACTTCATTAGCCGTAATTCAAATATAGTATGATTAAGTTTTTTCGTTCATTGACTGGAAAATAATTATAAATCAAAGTCCTTAAAACTATTATCTGCTACAGTATTTTTGATGTAGTATTTTTTCTTATGTAAATTTATATTTGAATATAACATGAAAAAAAGAATACTGTTTTATGCTAGTCGATTAACTGTTCAATATTAAGAAAGTTGGCGTTACCAAAAATGCAGGCACCTTTTCAGGAGTAATTTGAATTCAATATGATTTTTTGAAAAAATGAGAATGAATTTCCATATTCCGAATCTGAATTATTGTAGAAAGTACTATTATCTGGGTTCAAAATTTTTGTTGATCAAAACAATTTTCCTATCTTATTATCCACAGGAATACACCACGAGAAAAATAGAATTTTTACTGTTATTTGATTCACTGTTGAATTACATATACCATAGCGACCGTTGAGTATGCATTTTGTCTTTTGAGCTTCTATGATTAGAAACACCAATTGCTGTATAAATATGAAGAGATGTTTGAAAAAACTCGGATTTTTGTCATTATTTGTCAAAGTATCAAAAATAGTCAATCTGTTTATTATTCCTTATGATAGTAATTATGGTAAACTATCGTACTTTGTCAATATTACTGATTTTTCAAATATATTCCATGAATCGAAAAAGTTTATGGAATTTTTATCTCTCAGACAATCATATGAAAATTTATAACACTGTCCTGAAATTTATCGAAGTAGTTTTCATAGAATTATTTTGAAATTCACGAACTATTATTAGAGCACTAGAAAGATAGGTATGCCAGACAGGCTGACTGGGTCCAACCATAGATTCGAAAATTACAGATGGTAATGTCAATTTCTCAGTTATTGTGCTCTATTGTTAGTTGCGTGCTTTTTTTGAAGAATAGTTAATAGAAAGTATTGATTTTTTTTCAAAACAATAAAGTTGGAGACTAGACAGGTAAGCATAAGCATTTATTCGATTACAGATTTCATTTCATTCGAATTGTTCTATAATTTTCGAGTCTGTGGTTGGACCCAGCATGGCTGTCTGGTATACTCCTCTTTTCAGAGCCTTACTATTATGCCATTTCAACGGTCGCTATGGTCACGTTAGCCTACTTACAATTCAACAGTGACAAACGAAAACGTATTTCATTTTCTTCTTATGTATTATTCATGTGAATAGGGGCAGATGAATCATAAAAGTTTTTGGAGCCACATAACAGCTTTCGACTATGGTTCATCTTTGAATTATCGAAAATCGTTTCTATATTCCGAAAATCAATCATATCATATCTGAATAACTTCTGTAAAAAATATAACACGGGTTTTGAATACGGAGAAAAGACGAGTTATTCAGCATCATTAAAAATGACAACTTGTAAATTTGCATTCATAATTCAAAATCTAAGAAATATGAGCCATAGTAGTCGAGATTCCTTCAGTAGACAACGATTTTTACCCACCTTGTATGTAAACCAAGCATAGTTCAATATTGCATCCCTATTAATCTTATTCATTCAAGTGTCCCAATAGAAGATCTCCATGATCAGTGACAGTGCGATCAACAAGTTTTTAGTTTTGAAATTTAAATAATTGCATTCTGGTTCAAATAATGTAATGACTGAGTTGAATGTTGAATTCCTTTTCAAATCGTTTGTCAAAGGGTAGGTGATCTTCCTCGGTTTCTCCTGTCGCCTCTTGGACTCCACTCAAAAAGTTTTTTCCTCCATCTTTCGTCTTCGGATTTTGCGATATGTCCAGCCCACTTCCACTTTTGCCTAGTTATTCGTTGGATGATATCGTCCACATTCGATCTTTCTCCTTATTTTTCATTGTCTGTCTTTCAATGATCATCCTAGCATGAACGGTTCAAATAGTCTTCGAGCAACTCTCAGTTGCTCAGTTGACGATGATTTAGTCAGCGTCAGTGTCTCTGGACCGTATATTATGACTGGCATTATACCTCTGATCAACAGGGCTGGTGGTCAACTGAAACACTCGAGAGAATAAGTTGAAGCAATGAATGGAAAACAATATTTCAAAAATTCATTCTCATTCAATATTAATATTAACAGAAACAGAGGTTTAACGCGTACATCGCCATGAATATTGAAAAACAATAAAGATATACCTTCTATCATTCAGAGCTAACCTGTGCTGATGAGTCCTTATAAGGACGAAATGGCCATCCATAGGTGCTCTGATTGATACCACTTCCTTGCATTTTGTCTCGAACAAGGACGAAGTTAGCTCCGAGGTATGAGTTTAATATTGGTTGATTTATATCGATTAATATTATTCTCTGCTTTCACTTTATTGTTTTTCAATATTCATGGCGATGTACGCGTTAAACCTCTGTTTCTATTATTCATTACTAGTCACATGACGTTAACCGGGCGCTCCTCGTTGTAGACTGAAGAAGGAAAATTTTGCGATATGCAGAAACGCTTCAGTCAAGGCAACAAATGGTAAACATTTCGCTACTTTGTTTGAGATTCATGCTATGGAAGAAGGTTTTCGTATGGGACAAGAGATGGCGTCTTCGGTATTTTTAACATGCATTCGGTGTCTTTCAGTGTTACTGTTATGGCATTGTTGTGTGAAATAATACCTTAAATAGGACGCCGTTTCGCATTAAGTCCCAAGAAATACCTTCTATCATTCAGAGCTAACCTGTGCTGATGAGTCCTAATAAGGACGAAATGGCCATCCATAGGTGCTCTGATTGATACCACTTCCTTGCATTTTGTCTCGAACAAGGACGAAGTTAGCTCCGAAGTATGAGTTTAATATTGGTTGATTTATATCGATTAATATTATTCTCTGCTTTCACTTTATTGTTTATTAATATTAACATTGTGCCTGGTTGATAACATTTTTTCCATGATTATTATTGAAATATTATTTGGGATTTTTTCCATCATCTTTGGTTTTTCTGTTCAACGTTTCGGCGAGCTTTCGCCAGCCGAAAATACTTCAAACTTGCAACTTTCAGAATAGCAATCTTCGTCACTTTTTCATAGTATTTGTCATTCATCAAAAACTTCATTATTTTTTTTTGAAGCTGAATTGCAGATTGTTTTGTGATCAACATACGATTGACTGATGATCTAGCTCAAAAATTCATCAAAATCATCGATGATTGTTTTTTGAGAACTGTTAACAACATTTCCAATAAGTAACGAAAAATGCAAGTTTCAAGTCTTTTTCTGACGACCGACAGCTGTCAAATGCTGACCGAAACATAGTTCAAGAAGTTGGGATAAAGTTTGGCACCAAATTAATATCTTTAAAACGAAACGGGCGATATTTTTGAAATTTGGCAGCTGAGTGTAATGGACCATGCACCTGATGAGTGTATTTTCATTAATGAGATACTTCCGGTCCAACCGGAAATGACCAAAAATTTTTTCATTTATATGGGACACCCTGTATATTTCTGCAGATTCTGAAAGTGCACCTTGTTTCTGTCCATAATCTAATTCAAGCGGATGACCTGGTCATCATTGGTCAAGACCAACAATGACCAACTGCTTTTGGTCATTGCTGGTCTTTATTATATGACGTCATGAATTGCATTTTAACGTCATCGATTAAGACCGCAGATGACCTAAGGTGAACATACTCGAGAGCCGAGTAGATCTTCTGGTCATTGAAGAAATAAGGTTAAATTCAATGTTTATATCTTATGATAACACATGTTTTACTTTTCTGCCTGGCTGAAATTTCCAGAACAAACAATATTCAGTCCCATACAATAATTGCATTTTTACTGAAACGAAACTCTAATTCAGAAAATCGTTGGTTCTGTGTTTGTTTTCATTCTCCCTGACCTACATTTACGAAAATGGTGGAGATGACCAGAACTGCATTTGAGCGGAACCTGGTCATTCCTCAAGGGCCAAGACCAAGGGCAGGACCAACAATGACCATCACGGTCATTACTGGTCATTCGCTTGAATTAGATTCATATCGGGTTCCATGTAAAAATTATCTGAAAAAAAGAACAGTTTTGGTACATTTGAGAAAAAATCCCTTCAAATGAATAAATCATTGTTATTTGTATCAATAGTGAGAAATAAAACGAAATACTTTGTAGTAGATAACTCTTTCTGCTTTTCATGACGTATTTTTCATGAAAATCAATAGAAAGAAGAAATACAGGGCTTTTACTAGTAGGAAAAATTCATTAACAATAATTTAAAAAAAATCGTTTTAAATGTTCGAAGTGCTTGCCATTCACCTCCTGACAATATGCCAGTCTATTAACAAATTCTTGGGTAACTTTTCTCAATGTATTAATGCACATTCATCAAGAATCCGTTGTCTCAATTCCTGCAAGCATGCTGGTCGATTAACATAAACACGTGATTTTACCGAACCCGTCTATCATAGTGAGGAGGTGCTCCATCTTATTGGAACCAAACGTTCGGTGGTAACTGCCGGTTCTGTTGGAGTGCAGGAATTATTTGATTATTTAGTAAATCTAGATACTTTTCTCCATTTGAGTTCCCGTTTATGAAAAATGGGCCTATTAGCCTATTTTGTACAATTCCCATCCAAACATTCAACTTTTCTGGTCGCTGGGTTTGTGCTTCATCAATCCAATGAAGATTCTCAGTTGACCAATATCTTGAGTTATGGTGGTTAACCGTTCCATTCAAACAAAAGTTGCCTCATCAGAAAACACTACATTGAAAGAAAAACGTTCGTCGTCATTACAGATGTTCATTAGCCGTTCGCAAAATTCGAGCCATCGATCAAAACCATAGAGATAGAAAAGTATAGAGTTGCTATCAATGAAATGAAAGTGCAGATCTGCCATATTATTGCTATACGTCGAATTCTGACAATCATTGAATTTTTTCTGAAAATAGTGATTTTTGTACCGGGTTTTTCACTATAAATTGACCCCCCCTTCAACTTTGTTACTAAAGAAGATACAAAAAAATATTTCGATTCGTATCAAAGTTTCACGAAATCAACTGAGGTTTTTTTATATGAGTTCAGAAACTGAAATATATACAGGGTGGCCAACATATTGATGCCAACTTCATTTTTTCAAATGGAACACCCTGTATATTTTTCCATGTTTGGTTAGCTCCTTTTCCCCTGATTTCGAATATGTAACATATGTTGGTCTATCTTTTTTATTCTGAGAACCACAGAGTTTTAAATTTTAAGAACTACCTGCCAAAATCTGTAATCATTTTAAAAGTGGCAGAGTGCGTTTACTGAAAATGCTCATTTTTGGAGTTATAATAACGTCAATGGGGAGATATACAGGGTGAACAACATTGAATGCAACTATATTTTTTCAAATGGGACACTGTCTCTTCAATTTTCAGAGTTTCAAAGTTTTGAAATGATGACACCGAATAAAAAAGTATGTGAAATACCTACGAAATTCCTTATATCCAACCAATCTACTTTAAGTTTTATTTTAAAATGAATACTTAACAATTACTTAACCAATGAAAAATGATAAACTATGGTAGTATGGTAAGAATAACCAATGAAAAATGATAAACTATGGTAGTATGGTAAGAATAACATCAACTGAAGAAATTGCTCAAAATGACCACCTTCATTCAATACACATAGTTCATATGTGTAGTTGTCTCAAGTTGTTTAGACTATTTTTGATAGCATTATTATGGCTCCAATTCAAGTCAGAAATTGAAGCTTCAAAATTTGTTTCTGATCATTACAATATTATCATTATTCTTTGTGCGTTGACGGGATTAGTTCCGAATTATGGGTTTAATATTGGTTGATTTTATATCATTAAATAATTCTCCGCTTTCATTGATTGTCATTATTGCTGAAGAAATTCTTTTTCTTCGGGAACGTCTATAAAAACGTGTCCAACGGTGTTAAATCGGGACTATTTGGTGGCCATAAAATGGGTGCGCCATTACCAATACAAAGATCAAATCGGCAACTTAAATATTCACGAACTTCCAAAACGCTATGCCAGATAGTTATTAGAATTTGAAACTCTGTGGTGCTCAGAATAAGAAAGATAGACCAACATATGTTACATATTCGAAATCAGGAGAAAAAGAGCCAACCAAATATGGAAAAATATACGGGGTGTTTCATTTGGAAAAATGAAGTTGCCATCAATATATTGGTCACCCTGTATATATTTCAGATTCTGGACTAATATAAAAAAACCTCGGTTGATTTTGTGAAACTTTTGTATGAAACATTTTTTGTATCTCCTTCAGTAACAAAGATAAAAGGGGGTCAAATTATAGTGAAAAACCTGGTACCTTTTTCAAGTTAAATTGAGATTTCTTGTGCTTAATAAACAATAATAAAATGGTATCGTGTGCTGTATGGCTTTCTACGAGCAGATAAGGGACAGATAAGAAGAAAATTAGAGGAAAAACATATCACAGCTAGGGATGAGTACTGAACAGATCCGCATTCGAAATTTTAGCTGGTATGTCTTGGTATTCTGATATCTTTTTATATGTGCATATTATCGCCTGAAGGAAAAATGTTTATTTGATATTCAATTGACCTTATTTTAACAGGATTCCTAAAGACCCAACACGTTGTATTGTTTGGGTGAAATTCGTAAACAGAAAAAACTGGCAACTTAACTCAACCCTGAACTTTCAGCCATATTGGGCATATACAGGGTGTTTCATCATAAACTGGACAAACATATATTTTCGTGTAGAGGACATCGGAAGAATCATTTTTGCCTTATACAATATATCCCGTTTTCGAAGCATAAGCGAGATACAGGGTGTCAAACGTCATTTTTGAGCAAGATTCTTATGAGTGTGGTCAGTTATGTATAATAGTTACTACAAGCATTCAAATATTTCGTTCAGACCTCTGAAATAATTAAAGAAAATTTGTTTTGAGTTCTAGAGTCAAAATAATTAAATTATTGGCAAGTCCAAACGTTCTAGATGAATTTATAAAAAAAATTCGCTGAAACTTAGTTGGGACTCGAACCGACGTAGGTATTAAATAGGGAAATGGAACTGTTCTAAGGATAATAATATTCGTTGCCAGGCAACGGTAGTTCGTAGTTCATAGAGTTTGACTACTGGCTAAATTATATTCACTGAAATTCGAAAACTTGTCAATCTCTATGAACTACGAACTACCGTTGCCTGGCAACGAATATTGTTATCCTTAGAACAGTGCCATTTCCCTATTTAATACCTACGTCGGTTCGAGTCCCAATTAAGTTTCAGTGAATTTTTTTTATAAATTCATCTAGAATGTTTGGACATGCCAATAATTTAATAATTTTGACTCTACAACTCAAAACAAATTTTCTTTCATTATTTCAGATGTCTGAACGAAATATTTGAATGCTTGTAGTAACGAAACCGTTCGATATTTTTCATTTCTGTTTTCAAATTCGTGATTTATAATTCAAGAAGTACAATTGTACAAAATTTCATCCATTTCGAATGAAATTTTTTCATCGCTGTAGACATGTAAAAAAAAGTTGTGTTCGATTTTTGAAAAAATTTTTCACTGAAATCTTTAGAAAAATGTGTTCATTCAGAAAATGAAAGTCAATTTGACAACCGCAAAAAAAATTAGGAACATTGCAGGTCTTCCGCCATTTTGTAAATTTTTTTTTCGAGTTCGTCAACTTTTCTGAATAGAGGACACAAAAATACTGAGATTTGACCAAAAACCGTTACTTCAACTATTATACATAACTGACCACACTCATAAGAATCTTGCTCAAAAATGACGTTTGACACCCTGTATCTCGCTTATGCTTCGAAAACGGGATATATTGTATGAGGCAAAAATGATTCTTCCGATGTCCTCTACACGAGAATATATGTTTGTCCAGTTTATGATGAAACACCCTGTATAAGCCCCGCCCAGTGGTTCCATTTTTCCTCACACAATTTTATGTTATAGCGTCTCTTCTCTATTCTATCTCTATGATCAAAATCATCCTCTGACAATTCTTGGACTAATCGTACCTTATACGGATAAAAATGGTCCTTTTTTAATATTTGTCCTACGGAACGTCGACTTATGCCGTCGTTCCGAACTGTGGTAGAAGTTTGAGGTGATTCCTCTAAATCAATGGCAATATTTTGCCTCATCGCTTCGTTCGTTACGTCCCGTGGTCTTCCAGATCTTGGCAAATCCTTGACCATTTCAGATGCATTGAAACGTTGTAAAGTTCTAGTAACTGTTGATCGTGATATTGGATTTTTTCAGGATGCAAATCAATAAAAATATGACACACTTCTTCATGAGTTCTAACACTATCACCATAACCGATCATCATTAATATTTCAATACGATCTTTTTCACTCAGATTGACCATTTTCAAACGTATAGTCCGTTCACGAAAGGTTGAGCGAATAGTAGGCGTTTCTTTATTTATCTGAAGTTGGCAGTATTTACTGTCATAAAGTAAAATGAAGTCAACGTTGCCGAATGTACCCGGCTTCGTCCGACGAGCTTGCGAGTTATCAGACAACTCTATGCAATATTGACAACATTGTTTATCAATCTGACACGAAATAAAGAACATAACCTAAAATTTTAATATACACAGTGGAATATGACAAATTTCCATGGCCAACCGACGGCTCAACCTTTCGTGAATGGAGAATATTCACGATTTATTTTCACAAACTAAACTTCAAGAAACGTGGAAACAGGTACCTACTACAAAATATTTCGTTTTATCCTATTACCATGCGTATCCATATGGATACGAACAACATCAATTTATTTATCTGAACGACTTTTTCCTCAATTGGACAAAAAAACTGTATTTCTTCTCTTACAGATAATTTTTCATGGAACCTGGTATGTACAGATTCGAAACAAAGTGCTCTTTCAGAATCTGCAGAAATATACAGGGTGTCCCATTTAAATAAAGAAAAAATGGTTATTTCCAGTTAAACCGAAAGTATCTCATTAATGAAATTATGCTAATCAAATGCATTGTGGTCCACTACACTCAGCTGCCAAATTCCAAAATTATCGTCCGTTCCGTTTTAAATATATTAATTTGGTGCCAAACTTTATCCCAACCCTGTATAATGGAAACACATAATAATTCAAAAAATGTTTCACCAAAAACAATTTCACGTCAACAATAAGGAAGCATCATTTTTTGCGTCGTAAAACAACGAAATTAATAATGGTCAATACATATTTGTTTCACCTCCACCTAATTGTTATGCATTTCTGAAGGAGTGGTTTTGCACTCTGTGCCATCCCCATCAACCCACTAAAATAATTGAATAGAAAAGTGGTTCCCTTTTTATCAAACTCTTTGTATCTTCCTTCACAGGCATGCAAAAATTTTCAGAAAATTTTTTTTTTAATAATAAGAAGGTTCAATTACAGTTTTATTCATGCACAACTCTCAATCCCTCTTATAAGAAAAATTAGAATGTGTGGGGGTTGAATGGGGTTGAAGGTTGTAACTTGTACATGAACGAAACTATAATGGTCGACTTTCCTTCGGTGTCAAATTCCATCAGGTACCTCTTTTAACTCCCTTAAGTGAACAATAAGACTGTGAGGGGGCTGAAAGTTGTGCGTAAACTAAACTGTGAATGTGAGATGCAGAGACCTTGTCAAAAAAGTAAGGTTGATAGGGATGGCACCGGGTAGAACAAAAATCCTTCAGAAATGCATAAAGATTTGATAAAAGTTAGAAAAAATTCTCATGCTTCAAGATTTCGTTGCCGAATATTTTTCTTCTGAGAGAATGAATATGTTTCATGATTGTGAAGCGCACTGTAGAATGAAAAATTATGATCCAACATACAACCCCACTCTGTACTCTCTCATATAAATAGTCTTATATTCGAAATGTTAAGTACAGGTGCAGTAGGTTTGAACGTACTTTAAAGTTCGTCGAAGGGCCGAATTAGTGCAAAAAATGCAATGCAACAAATCATAGCTTGGTTCATTATTATCTGCCTAAATAATGCTTCAGCCCTTAATACTAGTTGATCGCGCTGTCACTGGCCAATGAAATGTATTCAGACAGTTAAGGAAATAAGATAGAGATATGAGGCATACAGTAATATTAATCAATCTTTGGTTATCATTACATTGAGGTAGCGGAAAATATATGGAAAAAAAGGTTATTCAAAGAAACCAACTTTATTCAAGTACAATATCAGAGACTTATTCGGAATATTCGAATACTGAATCATCAAAATCACTCGATAGAGGTGAAAGGTGTATGCGATGCCCTCAACAAAATGACTGTTGACTTCGAAATACACCCATCCAAGAGAATACATACAATAGACAGCACACAGTCAACCACTGGATAAGTACATCTTTGATCAGCGCAACGCCTTCAACCGAAGAGCACATTATCTCAATAGCTGACTCTATGCTATTAACTGTATGTATTCATTAGTATGTGTGTAAGTAAAAGTCAACAATCATTTTGTTAGGGGCATGACATAAACCTTTTAACTCTATCGAAGAGTTCACATAGTTGAGAAATAATATATTCCGAATGAATTTCTGATAATGTGCTCAAATATAATTGACTTCCTGGAATTAGGCAAAATTCTTCGTCTGCTGAATGGATCTCAAGAACTATAAGAGATTTTAAAAAACTGATCACACATTTTTCAGCCCTATTTTCCAACTAATCCGAATATGAAAAAAGCTCCAGGAGTTTTGGATTAAAATTCAATAAGAGTAATCTTAATTCATTGTAATATTCTATACGTTCTTTTTAGGCGTGTTTCAAATATGATCAAACTAAAACTAATAATGAATTAAAGTCGCAGAAAAATTGATGAAAGAGTAAATTTGATAAGGGAGATTGTAATGTTGAACAACTCATCTGTTCAAACCCGTAATTTCAATAAGGTATGAATACATTTTTTTGTCCATTGACTTGAAAATATTAAAGAATTACAGTCATGTGAACTATTGTCTGCTAAAAAAATTTTGGCGAATAAAAATTTTTCGTTTATCATAATACATATGTATTATTGATTTTAATTAAGATTTAGAAAGAAATCGCTCAAAGCAGTGGACCATTTATTGATTCAAGTGAGCTTTCATATTCCTTGATCACTTCTCCAGCTTGAAAAAACTTATATTATATTTTCATCTCGACAAAACTTTCTAATATCTTAAATTTCACAATTATAATTTTTCATGTTTTTTGCTAGAATTAAAATTAGTTTTTAAACATCTTCATTTATCATATTCCAAATTTTGTGTGAGTATCTTGATGTCAATGTTATGTATTATGTATGTATGTGTTATGTATTATTGATTTTAATTAAGATTTAGAAAGAAATCGCTCAAAGCAGTGGACCATTTATTGATTCAAGTGAGCTTTCATATTCCTTGATCACTTCTCCAGCTTGAAAAACTTATATTATATTTTCATCTCGACAAAACTTTCTAATATCTTAAATTTCACAATTATAATTTTTCATGTTTTAAGCTAGAATTAAAATTAGTTTTTAAACATCTTCATTTATCATATTCCAAATTTTGTGTGAGTATCTTGATGTCAATGTTACCATATTTATAAGTTTTTCCAATTGCAGCAACTCTGAAGAAGTGATTAAGGAATCACGAATGCTTAGTTGAATCAATAAATGGTCCACTGATTTAACCGATATCATTCGTGAATGGTCCACTGATTCAAGCGATATCATTCTAAATCCCAATTAAAATCAATAAATAATGTATAAACTCAAAAGAGATGAACATTACTGAAAGACATTATACTCGTACATATGAATATAACATGCACAAAGTAATTTGAATATGTTATGTTTCTTGAAGAAATGAGAAGGATATCTTATATACCAAATTCAAATTATTGTCGAAAGAACTAGATATTATTTGGCTGCGAAATTATTGCTAATTGAAAAAAATTTCTTCGTCATACACTTGAATACATCATGAACAAAATAGAATCTTTAGTGCTAACCAATTCACTGTTGAATTATACCATAGTGACTGTTGAATATGCATTTTTTGAGCTTCTATGATTGGAAACACCGATTAATGCACAAATATGACTAAGATGTTTCAAAAACTAGGATTTTTGTCATCGTTTTTCTTAGCATCGAAAAAATCAATGTGTTTATTTTTCCTAATGATAGTTATTATAGCAAATATACTACATTGTCGATATTACTGATTTTTTGAAATATCTTTCACGAATGGAAAAAAGGAATGAAATTTTTTCTCTTAAACAATCATACGAACATGTTCTGAAATATATCGATTAATAGAGGTAATAAATATTTTACAGTTGGTGATTCCTATCGCAGAAGAAGGAGTTCACATAGTATTATGTTGAAATTCACGAACTACGAGTATTATGCATATACAACATACGCTATGGTCACTTTAGCCCACTTATAACTTTCCAGCAAAAAAGAAAAATAATTTCACTTTCTTCTTATGTTTTATTTATGCGAATAAGGACAGGGAAATCAGAAAAGTTTTTGGAGCCACATAACTTCTTTCGTCTATAGTTCACATTTAAAATATCGATAATCGTTTCGATATCTCGAAAATGACTCAATAAAAGAATCAATCATAGGTATCATATTTGAATTACCACTGTAGAAATTATCATACGGATTCCGAATAGAAGTTTGAAAAGATGAGTTTCTCAGAATCGAAAAAATGACAATTTGTTAATTAGCTGGCATACGTTCAAATCTATGTTCTAGCAGCCATAGTTCTCGAGATTTTTTCAGTAGACAACGCATTTTACCGACCCTGTACGCTATCTCAATGTAACCAAGCATAGTTTAATATTTCTGTACCAAGTTTGAATTGAATACCCATAAGTATTTTAAAAGATGATCTTCATGATCAGTGATAGTGCTATCAACAATTATTTAGAGCTGAATTTCAATTATTGCATAATACCACAATTGTATATAACATTACTAGCAAGGTAAAAGGGTTTTTACTGGCGAATGGAGGATATAACTGACGAGCCGCAGGCGAGTCAGTTACCTCCTTGAGCCAGTAAAACCCGTTACTTTATATTTCATTTGTTTCTCATTTGTAAAAAGGTTGGATGAATTCCAAAAAATCTCAAGAATTTGTCGCAAATGTCGTAAGTTGCATTATTTCTGACATCGGGAAATTATGACAACTGTCAGTGGCTTTACGAGAGGGAAGTCCTTCGAGAATATTTGCTCATTTCTGATGAAAAGGCCAGTTCCAAATGAAACAAAGCATGAATATCGTTTTAAATACTTTTATAACGTTTATTACTAAAAATATTTGTTCCAGGAACTATGAAATTAGACGAATAAATGAAATTAGAAGCGAGCACGTGAAACTGTCAGTGAGTTTACAGGTCAAAAAACCTCTAAGTTATTTGCAATTCTGAGAAGGAAAACAAATAGATACGAATAAAGCAAGGTACGAATATCGTTTTAGAATAGTTCGAGAACGTTTATTGAGAAATACATTTGTTCCAGGAACTCTGAAATTACAAGGATGAATGATATTAGAAGCAAGTACTTGACAAATCTCAATGTAAATAATACTAACTAACTTGTAAAAATTTTACAAGTTAACTGTCAGTTTTACAAGTTAGTGACTTGATAATATAAACTTTCTTGATTACTATTGTGTTCTTGGAAACTGACGTTTACAAATGAGAAACAAATAAAATATTTTAGTTTGATTCGAATCACCTTTGACTGAATTAAAGGAACTTGAGTTGCTTCGGAAACAACCTGTTTCGCATGGCCACTTCAACCATAAAAGCTGATTGTTCGTTGATAGAAAAAAATAATAAGATTATAATTTCACTAATTGCTTCTAGTTCTTGGTCGGTCAAAAAAGTTATTTTATTGGAATTTACGGATTGCGAGACAGAAAAATTTGAAAAAAAACCTTTAGAAGTCACAGACTTACCGATAATCCCTAGATCTTTTATTTTTCCTTCTTCAACATCGAGTGTTGAGATTTTCTTGTCTACCGAGTTGAATATTCTTGGCTAAATAACTTTAATATCTCTATAGTCATATCATCATGATCATCCTCATGAATTCAATGGTGAATATAAAACCCTTCTGAAATTTTCAAATTTTGTTTGACATGGGCACTGGTCAGTCGCCATCCAGTTTGTTGAATTTCTTTTCAGATCATCTGTCAAGCGGTTCAAGGTGATCTTTCTCTGCTTGTCCTGTCGGCTCTCGGACTCCACTCGAAATGTTTTTTCGTCCATTTTCCGTGTTCGAATTTTGCGACGTGTCCAAACCACTTCCACTTTTGCCTAGTTATTCGTTGGATGATATCGTTCACCTTTGATCTTTCTCCTCATTTTTCACTCTTTTTAATGACAATCCTAGCATGAACCGTTCAGTTAATCTGTGAAAAACTTTCAGTTTTTTTGCCGATGATTTGGTCAGCGTCAGTGTATTTGGATGTTATGTTATGACTGGCAGTATGCCTCAAATCAAAGGGGCTGATGGACAACTGAAACACTCGACGAAATAAGTTAAAGCAATGAATGGATAACAATATTTCAATAATTCGTTCTCATTCAATATTACTATCAACATTCTGCTTGATTGATAAAATTTTCCCTATCATTATTATTGAAAGCAGTACCATAATTGAAGTATAATTTGGGATATTCTCCATCATTTTTGTAATTCCTGTTCAACGTTTCGGCCAGCGTTTGCAAACACTCCAAACTTGCAACTTTAAAAATAGCAATCTTCGTCACTTCTTCTAGATATTTGTCGTCTTTGGCAATACTCAGAAAATGATCATGAATGACCTTGATCTATTTTTGATCAAATCAAAACTTTATTATTTGATTTGTTTGAGCTGGATCGCAATAATGGAGCTGGAGATTGTTTCGAGATTTGAAAGACGATTGACTGATGATCAAGCACCAAAATACATCGATTGTTTTCTGAAAACTGTTTGAATGATGAACATTTCCAACGAGTAACGAAAAATGCAAGTTTGAAGTCTTTTTCTGACGGCCGACAGCTGTCCAGTGCTGACCGAAATATTGAATACAACAAGTATAAATAATGGAAACAGCCAACATAATAATTCGAAAAAGTTCCACCAAAAACAATTTCACGTCAACAACTGAGAAGCATTATTATTTGCGTAGAGAAACAACGAAATTATTGATGATTCTGAAATAAAATATTGGTTCTCACCAGTTTTCCGAGTAGGTATAAAAATTAATTTCATTCGATATTGTAAATAGCTATATAATGTGTTTTTTTATTATAAATTTACTTCTTCAAATCGAAAGAGAAAGAATGAACAATAAACATTTACACTCGATAACCGATGAACAGTATTTATTATGTTCACTCCTACGTTGTTTTTCAGTTATAATGGGTAGTGAGAGATTAAGAAAGTTTAACATCGTTTACTTCGACCGAAATCATTGCTATAGTCCGTTCACGAAAGGTTGAGCACGTAGTAGGCGTTTTTTTATTTATCTGAAGTTGACAGTATTTACTGTCATAAAGTAAAATAAAGTCAACGTTGTCGAATGTACCCGGCCTCGTCCGACGAGCTTGTGAGTTATCAGACAACTCTATGCAATATTGACAACATTGCGTATCAATCTGACAAGGAAATAATTAACATAACCTAAAATTTTAATATACACAGTGGAATATGCCAAATTTCCATGGCCAACCGACGCGACGGCTCAACCTTTCGTGAATGGACTATAGATACTGCCCGACTAACTTCTTTCAGCGCATATTATTCACATTTGATCCGATAAAAAGTCGTCGAAGTAGATTTTCACGTGAATTGCGTTCATTTATCATTTTCCATACAGTACAATTAGAAGAAGCTAAAAATTTTTTAGGCATATGTTCTGAAAACTAATCTCTTACTACTGAAAATATAGATTTTGTGCGCTTATTCCTAGGCGAACAGTGCCAAATGTCTGTAAGTTTCACTGATGAAGAAACTGAACTGAAAAACAATCCTGCCTGATCGTGCGCCCAAATTTTTAGAAGGAAAGGAAACAGAGACTTGAAAATTTCACAGGTGGTGAAGGCTCTAAATAGCTCAGTTGAGTTTGTGTGAAAATATGTATACAGTTATATACAGGGTGTCTGGTGAGGAATGGGACAACGTTTAGGTGGTGATGAGGAATGTCTCAAGGAGTGAGAAAATGCCATTTGCAATCATCTGAGGTACATGGTTCCTGATATACAGGGGGTTTTAGAAAAAATTAGGAAATTTCAAATGACCATAATTCAGGAAATATGAGAGCTAATCCGATGAATTTTCGTATGAACAATGATAGAGTGAGTACGAATCTGTTTGAACGAAAAATTCGAAATAAAATCAGATCCGGACTCAGAAATTTCAGTTTTTCTGAAATAAGGTAAAAACAACACCCTGTATGCGGTTTTCAATTTTTTTGACTTCAGATACAGAGAGAACAGGAAAAATACTTTCGAACTCAACTGTCATCCCGAATGGCACAAATTTTCCCTCCTTTCTATGACCCTTCGAATGTCAATCTTCCGATTTTCGCTCCTTACATACTATTTTCTCGACATTTCAAATGACCATAATTCAGGAAATATGAGAGCTAATCCGATGATTTTTCGTGTGAACTATGATGGAGTGAGTACGAATCTGTTTGAACGAAAAATTCGAAATAAAATCAGATCCGGACTCAGAAATTTTAGTTTTTCTGAAATTAGGTAGAAACAACACCCTGTATGCGGTTTTCAATTTTTTTGACCTCAGATTCTGAGAGAGCAGGAAAAATACTTTCGAACTCAACTGTCATCTCGAATGGCACAAATTTTCCCTGCTTTCTATGACCCTTCGAATGTCAATACTTTAGATTTTCTCCCCTTACTTATTTTTTTCTCGACATTTCAGAAACATGAGATCTCAGATAGTTACTTATTACTAAAAAAAAGATCATAAACGAATCAAAATTTTCATAAAAATGATCAAAAAATGCGAAAAACAGTTAACATTTGTAAAATTGATTAATTCTTCAAATATTGTTCAAAATGAAAACCACCAACTTCTACACATTTTTCTGCTCTTTTCATTAAGTTCAAAACTGCTTTCCTTATCACATACGGGTTGTTTCGTAATTTGTCACATGCGTCTATTATTCGCTGAATTAATTGGTCCCTTGTATTTATTTCTCGCCCGTACACCATAGTTTAAAGGAAATAATCTAACGGTGTCATGTCGGGAACCGAGGTGGCTATGCTCTTGGACCACCACGACCTATCCATCTATTTGGATAGACCTCGTTCAAATGATTTCTCACTAAAATTGAGAAATGTGGGAGTGCTCCATCATGCTGGAAGATAAGTCCTCTTTGATTAATATTCCCTAATAAATTAGGAATAACATTCATGAAGAATTCTCTATAAATTTCTCCGGTGAGTTTTTCTTCGAAAAAATGAGGACCTATTAAATTATTATCATAAACTGCGCACCACACATTAACACTGAAACGTCTCTGTGATTGTCTTTGTACGACAGCGAAAATCGGAAGATTGACATTCGAAGGGTCATAGAAATGAGGGAAAATTTATGCCATTCGGAATGACAGTTGAGTTCGGAAGTATTTTTCCTGCTCTCTCAGAATCTGAGGTCAAAAAAATTGAAAACCGCATACAGGGTGTTGTTTTTACCAAATTCAGAAAAACTAAAATTTCTGAGTCCGGATCTGATTTTATTTCGAATTTTTCGTTCAAACAGATTCGTACTCACTCCATCATTGATCATACGAAAAATCATCGGATTAGCTCTCATATTTCCTGAATTATGGTCATTTGAAATTTCCTAATTTTTTCTAAAACCCCCTGTATATCAGGAACCATGTACCTCAGATGATTTCAAATGGCATTTTCTCACTCCTTGAGACATCCCTCATCACCACCTAAACGTTGTACCATTCCTCAACAGACACCCTGTATATATATTAATTATTTCAGAATAAACATAATTGGCAACAAAGTCCCGAAACAGGTCAATTGTTGTATCACTTTCACCAAATTTATATGCATTTAGAAGGATTGTTGTTGAACCCTGTGCCATCCCCATCAACCCACTAAAATTTTTGAATAAGAAAGTAGGTAACTTTTTCGACTCTTTGTATCTTTTTTTCAGGCATGCAAAAATTTTCAAGAAAAAAAAATTGTTGAGGAAAATTAATAGGTTCGATGAGGTTTTCAGTATGTACACTTTGTCATGGCTTATTTACTTTGTGACGATGGTACCTGATGAAATTTATCACCAAATGAAAGGCGACCCTCACAGTTTTGTTTATGCACAACTTTCAACCTCTCTCACATGAAAAAATAAAATGTGAGGGTGTTGAAAGTTGTACATGAACAAAACTTTAATGGTCGACTATCATACGGTGACAAACTTCAACGGGTACCTCTTCAACTCCCCCCAACTCCCAACTGAAATGTGCGTGAACAAAACTATAATGGTTGTGAAGAGAAGATACAAACACATTGCCGAAAAAGTTTCACATGATCCCCTTTCTATTTCAAAAACGTCAGAGGGTTGATTGGGATGACACAGAGTGGAACAAAAATCCTTCAAAAATGCATGAAAATTTGTTAAAAGTGAAACAAAAATTGACTTGTTTCAGGATTTCGTTGCCAAATATTTTTCTACAGAGAAAATGAATTTGGTTCCATAATTGTGACGCGCATTGTAGAACAGAAAATTCGGATACAACATACAACCCCACTCTGTAGTCTCTGATATAATGGGTATTAAGCCTGGTTCTCAGAGTTTCGACGTGAAGCTCGCGACAGTTGGTTTCTGGTTGTCAAAATCTGTAGCGACACCCTTTTCTTGTAATTGAAATAAACCAACTTCAATTGTATTTCTGCGACAGCGAGGGAGAAAATAGTGGGGGATTGTCGCTGGCCTCACGTCGAATCTCTGAGAACCAGGCTTTATATTCGAAATTTGCAGTACTGGTGCAGTAGGTTTGAACGTACTTCGTTGATGGGACGATTTAGTGCAAAAGTTGCGATGCAATAATTCATATCCTGATTCATAATTATCTGCTTGAATAATGCTTCAGCCCTTAATACTAGTTGATCGCGCTGTCACTGGCCAATGAAATGTATTCAGAGACTTTAGGAAATAAGATAGAGATATGAGGCATACAGTAATATTAATCAATCATTGGTTATCATTACATTGAGATAGCGCATAATATACATATATAAAAGGTTATTAAAAGAAGCCAACTATATTCAAGTACAATATCAGAGACTTATTCGGAATATCCGAATACTGAATTATAAAAAGCAATCAATAGAGGTAAAAGGTGTATGTGATACCCTTAACAAAATGATTGTTGACTTCGAAATACACCCATCCTAGAGAATACATACAATAGACAGCACACAGTCAACCACTGGATAAGTACATCTTTGATCAGCGCAACGCCTTCAACCGAAGAGTACATTATCTCAATAGCCGACTCTATGCTGTTAACTGTATGTATTCATCAGTATGTGTGAGTAGAAGTCAACAATCATTTTGTTAGGGGCATATCATAAACCTTTCAACCCTATCGAATAGTTTACATAACTGAGAAATAATATATTCGGAATGAATTTCTGATAATGTGCTCAAATATAATAGACTTCCTGGAAAAAAGCAAAATTCTTTGTCTACTGAAGGATCTCTAAAACTGAAAAAATAAAAAAAACTTATAACATATTCTTAAGCCCTATTTTTCCAACTAATCCGAATATGAAAGCAGATCCAGGAGTTATGGATGAAAATTTGATGAAAGTAATCTTAATTTTTATAATATTCAATGGGTACTTTTCAGGCATGATTAAAGTATGATATGATTGAATTTTTCAGTTCATGGACTAAAAATTAATAATGAATTATAGTCGCAAAAAAAATTGATAAATGAGTAAGTTCAATAAGAGAATTGTAATGTTGAATAATTCATTTGTTCTAACTGGTATTCTATATCCGGTGTCATATTCTACATTATACATTTATTATTTATTGTTTTTAATTTAAATTCAGAGAAGAAGTGCTCAAATCAATAGATCATCTATTTATTCATCTAAGCTTCCCTGAATCCTTAATCACTTCTTCAGAGTTGCTACAATTGAAAAATCTTATATTATATTTTCATGTCAAAAAAACCTTCTAATGTATTAAATTTCAGAATTCAAATTCATTATTCTTCAAGCTAGCCTTAAAATTAGTTTTGTTACATCTTTTCTTATCACACTCCAATTTTGTATGAGTTCATTTATGTTGATATTAATGTAACCATATTTATGAGTTTTTTCAATTTTAGCAACTCTGAAGAAGTGATTAAGGAATCACGAAAGCTTAGTTGAATCAATTAATGGTCCACTGATTTGAGCGAGTCCCAATTAAAATCAATAAATATATACAGGGTGTCCGGTAAACCTTGTACAATATTGGTGATAGACCAGGACACGACTGTTCAGAATATCATAATTTCACCTCAGTAAAAATATCACCATTTTCTAGATATCTAGAAAATCGCTACCTCACCTTCGTTTTTTGATTTCCTGAAAAATTTATCAAGTTCTGAAAGAATGTTTTGTACGTCTGAAAGCATCACTCATCATTAATCTTCAGCAACAGAGATATTTGAATTAGTCTCAATTTGTAGACATAGTACTCAAAAAACGGAGGGGAGGTAGTGATTTTCTAGAGATTTAGAAAATGCCCATTATCTCGAAAATGGTGAAATTGAGTCATGACCTGGTCTATCACCAGTTTAAACATACGAATATAACAAGCAAATATAATACTTTTTCCTGCTAGTCGATGACCTTTCAAATAATAAGAAGATTGGCTTTACCAAAACACTGGCACTTTTTCAGAAGTAATTTAAATATGATATGTTTCTTGAATAAATGAGAAGGATATTTTATATTTTAAATCAAATTATTGTCGGAAGAACTATTATCTAGCTGCAAAATTGTTGCTGATTGAACAAATTTTCTCACTTATCCACATGAATACACTATGAACGAAATAGAAACATAACTGCTATACCATAGCGACTGTTGAATATGCATTTTGTGCGGTCTATGATTGGAAACATAGATTGCTGCATAAATATGACGGAGATGTTTTGAAACCTAGGATTTATGTCATTGTTTGTCTTAGTATTGAAAAATCAATATGTTTTTTATTTCTAATGATAATAATTATATAGTAAATGTTGCACTCTGTCAAAATAACTAATTTTCAAATATCTTTCATGAATGAAAAAAAGGAATGAATTTTTTTTCTCTTAGACAATTATACGGAAATGTTCTGAAATATATCGATATATAGAAGTAATAATTATTCTACAGTCGATGATTTACACAGAATCATTTTGCCTATTCAATAGTCGCTATGGTCACGTTAGCCTACTTATAATTCACCAGCGGAAAAAAATTATTTCAGTTTTTTCCCATGTATTATTCATGTGGATAGGGACAGGGAAATCAGATTTTGGAGCCACATAACAACTTTTGACTATAGTTCATTTTTGAAATAACAAAAATCTTTTCTATATCTCAAAAATGACTTAAATTTAAAAAAATCAATCATATTATATCTGAATTACCACTGCAGAAAATATCATACGGATTTCGAATACGAGTTGGAAAAGACGAGTTTTTCAGAATCAATAAAATGACAATCTGTAAATTTGCTTGCATACGTTAAAATCTATGTTCAAGCAAATATAATTCTCAAGATTTCTTCAGTTACCTAACAATGAATTTTACCTCACCTGTACGCTATCTCAATGTAACCAAGCATAGTTTAATAATGCTGTACCAAGTTTAAATACCCGGTAAGTATCTTAATAGACGATCCTTATGATCAGTGACAGTGTGATCAAAAAGTATTGAGGGCTGAAATTTCAACTGTCGCATAATATTACAAATTATTTTCGTTTGATCCGAATCACTATTGACTGAATTGAAGTAACTTGAGTTGCCTCGAAAACAACTTGTTTTGCATTGCCACTATGACCATAAAATCTGATTGTTCGTTGATAGAACAAAATAATAAGATTAAGATTTCACTAATTGATTCTGGTTCTTGGTCGATCGAAAATTATTGTGTTGGAATTTACGGATTGCGAGACAAAAAATTCGAAAAAAAAAAGTTTCAAACTTACCGATTATCCCTGGATCTATTGTTTGTCCTTCTTCAACATCTGTTGCAGAGTTTTTCTTGTCTACCGAATTGAATATTCCTGGCTGAATAACTTTATTATCTCTATACTCGTTTCATCATCATATATTTTCATGAATCCAATGGCTAACAAAAAAATATTCTAAAATTTTCAAATTTTCTCTGACATGAGCACTGGGCAGCTGCCATCCAGTTGGTTGAATTTGTTTTCAGATCGTCTGTCAAGCGGGTAGGTTTCCTTCCTCGGTTTTTCCTGTCGGCTCCCGGACTAAACTCAATAAGTTTTATCGTTCATTATCTTCGAATCTTGCAACATGTCCACCCCATATAAACTTTTGCCTAGTTATTCGTTCGATGATATCGTCCACCTCTGTTCTAACTTCTTATTCTTCACTCTCTCGACCGTTTCATTCGCCTTTGAACAACTTTTAGTTTATTTGCCAATGATTTGGCCAGCATCAGCGTCTCCGCAGCGTATGTTGAGACTGGCAGAATACTCGCATAGCTCTGATCAAATCGTTCATCTGAAACACTCCAGAGAATAAGATGAAGTGTTGGAAGTCAATATTTTAAGAATTCATTCTTATTTAATATCATTTTCAACATTCTGCTTGACTGATATTATTTTTTCTATCATTATTATTGAGAGCATCACCATTAATGCAATATAATTTGGGGTATTCTTCATCATTTTTACTTTTCCTTTTCATTTTTTCTCGGTCAAGAACACACTAAAAACTTGCAACTTTCAGAAAATCAAATTTCGTCACTTTTTAACAATTTTCTTAGCATTTCTCAAAAAACAATCATCGTTTAATTTGTACTATTTTTCATTGAATCTGATGTCAAACAAGTTATCAATTTTTTCAGTTGGATCTCATTAATGGAGTCAAGGTTGTTCTGAAATGAACAGACGATTGACTCATGATCTAGCTCAAAAAGAACAGAAGAATCATTTAACTACTGATTCAATCGAAATATAAAAGTCATCGATTGTTTTCTGGGAACTGTCAAAATGACAAAAATTACCAATCAATTACCATCAATGTTGCCAGTTTCCAGTGTTTTCCTGACGACGCCGACGGCTGGCGACTGCTGGTCTAAACTTTGAATACAGAAGAATAAATGATGGAAAAAGCACAAAAATATTCCAAAAAGTGTTTCACTAGAAAGCATGATTTTAAGTGCTGAAAGATTCATTTGATAGAAATTATTGAGGTATTAATAAAAAAAATATCATTCTGAGGAAATCTCTCTACAAAAATTTATTACATCCAATGTGTCGTGGATGTGAGAAGCTTCGACTTAGAAACATTTCATGCGATTATTAAATGAGGACTTACAATTGAAGTAGTAAGCAAGTGCTTATTTACAGCCGAGAATAATAAATACACTCACCAGCAAAATAATCGATCCACTCAAAAAATAAATGAAGTTTGTCAATTCATAAATATGTTAGTTCAAGTTCGATTCGAATGAATTTTATCTTCAATTGTAGGTATGTTTATCCTCAATCAATTACTTCTTCTGAATTTCAAGAAAACTCGAGGTACGTTATTTTATACAGGGTGAAACGAAATCTGTTTTTAACCCTAACGTCAGAACCACGCCTGGTGTGTTCCAGTCGTTCTACTGTGTGATTTTTCTTATTATTTTATCATCAAGACACATCTTCTCTTGACGATTTAGTTTTTTATTTATAACAATATCTCAATTTTTGTTGAAGATACGTGGTTTTCAGTAAAATATTAAATCTCACAAGGCTACAACTGTACTTCAATAAATTCAACTTAAAATTCTGACCTAATGAAAATAAACCGAAAACTAAGTCAGAAACCTAACGTGTTTTCCGTCCAGATGCAGATAACAGCCTGTATCTTTAGCAAAAATTGAGCTATTGTTATGAATGAAGTATTAAATTGCCAAGAGAAGATGTTTTTTGATGATGAAATAAGAAATCACGCGGTGGAACAACTAGAACACACCGGAGTTGTTCTTGAGTTAAGGTAAAAAAACTTCATCGATTTTTTAAGTGGATCGATTATTTTGCCGGTGAGTGTATATATTTGACAACATATATTAAGTTTTCATTTAATTTCGGCCAGAATTCTCCACTCGTTCTCAGGAAAACGCTTAAAACTGGCAACTTTCAGAAAAGCAACTTTTGTCACGTCCTATGGAAAACACTTAACACTGGCAACTTGCAGAAAAGCAACTTTCGTCACTTTTCACTAATGTTCTTTATTTTTGGCAGTTTCAGAAAACGTTCATCGATGACTTTGATCAAGTTTTGAGTTAACAGTTGCCAAACAATTCATTTGATCTATTTCAAGTTGGATCTCATCAATGGAGAACAGATTGTTTTGAGACCGAAAGAATTGTTTGACAACTGATTCAATCAAGAATGGATCATTGTCATCGATGATTGTTTTCTGAGAACTGTCAAAAATGACAAATATTATCGAAGAC
This sequence comes from Propylea japonica, assembly GCA_013421045.1. Classification (NCBI taxonomy): domain Eukaryota; kingdom Metazoa; phylum Arthropoda; class Insecta; order Coleoptera; family Coccinellidae; genus Propylea; species Propylea japonica. Next base: position 39,560,985 of record CM024242.1, on the reverse strand, counting down.
TGGCAAAAGATGGTTTCCCGAAATTTTCAAGGTTTAAATTCCCGAGGATGGCTTGCGGAATTTGGCTGAAACGTTGAATATAAAAGAAATAAATACTGGAAATAGCCGAGAAAATATATATAAGCGTGTTCAATAATCAAAAATTATGGACAAAGAAATATTTGCTCAATAAGATACAAACTTACCGAATTCCCTAGATTTATTCTTTCTCCTTGGAATCTCCATCATCAAGTGCAGAAATGTTCTTGTCAACGAACTGAGTTGCTGCTGAGTTGCTTGTAACCATTACCATTAACATCTTTGTGATATGGCAGTTATTTGTGTACCTCTAATCGAAGGAGCTGGTATGGTCAACTGAAACAATCGAGGGAATTAGATGAAGTTATAAGAGGATGTCAATTTATTCTCATTTAATATTATTATCAACATTTTGACTGATATCATTATTATTGAAAGCATCACTATATTTGACATATTTTTCGGGTTATTCCCCATAATTTTCGTCTTTCCTATTCAACCTACCAGCCAGAATTCGTCAGAAAAATGACGAACAATATCAAAGATTGACAAAAGTTTTTTTCTGAAAAATGCAAGTTTTAAGTGCTTTCCTGAGGACGGCTGGCTGATGCTTGCCGAAACGTTGAATACAAGAAGCATACATATTTTAGATGCTTCTATTTCCATTCTTTATTGAACAGATGCCGAAGCCAAAACAATATATTGCAAAGTGTTTCATCATCAAGAATTGCGAGACAAAAACTTTCTTAAAAGACGCAAATGATAATCTCTAGATTTCTTCTTTCTCCTTGGATTCTTCAACATTGAGTGAAGACTTTTCTGATAACTGATAAATCTTATCCGATATTCAAAAGAGTTTTGGTAAAGGTAAGTATTCTTTTAATATATAGTTTTTCAAATCGAATGAGAAAGAACGAACAATTTAAATTAGAGATCTATCATTTAGTCCTACTATAGAGTGCTACGCAAATTCTGAAAATGTCCATGGCAAAACTCACTCTGTTCGGTCCATATGTACACTCGATATCCGATGAAAAGTATGGTGTTCACCCCTACGTGATGTTCACTTATTATCATCACTGGTGATAGCCAAAAAACGATAAAAGCGTGATATTCACTCATTATCACTAGTGAGAGCGTTTACTCTGTCGAAATCATTGCTCGATACTGCTCGACTAACTTCTTCGAGCTCATATTATTCACATCTGTTCCGATGATTTGTTATCTATGCGGTTTTCACGTTGATCGCATGAGTTTATTGATATTTTTTCAATACAGTAAAGAGAGAATAAGCTAAAAATTTTTCCGGAGGATGGTTTGAACTCTGAAAACCTTGATTTTACTACTGAAAACATTGGTTTTCAATTAATCATCGGATATTTCAAATTGATTTTTGCACGATGGCAAACAGTGTGCTATAGTTTGGCCGAATGTCTGTTAGTTCTTTGATGATGAAGACAAAGTTAAAATTTAAGAATAGCCCTGAGCAGGAGCATTCGAGCGCTCGTTCTTTGGTGGAACAATGAGACTATTACTTCAAAATTGTATATGGGATTTGAGATTGATACCAAATATAAGTGGTCTTTATAAATAATTGTAACATCGTAGGTTGCTTTATAAATTTTTATCTTATCTTTTCTCATGAATTCTCTACAAAATTATAATTCCAGTCACATTATTCAATTTCCTTCGAAATTTTCATCCCAAACTCAAAGTTTCGTTTGTCTGCATTAAAGTTTACATCAGGAGATAAATACTTATAATAGTCCAACGCCAACTGCGCTGTTATAATCATTTATAGAGAGTATTGATGCAAGATATCAGCACGATCGAAATTATAATCTGGAGATTATCCAAAAAATGAAATATGTAAAAAATAAATAATTACAAAAATTAAATCCTATGATTCTGATGATGGGATCCTATTGAAATTTTGAATGAACATTCAGTATATCAGTTTCGATTCACAAAACGAATTTCATAGTTACAACAGAACCGCAGAAAATTCAATTGAAATATTGAAAAGGAAAACCTTTATATGTATTTCCATAACAGGATATCCGATTCGGGTGAAATTTTTTTGTAGAAAAAGATTGATATACTTACTCAATATTCATGTAAAATTTTGTTGTCGCAGTGGTAACCGAACCATAGAAAATGCAAATGGAACATTGAAAAAAGAATCTTCATATTTCTATAACAGAATATTCGATTCGAGTAAAATTCATTTTGAGAATGAAAAATGCTACACTGAATGTTCATGCAAACTTTCAAGAGGATCGCATCATCAGAACCATAGAATTAAATTTTTGTAGTCATTTATTTTTCACATATTTAATTTTTTGAATGATTTCCAGAATATAATTCCGGGTGTGCTAAGATTTTGCATTTATATATTTGGTCTCAATCTCAAATGCCGTATAGAATTTTGAGGTAGGTAATAGTCTTATTACTCCACCAAAGAACGAGTGCTCAAAATCTCCTGCTAAGGGCTTTACTTAAATTTTTTGCTTCTTCCTTTCAACGTTTCGGTCTCCATTTAACACTTAAAATTTGTTACATCCAAAAAAGCAACTTTCGCCACTTTTTGATAATGTTTGTTATTTTTGGCAGTTCTCATAGAACAGCCAACGATGACTTCGATCTATTTTTGATTGCATAAGTTGTCAAACAATTCATTTGATCTTCTTTAAGCTGGATCTCAATAATGAAACCCAGATTGTTTTGAGATCAACAGACGATTTACTGATGATCCAGCTTAAAAAAAAATAATGAATTGTTTCACAACTATACCAATCAAAAATGAATCGAAATCATCGAAGGTCTTCTTACAAGATCAGCCGAAAATAACAAACAATGAGAAAAGTTGCTTTTTTGAAAGTTGCAAGTTTTCAGTAATTTCTTTGGGACATCTTGCGACTGGTCAAAAAGTTGAATACAAGAAGCATAAATAATGAAAATGACCCAAATAATATACCGAAAAGTGTTCCATCATCAAGAATTGCAAGAAAAAACTTTATTCAAAAGGTACAAACTTACCGATAATAATCCATAGATTTAGTCCCCCCCTTGGTTAACGAACTGAGTTGAATGTTCCAGACGATCTTAGCTCTATTTATGTAGGTACCTCTAATCAAAGGAACTGAAACATTCGAAGGAATAAAATTAGGGAATGATTGGATATCAATTTTTCAGCATTATAGGTAAGGAAATAACGAACATTTCGGATAACACATCCATCATTCAGTCCTAGAGTGCTATGGAAATTCTGACGATGTCAGAATACTTACTGTATTCGGTCCATATGTATACTCGATATCCGATGAAAAGTATGGTGTTCACCCCTGAGAAGTATTTCACTTATTTTATACTAGTGAGAGCTAAAAATCAAATCAGCGTTTACTCTGACCGCAATCATTGCTCGATGCCTGACTAATTTTCTACGCGCGGATCATGATGCACATCTGGTTCCGATGATTGGTCATATTCGTTTTTCACGTTGGTTGCGTAAGTTTGTTTATATTATTTTCTATACAGCATGAACAGAATGAGCCCAAAACTATTTGAGTGTATGGACTGCAAACCTAAATTTCATTACGTTTACAGGGTGAAGAAATTGGAAATGTTATTTATCGAATATTTTGGAAACTGAAGATTTCATCAAGTAGCACTTTCATTATTTCGATTGAATTATAATCTGAGCGGATTCTGCATATCTAAAAAAATTTTGGGTTTTCACTTTCAGTCTTTGAAACAGAAATAATCAGAAAAATTAATTAATATAAAGTGCTCCTGCGAAAATCTTTGTAATCAATTAGACTGCAAATGAAAAACACACAATACCGAAGATTTTACAAGTTTGTCTAAAGAAGGTGCCTTATATAGACACCGAAACGTTATATCATCCTTTTCATTCATTTCCTTTTCTAATTTTACTGTTAAGCAACAATTTTTTCAAAACCAATTTGCTCCTGGGGGTGAAAACCTAAAAAGTTTTTTAGAAATGCAATTTTACGGTTTAATATCGGTACAATTACTCGTGCCAAATTCCATGATTCCTGAAATGGAAAATTGTGAGAAGGTCTATACTTTGGGTGGTGTATGAAATACAGGATGTTCTAGAAACTTCGCACGAAAAGACTTTTTCCTTTAGCATGGATATTTTCTTAGAAAATTTTGTGCAGGAAAGTTCTGTTTTGAAAGTGAATGCAAACCATTGTTAACTCTTGGCTCCAAAGAACGTAGCCTAAAATCTGATGGTAAAAATGGGAAAATTCTAAAATTGCAGAGAAAAAGTTTGTTTAGAATAACATTTTCAGGGGATACAGCATACTATACTTTATCCACGACTACTGAATATATTTCTTGAAGATTTTAATATATTGCGACCGTGACAAAACCCTTTTATGACAAGCTTGTGTCAAGTTGACACATGTATATTTTGTACCTAATAAAAATGCTTTAAATGATATAGAAAGTAGATTTGGCCCTCGATAGACAAAGCATACTAATATTTGTTTTTTGGGATACTTTAGAATACTGAAGAAATACAAATTTAAGGAATATTATATCAAAGCTTAATCTACAAATCATCTCACAGTAGTGATTAATAAATATCTCAATATTCACTTGTGATTAATGGTGTGATGTATCGACTCATTAGGTAACTTATGACTGGTCGAGATGAGTAAGCGACGGCGCGGTATTGGGCAGCCAGAGAAAGCAGTAGAAGACGAACAGTGATTGTGAACAGAGCGAATTATACAAAATCTGAGAGTGAACAAATAAAAGTATAAGTATTCAAAACAGTGTTTTATTTATACACAGAGTAGAAAAGGAGAACTCCACAATTGGCGACGAGGATAAACTAACGGAAAAAAACGGTAAGCAAAATGAGATAATAATAGAATGTAGTTCAGAAAAATTACAAAGCGGTAATAACGGAAAATTCACTATGTTCATAAGTTCTACCGATGCCTGTACACTTGTATCTATTTTATTGAAAAAATAGTATCTGAAACCGAAACGGCAACAGAGAACTATAACATAACTATATTACAAAAAAAAAAAGATAGGTGTTAAGAGACACCTTCGAAAGAAAGAACTGTATTGATAAATGCAGTATAAAAGAAAATGAGGTATAAAGAAATACCTAGGTGTTAAGAGACACCTTCAAAAGAAAGAATTGTATTTAGAAATACAATATAAAAGAAATTGAGGTATAAAGAAATACCTAGGTGTTAAGAGACACCTTTGAAAGAAATAATTGTATATAGAAATACAATATAAAAGAAAGTGAGGTATAAAGAAATATCTCCCAAAAAAATGAGACTGTACCAATAGAAAAAAAAAATTAATTAAAGATTTTAATTAAGGAAACAACTTAATTGAAAATACAGTGTACACAACGGTAGAAGAGGTCATAAAATACGAAGTTATAAAAAAGGATTTAATCCTATAATATACCTGTGCATTGTTTGGTTGTTTCAGGAAATGGCTAATATTCCTTCTCTTGAGGGTTTTGATTGCGATGGAGACCCAAGCTCTGTGGGACTTAAATGGAAAAGATGGAAGAGAGCATTAGGTATATACCTAGATGCCGCAAGTATTTCCGAGCCAAAGAAGATGAAAGCAACTCTCCTGCATTTTGGAGGACTTGGCATCCAGGAAATATTTTATAACCTACCCGGAGCAGACGTAGCAGAAGATCCTAGTAAAAAAGAGCTAAACATTTTCAACATCGCTTTAGAGAAATTGGATGAGTACTTTTCACCCAAACAGAGCAAGGTGTATGAAAGACATCTGTTTAGACTGATCAGACAAGAAAAAGAAGAGAAATTTGAAAAATTTCTTGTGAGGTTGAGGAAGCAAGCTGACAATTGTCAATTTCCGAATCTCGAAGAGCAGCTTATAGACCAGACCACAGAAAAATGTGCATCTATGGAACTTAGGAAAAAAATACTATCTATGGGTGACTCTATAACACTAGCACAAATAGTTATGGAAGCAAATTCATTAGAGACTATTGAGAGACAATTATCCGAGTTCGAAGAAAAGCAACCAAGTTGTTCTTCATCGCTATCAACAGTAAACCTGGTGTCATACAAGCAGCACCCAAAAAAGAACCAGAAAAGAGTCCAATTCAAAGTTCTGCTCCAGATGTGGATCCGGAGAAGTAAACCACAAAACCTGCCCAGCACTAGATGTCGTCTGTCGTAAATGCAAATTCAAAGGCCATTTCGAGAGGTACTGCAGATCAACCAGAACATTTCGTCCCAGTAATAAACCAGACACTACAAAACCGCTAAAGAAGAAATTCAAGTTAGGACAAAAGGACGATGTGCAGAATGTTTCCGAGGAAGTCGACGAAGCCGAATACGTATTTCATCTAGATGGTGACGAGGACACGGTTACCTGTGAAATAGGTGGCGTCAATATTGACATGCTTATCGATTCTGGAAGTAAGTCCAATATAATATCTGAAAAATCTTGGGAAATTCTAAAGAAATCTGGAATTAGAGTCTCTAATCAAACAAAAAAGCCTAACAAGATTCTTTTTGCATATGGGGCAAAAGAACCTTTAAATATCTTAGGTTCTTTTGACTCTAATATCAGAATAGGCATGAGCCAAGAAAACTCAACCTTTTATGTAATAAAAAATGGCAAGAGAAATTTGTTAGGTAAGACCACAGCGATTTCACTAGGAGTTCTCAAGATAGGTTTAAATATAAGTAGCATAACGAGTGTAGAACCCTTTCCAAAGTTTAAAGACGTGTTAGTACATATTCCTATAGATAAAAACATTAAACCAGTTACCCAACCTTATAGACGGGTGCCTATTCCATTGGAGGCCAAGATCAATTCGAAATTAGATGAGTTACTCAAACTAGATATAATTGAAGAAGTAAGTGGTCCATCAGAGTGGGTATCTCTCATGGTACCAGTCTTAAAGGAAAATGGGGACGTCAGAATATGTATTGACATGCGCAAAGCTAACACAGCAATTCAAAGGGAAAACTACCCTCTACCGACAATTGATTCGCTTTTAACTAATTTTCGAAAAGCAAAGTTTTTCTCGAGATTAGACATAAAAAATGCTTTTCATCAAATTGAAATTGCCCCTGAGTCAAGATTTATAACAACTTTCATATCTAGTAGAGGTTTGTATAGATACAAGCGACTTTTATTTGGAATAAATGCTGCCCCAGAAATATTTCAAAAAACTTTGGAAAGGATGCTGCTTCCATGTGATGGAACAGTGAACTTCATAGATGACATTTTGATATACGGTACATCTGAAAAAGAACATGACAGCCGAGTTTCTTTCACTTTGGAAGTTTTAGAAAAAAATAATGTCCTTCTAAATAAAGAAAAATGTCTATTCAAGATGTCTGAGGTTAAATTTCTGGGACACATTTTATCCCCCTTAGGTATACGACCTTTAGATGGCTATGTAGGAGTAGTAAAATTGTTCAGAGCTCCTAAAACCTTAGCCGAGTTACATAGTTTCCTGGGATTAGTAAATTATATTGGCAAGTGGCTACCAAATTTAGCTACTTTGACAGAACCTCTAAGAGCTATATTGAAACTTAAGCTGTCCAAGCATGCGGATATATCATCATTTTGGACAGATAAACAAACTCTAGCTTTCAGTAAGCTCAAAGTTTGTCTGTCTCAAGTGGGTACACTAGGCTATTATGATCCAAACGATCGAACCCAGGTTGTCGCAGATGCAAGCCCAGTAGGACTAGGTTCAGTGCTTATTCAGTTTGACAATAATGGACCCAGAATTATTGCTTATGGAAACAAAAGTCTTACCGACGTAGAGAAGCGTTATTGTCAAACTGAGAAAGAGGCTCTCGCATTAGTTTGGGCTGTCGAACATTTTAAGATGTATTTGTACGGCAAAGATCAATTCGAGCTAATAACAGACCATAAGCCACTTGAAACCATTTTTGGTCCTAAGTCCCGTCCCTGTGCGCGCATAGAGCGTTGGGTTTTGAGGCTCCAGTCGTTTAACTTTAAGATAATATATCGGCCAGGGAAAACTAATATTGCAGACCCACTATCTCGGCTTTGCAAATGGCAGATTCCAGCACCATTTGGGAGTCACGACTGGGTGCACCAAATTGCTGCACATTCTTGTCCCGTCGCAGTCACGATGAGGGAAATCAAAGAGAATACAGAGTCTGATCAAGAAATTTTACAAATAAAATCAGGCATCGAACAAGATACGTGGAGCGATCCGATTAAACACTGTAAAACATTCAAAGAAGAATTTTGTTTTAGTGATGGTATTTTATTAAGAGGGACAAGAATTGTTATTCCAGAAAAACTAAGACAACGGGTCTTAGAGTCTGCACATGAGGGTCATCCCGGGATTGTTGCCATGAAAAGTAGGTTACGAACAAAAGTTTGGTGGCCTAAGATAGATGAACAAGCTGAAAAGATAGTGAAAGCCTGTAAGGGTTGCACACTAGTATCAGCTCCCACTCCTCCTTATCCCATGAAAAGAAGACAAATGCCGGTGGCCCCTTGGGTAGACGTGGCCATAGATTTTATGGGTCCATTACCTAAAGGTGAATATCTTTTTGTGATTGTCGACTATTTCAGTAGGTATAAAGAAGTAAAAATCATGAAAACCATAACATCTACCACCACTATTAACGTGCTCAAAGAAATCTTCTCACGACTAGGTTTCCCAGTGTCGGTTACTTGCGACAATGGCAAACAATTCACAAGCGAAGAAATAAGATCATTCTTCAAAGAAAAGGGCATAAAAATTTATCACACAATTCCATACTGGCCTCAAATGAATGGAGAGGTAGAAAGACAGAATAGGGATATTCTGAAACGGTTAAAAATAAGCCAAGGGCTTAAGACTAATTGGCATGAAGAGCTTATTGATTATCTGATGATGTATAATAGCACACCCCACGCAACTACTGGGAAAACTCCCAGCGAACTATTTTATCGACGCCAATTTAGAGATAAACTACCTAGTATCACAGATAACCAACACAGCATTTTCTACGATGAAGACATCGATAGGGATCGAATACAGAAAGAAAAAGGACGAGAAAGCGAGAACAGAAAACGAAATGCAACGGAAGATATTGACATAAATATAGGCGACAAGGTTTATCAAAAGAATTTAATAAGAACTCACAAAATAACCCCAGACTATAACCCTACTCCACACGAAGTAATCGAGAAACAAGGAGGGGATGTAACTATTCAGGATACTGAAACAGGGCAAGAATTAAGGCGAAACATAGTCCACCTAAAAAAGGTAGAGGGTCAGTGGCAAGTAGCTAAGTAGTAACCAATGAAAAAAATAATAATAAATATTAAAAATAAATATCTCTTACAGATCCCAGGAAACAAGACACTAAGTACCTGTTTTAACAGATAAGTAGTAGTTGGAGTATTAGGATAGCGTTAGGTAGGCATGTTAGGTGAAGGTATTTATTGTAATGTTAGCATTAAAATAGCGTAAGATAATTAAGGTGGTAGGTAGGAAATTAAGTAGTAGCATAGTTTTGTTGGAATACTGTTATTGATATTCAGTTATATCTAAATTGTAACTATTGATTCTCAAATATTTTGTTGAATAGATTTTCGTTAAGAATCTGTTTAAAATCATAAGCCCGAATTGATAATTCTAGGTTAGGTCTTTTAGGCACTAATTTTAATCACAGCTAGAGATTATAAATAAAATGATTATGTTTGCTTTTAACAGAACCGTTCAAAATTGTTAAATGAAATTTGTATATTGTTATATACATGGTTGGTCTATTATTTTATACATATATACAAAAAAAAAAAAACAAGGGGAGAGATGTGATGTATCGACTCGTTAGGTAACTTATGACTGGTCGAGATGAGTAAGCGACGGCGCGGTATTGGGCAGCCAGAGAAAGCAGTAGAAGACGAACAGTGATTGTGAACAGAGCGAATTATACAAAATCTGAGAGTGAACAAATAAAAGTATAAGTATTCAAAACAGTGTTTTATTTATACACAGAGTAGAAAAGGAGAACTCCACAAATGGGTATTATTATGGCCGAACACAGAGACGTACAATGAACGGATTTTATAATAGTTGTGGATCAATAGACTAACCGTACAAAATGATTATTTAAGGTTTGTTCCAATTCACGAAATAACCGTTCAGTGACCATCCATGAATCGCCAGGATTCAGCGCAATGAATAAAATGAACACATTTTTATACATTGCGCAGAATCCTGACGGTCCACGAACGATCATTGAACGGTTATTTCGTGAGTTGGAACATGCCTATTATTTCGTGGTTGAAAATGCCAATATCTCGGAAAATTGAAATATCGCGAATTTTTTTCTATTTCAATAGTGGGAGTTTTCCCAAACTGATGTCTTTGTCTAACTGTCAATTTTTATGAAAAACTAAAAGGTAAAACTAGTTGTTTATGACCGTTTCCTACTTACCAGCTGTTTCTCGAACATGTGCATTTTTGAAATAACTCTGGTACCCTTCTTCTGAGCAAAATTTTCTATTTTTTGAAAACAATATTATATGCTTATCACAAATCTGCATTTCATCAGATTTTCGTATGAATATGTTCATTTGAATTAAACTATGTAGATATTATATCACTTTTGTGTTCGAATCTTGAGTACTTCTTGAAAAATTGAAGAAAAAAAAGAGAAATTCAAAAGGGTCTAAGTGCCAAAAAAATAATTTGGCACCTCTAGACCCTTTTAACGTAAAAGAGATAATGGCGTTTAGATCATGCGTAATTTTGTTCATCAGAAATGATGACTGTCTGTATAGCGGATGGCACATAGACCGTTTTGTACGCTATTGGCCTTGGCACATAGCATATAGAAAGAAATCTAAAATTTCGTGAAAGTGGCACTCAGGCCATTTTGAATTTCTACTCTTCAATTCAAGTTTTGAAATTGTTTTTTTTCGGAAGTTAGATCTGGCGTAAACGCGAAATATTACGAGAGAAAGTTCAATTATTCTCGAACGAACTGAAGGAAACAGATAACTCTTAGGATTTTTAAATATTTATTAATGTTTTCCTAAACTTAGCGATAGCGGAAAAGCTCGTGACTTCACTGTGAGGTTTTCTCGCAAAACTTCGTAGGACTTCGAAAAAACACGTTGTAATATTTTGACAAAAAGCATGAATGCCTGGGGCAACAAAAATCCGAGTCAAAGGCGAGGATTTTTGCACTGTTAGGTTAAATTTGTTGAAGTGCTCTTATAGCCTTAGCGAAATTTAATGTTTTACTGAAAACACTGTATCATTAGCAGAAATAATTAAGCTATTGTTAAAAATGAAGAACGAAATTGTTGACGAAAGATGATTTTTGATGATATAATGAGAAATCATATGGTGGAACAACTGGAGCACACCACAGGTACCCTCAAAAAATTTTGTCTCGCCTAGTATAAAATGACTTGAGCAGAGTTTTCTTGAAATTCGAAGTTGCTGATTGATTTCGAATGAACTTACCTACAATTGAAAAAACTCAATCAAATTGGACTTGAAATAACATATTTATGACTTGACAAACTTCATCGATTTTTGGTAGATCGATTATTTTGCCAGTCAGTGTATCTTATATAGATTAAGAGGATGTAGCACTCTCATATTGAACCTGTATATGACAACTCGAATGAGGATTGACAAGGATTTTCTACAATAAGTCTAAAATAGAACTTTTCAACTCGCATACCTCGACAATTGACTGCCGAATTCCCGAACTAAGTAAACGGAAATAAATTAATCAAGGACAAAATGTTATCACAATTCATGAATAAGAAAACGGAACAGAACTTCGTTTCAAAGTTCTTAATTTAAACAATCAAATTCCATCCACTTTGAAGAAACTTCAGAAGATATCTGAAAAGATGCTGACCGATTTCCCTAAAATATATTAACTTCGAGTTTAATTTCAGAACAATGAATGTAACCTCTCCAAAGTCATCCTTGGCGAAACTGGGTTTCCATTCTCGACAAAAGTCGTTGAAGGTGATGGTTTTGGGTCAAGGGGGCATTGGAAAAACAGGTGAGTGGAATTTAGATCATTGCTCAGAAAAAATAATATTTTGGATCTAGAGGGTTTCCGACTTCGTAAAATATCATGAATATAACGAATGAAAATGAATATTCATTTCTTTTGAATTAGCTGGAATGGGTCTGAATCGACTTCTCCTAGCTGCTTATACAGGGTGTTTCAAAATAAGGTGAACCCGTCCCTTCTTAAAGATAGATAGAAAGCTGAAAAATGATTGAAGTTTATTCTGTAAAATTTTTTCGCAACGCCATCCTTATTCAAGATATTCTGCCGAAACTACAGACAATATTTTAATGAAATTTCATATGAATATATGTATTTTTGAAGCTGATACAACCAGTGAATTTGTTTTCATGTCTGACACCCATGGAAGGCGCCAGCTTCATGGTTCGTAACTAGTAGTATTGAACATAACTTTTTCAATATTAGATATACCGAGAAAAATTTCAAAGAACTTGAACATCATTCAATTTCACAGCAGAAAGGTACTTTAGGTTAAACTCCTTAGTGCGCGTCCACAATGGAGCACCGACCCTAGCCCATCGCACCCTCGCCCAAAGCCCTGACCCTCGCCCATAGCACCGACCCATGCACCAAGCCCTGGACTGCCACATTGAAGCCCCGACCCTCACGCCCATTTCTAGGTTATGTATATTTGTTTTTATTGTTCAAATCAGCATTTAAATCTTCAAAAACCTAAAAATGCATTTGGAAAGACTGTTTCAGTTAATTCAAACAACAAACTTTATATTCTGCGATATAATTCATAAAAGCAAAGCAATAGTAATAGAAGAAGAATGGTTGGATATACCTACTTGATTTAATCATTTATCATAAAGTAAACAAACTGAATGCCTAATTCTTTCTTTGAATACATCGTGTTCTCAACATCAATCAATATTACTTCAAATGTGATAAAATGAATTTGAATATTGAAACACTAATTTGATATGTGTTCTTTATCAAGTTGTAGGAGGCCGGTGTTTCGACTTCTTCATTGATTCGAACAAGAACGGAAACATTATATAGATTTCATTGTTATTTCTTTACCACTTAGGTACTTTCAAATGAAAAAAACCAAAACTATTCGAGTAATCATCAGTTAGTAGGTTGATTCTGGTTAGAGCTTTAAAAATTAGTTATGTCCAATATAATCATTAAATTGAACAATCGTTCGATAGATAATGTTCCAATAGCATTCGTGTACTTTATACAACCATATCATTGATTCGTAGTTCTAAGAAAATAGTTCATTTATTTGAAGATTTTGGAAATCTTTCCTTATTATGATTGGAAAGTGAATACGAATACCGGAATACATCGTTTGACAAATATAAACACACGTAAATCTTGAGGTTATGTCATATTTGGTGCGTGGTGCGGTGTTTAAATAAATACAAAATGAATTTCGCTCGTTGGTGCGCTGGTCGGTGCTAGGTGAGGTGCGTAGGTCAGTGCTCCGTTGTGGACACTCTTATAAGGAAACATGCTTTATTTATTTTTGAGGGGCGAGGCTTGGTGAGGTGCTATGGTCGGTGCTATGATAGGTGCGCCGTTGTGGACGCCTACTTACTGTGCACCGTTTTCGGATGTACTTCCATTAGAAAATTACGAATTAATAACCAATACTGGTATACCTAATGTATTGATTGAAGAGAAAATCAGACCATGAAAATGTGGAAAAAGGTTTACAACATAAAATAGAATCGAATAGAGAAGGAATTTCTATACTTTTTTGTTGTTATCAGGTTAGCCATGATATTAGGACGCAGAATTTGCAGCTAGTACAAAAGCTGATATGTCATTCTTAAGTGCACTAAATGAGGTATTTTTTACTCAAAAGAAAGCGTGTGCATAATTATTGATATTTCATCGAAAAAAACCATTGGAAAAATAGGACTGATTTTGTTAACTACAGAATCGTGATATTTTTCTCCTTACCACGCCTAAAATGAAAGTGTTTTCCGCACATTGACTCTCTCATCTTTCAGAAAATTTATTGCCTTTTCCAAATATCTGGTCAAATTTTATGAGACTACAAGGAGAACTGAATAATGAACTTTTCAGAGAAAAAACTTGAAATTTTTCGTGAAATCAAGAAATGTTAATAATAATTGTTATATGACATTTTTTGTTGCAAATCACCCCATGATATTTGTTCACTTCAAAAGTAGACACCCTGTGTTATTCCTTTTTTGTCCTATTCCTACCTTGGGCAATTTGAATATAATTATTTGGCATTCGGCATGACTTTTGGCCAAAAAGATTAATTAAAATGATTTGTTTTTCATACACCGCTGTTGGAGGATTTTCAAATCTTTCAATTAAAGTATCGTTCCACCCCTCTGCCCTATTTAAACTTGAAGGGTTGAACCGCCACCTCTGAGAGGGTTGCTCGTTCAAATCTTAAATATAGGTCAATAGATATCCCCCAAACAAAATTATTCGAGGTGTCACGAAAAATTTTTTTAATCAATATGGGCTGAGGAATATATGAGCTGGCTCATCTGAGATGGAAAATTCTGTATAAGTAACTCGACTGGAATTATAAACATCAAATAATCTTGAGAAATTCCGAGATTTCATCTTTTGCTGCCATACTCAAGTAGGTATCACGGGTTACAACAGACTCAGATCGATATATCTAATAACGAGAGACAGAAATTCAAGAAGGAAAACGAAAAATGTAATATTCTTCAGTACCGTGTCTCAGAAATGCTAATACTTTATGTAAAACATAGCATATATTACTCCCCTTTTGTCCTCTTCCTTTCAAGGGTGATTTGCATACGATCATTCGGCATTCGGCTACTAAAATGTGTGGAGTTTTCAATTTCCGTATATTCCTTTCTGGGAAACCTGATATGGGGTTGACAGGCATAATGTTTCTCTACCACACGACTTAATGAATACAATTATTGATGGAACGAAAAAGGTCATGTATCTGCGAGTAACCGAATAGCAAGAGGTATCTGAAATTCTTTACATTTTCTCGAACTGCGGTAATAAAGAATCGGTAGATTCTTGGACAGTTTATTACGATGACGTATCAGTGCCAATCGACAGATTCAAAATGACAATTGACAAATTTAATCTGTCAATTGGCAGATTTAATCTGTCAATTCACACTTTTCAATCTGTCAAATTTCATTCAATCTTCTCTCTCTGTCTCTTCCTACGAGATTGTAGGATTCTGTTTTTTTAAAATTCATAGTTTTTCATTATGCTTTATATTTAATTGAAAATTGCAATTTTAGACTTGAAATTTTTCTCACGAGATTCGAATGTGTTGGTGCGGACTATGAATTCAACATCAAAGTGAAAATATCTGATACTTATCATGGAACGGTTCATTTTTATTGCCTTTGGAGGAATTATAAATGTGATTTGCAACAAAATTGTCATATAACATATAGTCGAAACGTTGACGGTTATTTTTCAATTAAACATTTTCTGATTTCACGACATATTTAGACTTTCTTCTAAAATGATCATTTTTCAGTTTTCCTTATAGTATCATCAAATTTGACCACTTATTCGGGAGAGGCAATAAACTTGCTATATGATGAAAACGTCTGTGTGCAGAAAAAACTCTTATTGCGAGAGCGGTAACGAGATGAATAACACGATCCTGAAGTTAACAAAACGAGTCCTGTTTTTTCGATGAAATATTAATATTTATCCACAAGTTTTCTCTTCACTAAAAAATACCTCATTTAGTGAACTTTCAAATGACATATCAACTTTTGTGCTAGCAGGTCATTCTCCGCCCTAATATCATGGCTACCATGATAACAACGAAAAAGTCAAAAAGTTTGCTGTATTTTAAAGCCCTTCGTGATTATTTTTCAATGTTATTTCATGAAGATCATCAACTCATCTTGAATTAAAATAATAAGTAAAAAACTGACCTTCTTCTTCAGAATATTTGACACATAATTTTCGTAGGTACTGAATGTACTACTCTGCAAAGTTCATAGCGTTTCTGACGCATTTCTCCAAAACACAATTTTATTCTGTCTATGAGATCCTTTCGAATCTGAAAGCGAAGAACACATACTTTCTCTTTCAAAGTATTCTCGACTTAAAAATCCAAAGGCGTGAGGTCGAGGCTCATCGGTGGCCATCTGACCTTATCTTCCAATTAATTGTATCCCAAAAGATCATTCAATAGATCTCGACATTATGACTATTATGTGCTGGGCAGCGATTCATTTGAAACTAGAAATTTTATCTGTTAGACTGGTGCATTTCATCGAATATGTCAGGTTGCTCTGGATTAATCTTATGAATTCTTCAGCATCAAAGTGATCGGTAAGTATAACTGGTTCGAAAAGTTCTCCTCTCATGACTACCAACCTCATGTTAGACCGTCCTCGCGATCTGAGGTCAATAGGCTTCTGCTGCTGGAGAGGAAACAACTCAGTCTGGTGACTGGTGCATTGACTGGTCACCTGTTTAACAAGCATTTGAAGAGAATGGGATTGACGAGCTGCTCCCTATGCCGGTGGTGCAGGAGTACTGATGAAACGGTTGAGCATATTTTGTTCAACTGTGGAAACCTTACTGAGTTAAGGTCAACACACCCAGGAAATCCAACACCTTCTATTCCTATGGTGAGAGGGACCACTCCTGGCAGGCTCGCTACATTTCTGTCTTCGTGTCTGAGGAGCTGAGTCTCTATAGAATGATGCGGGTGAACAATGGGCCACTAGGCCTCAGTTCGGCCGGTAAGGCACCGCACAGAGAAGAACCTCATGTTAACTCATGTTGGAAATGAGAAACAATAGTCGTATGAGGGTTTTTTCTACATGGATATTGCGTACATGGATATTGCGTAAATTAATCACACCTGATTTCGTAAAAGAGACCTCATCAGTCCATAATATTCTATGGCGCCCCAGTCTAAAAATTATTCTGGTACCACCTATATCAGGTAAGTCTAGTCTCAGCATCTACAAGTAACAGATGAATTGATGATTTTCACTAAATCACATCAAGTTTTATTAACGAAGGGCCTAAATATAGAGCAAATTTATGTTCGGAATTTTTAGACTTTTTCGTTGTTATCATATGTTAGCCATGATATTATGGCGGAGGATGAGCAGCTAGCACAAAAGTCGATATGTCTTTCGCAAGTACACCAAATGAGGTTGTTTTAGTGAAAAGAAAACGTATCCATGAATATTAATATTTCATCGAAAAACCCATTGGAAATTTGGACTAATTTTGTTAACTGCAGGATTGTGACATTAATCTCCTTACCACGCTCGAAATAGGATTTTTTCTGCTTACCAACTCTCGTAGCAAATTTATTTCACTTTCCGAATATGTGGTCAAATTTGATGAGAATACAAGGAAAACTGAATAATTATTATTTAAGAGGAGAAAGTCCAAATATTTCGTGAAATCCAGAAATCTTGAATTGAAGAATAACGGTCAACATTTCGACCATATGTTATGTGAAATTTTTCGTTGCAGATCACTTGTATAATCCTCCCTTGAAGTTTGGCCACTTTAAAAGTCTTCGTACATATGGTTTCAACAAACTTGAACATCACCACAATGTTATAAGTGTTGAGTTTTGAAATTATATTTAAATTACTCGATTGTTTTTATGAGTACAGTGCCGAAAATTGTGAACGAAAATAAACCAAATGATTGAAATAACTGAAGCAATCGAACAATTCTTGCGATTAGATCGAAAACTGTTGAAATATCAAATATTATTTTCTCTCCATTTGTATTTCTCTCAAAGTAGATGTAACGTGGTTTTCTCGGTGAAACTTACCTCGAGCGCCAGCTATTCTTTTTTCTAATAAGGGAGAATAGCAAACCTACCAGGGCAGCTGCTAGTCAGAGACAGAGTTCTTCGTTATCTAAGATATTAGCGATAACAGAGAAAATCAGAAATAGAGCAAATTTACACAGTTTATTCAAATAGCGAAATTAGTTTTACAAAAATACAGTGAAATAAGACGCTATATGAAATCAATACAAACTATAAGATTGGTCAGTTTTGTCTGACTGCGAGCACTTTCATAAGAAACAAATATTTTCCCGGTACGAGTCAGCCAGAATAGAAAGTAAGTTAAATTTAAACGGTGAATTCAAATATATGATAATATCAGGAAAACAGGGATAAAAGGGGTCAGTATAAGGGTGCACAACGGTTATATTTGTCCGATATTCTTTCAGGATATGTCGAACTTGCTACAGCATTGGTTCGGTTATGCCTTCCGTCTGACCATGGGTATACACGCCATGAGGGACAGACTAACTACAGGCACTAAGGATCAGGACAGAGCAGGATTGTTATTCGGTTGAACGTACTATAGAATTGGTTTGCATCAGCCTTCCGGTCTGACCATGGGTATCGCCATGAAGGACAGACTAACTACAGGCACCGGTTATACGGACAAACGTACTATAGCAGTGGTTCGTTTGGGCCCTTCGGTCTGACCATGGGTATACACGCCATGAGGGACAGACTAACTACGGGCACCTGGACAAACTAGGAAAGGTATTGTTAAGGAATCTGACGGAACAGCTATTTAGGTAGACTCAACGAGGAATAAAAATAGGACTGCAATAAATCGGCTCGGTACTTACAATTCAATTGCACTAGCACTCACTTTAAAAAAAAGTAAAAAATGAGAAAATTCGGAAGCTCAGAAAAATTTAGAAAACGTTTAGATCAGCAAATAATTCGGAACTAATTTATTAAAAAGGTATACTTCTGAAGCAGAACTAAATTCGGAACTAATTAAAAAGGTATACGTCTCAAGCAGAAATAATTCGGAACTAATTACCGATGTAGGGAAACCCCGCCTTTTATAATCTTCCGGAGGGGGGTGGAAAAGGTAGGCGCAGAAACGTTAAAATTTGCAGGAGAGTACCTCGGTAAAAACATCTTAAAACTGGCTTATCGTACGTATATGCAAAAAACGGCGTTATCGGCGATCGGCGTTGTTCTTGCGGACGGTTCTACGATGTTTTCTGTATGAAAAACAAAATCAATCGCTAAATGTTCGGTTTTTCGATTGTTTTGAATTAATTCTGAACGGAATAAAAATTCACGAATTTAAAAATGAAAACTCGGATAAATTATTTTGAAATGAAGATCAATTTCTCAGTTATAAAATTGAACTTCATTACATAGAAAATAAATATAGAGATGCCCTTACGCGTGAATAGTACTGCATTGTTCTCAACCAAGCATTAGATTGAGATGGAAAGCATTTCACTGCCGCATTGGGGTGAAGTAAACGATGGGTTAGATTTTAATTTCTCCAATTCCTGAATATAATACAACATTTTCCTAATTTTGCCCTAGCTATAATCAATAGACTTAAGCAACAATATATTGCCACCAAATCAGTGAAATATTTCAGTTTATGAACGTCAAATCGAAATGAAAATGTAAACACATCGCATCGCCAAACTAAATGCGGCGTTCCCACGAGGCGTTATTCACGACAGTGAACCACGCTTTCGTGAAATACACTTCTGTGTGAACGCATAGTTTTTAAACTTGCTTTCGTGAGGAATGCGTTCACACAGAAGTATATTTCACGAAAGCGTGGTTCACTGTCGTGAATAACGCCTTGTGGGAACGCCGCAATACACTAACAGACGACGTTATAAACCTGACAGAATTGTCTGTAACAGACGTAAGACGTTAGTATCAGAATGGGGAAGCGGTAGACCAATTATCCCAATACGGAATAAACATACGGCACGAGTTCGCAACGGAATATTGTTCGCGTGA
Source organism: Propylea japonica (assembly GCA_013421045.1). Classification (NCBI taxonomy): domain Eukaryota; kingdom Metazoa; phylum Arthropoda; class Insecta; order Coleoptera; family Coccinellidae; genus Propylea; species Propylea japonica. Next base: position 39,541,125 of record CM024242.1, on the reverse strand, counting down.
ATAAACAGATTCTACTTGACTCCATAACAAATGCGCGAAGGAATGTCTAGTTTTGCATTTTACTCTGAGGTATTTCCACAGAAACAAAAAATTATTTCTGCATGACCCGACCATTCAAATGATGTATTTCAAGCTCATACTTTTAAATTCAAAACTAGAGGGTGGCACCATTTTTTCGAACGAGATTGGATGCATGGTTCGCATTTCCACGAAGAAGAATGAAAATTTAAAATTTAAATTTGACGTGTTTCGGAATTTTCCATAGATATGTACAGCAACCAAGATAATGAAATTATTCCCTTTGGCTTTTCCACACTCAATATTGATCGAATCTCTTTTTGAATTGAGTTTTATTCGTGTGCAATTCAAACGGAGTCAGCTTTCAGTCCTAGCGTGATTTATAACTTGATTATATTCATGAAACACGTGATAATGTTGTCTCCTGTATGAACTTAAAATAAAGGCACATAGTTCAATAAATAAAACAATCAAGAAAAGGCCTGAGCAGCAGCTTTTGACCACTCGTTCATTCGTGGAGCAATAAGACTATTACCTCAAAATTTTACATGGACTTGAGATGGATACCGAATATATCGGGTGTCCCAAGGTAAGTGGCCTATTAGATTATTAACTTGGCGAATGATTTTTTCGTCCATCCTGTATAACTGACAACTATAATTCAAAAGCAGTGACATAGATCAGATCGATATTTCATGACTTGCTAAATTTCTAACTTAAATCTCGAATATTGAGCGAACTAGAGTCATTTTCGTAACACGCCAATTTGATCAGAAATTTCGAAAAATAATTAATAACTCAAAAGCCGTTGAAAATAGGGTTTGAAAAAGTAAGAGTGGATAGATATAATATTTCATGGAGTATCATGAAAAAAAGAAAAAATAAATTGAATACTGGATGTCCCATTTAAAATAATGAAGTAGTTGCCAAATTGTCGTACATCCGGCAGCACTGGAAATGTGAAATTATTTTAAAAATGTACCTTACTTGGCCAAATATCGATCCACAAAATTTGAAATCCTTACCATAATAGACCACTCACCCGATATGAATGCAGGATCTCAGCACAATCGGAATGATATTCTGGAAATTATTCAAAAACTGAAACTTTGACAATTCACAAAATTGAATTTTGACTAAACATTCAGTATATCAATCCTCATACATAAAATTAACTTCACTTGAATCAAAAGTCTCGTTATGTAAATATGAAGTTCCTTCCTTTCAATATTCCAATTGAATTTTCTGGTTTTTGGTTTTGCTCTTTTATTTTGGTTTTATTTATTTATTCATATACATTCGAATACAAACGGGCATTCATCCAAAAAAGTATCTACGTATATATTTTGTTAACACTATGGTCATTAAATTTTGCATAAGACTCACTATAAGCATTTGGCATGTGACCGCAATCATTTCGATTGGTTCCGTTTTTTCTAAGATATGGAGGAACAAAAATCTCGAATGGCCATATTTTATGGAACACCTTGTACGATATAGCTGATGAACTAACTTAACCGAGGCATTTATGCACGGAACTAACCCTGAAAATTTCAAGTCTCTAGGACAATCCCTTCGAAAGTTTTAGTGCTAGCGGCCGGACGGACGGTCCCACGGACAGAATTGAATTTGATCACGAATTCGTCATCAGGTTGTCGTACCCTATCGTTTAAAACCATTTTCGGATCGAAATTAAAAAATTACAGAAATTTGGACAAAACGATAGAGTACTTGTTTAAGTAGAACGATCACTTAAAAATTTAGGAAAAGCCCTAAGCAGGTGCTCTTGAGCACTCGTTCATTGGCGGAGCAATGATGCTTTTACCTCAAAATTCTGTATAGGACTTGACATTTAAGCTAAGTATATCAATGCAAAATCTCAGTACGATCGGTCTTGTTATGGAAATATAACGATAATTTAATAGTATTTGCATCCATGTTTTTTTTGAATCGTCAAACATGAGAAAAATAAGTTGGACATTCGCCAGATATTGTCATAAAATTGTTGTTCTAGAAAGATTTTTTGTTGAGTTCTGTTTACATGGGTAAATTTGAAGACTGTCATAAGAGTTGAGGTTAAAAAGGACTAACATAGAATAGATTTTCTTTTTCTTTTGTCTAGGTTAGTGGTATGTCACAGCTGTCAACGCCATCTGTGCTAAGATGAAACAAACAGTACGGTAAACAATCATTACACAAAGTTGTTAACAAACCGAGCAAAACTACATGTTAGCTATAAGGCTATGGTATACCGAGCTTAAGTCTTGCGTGTCCTCTCTACAATTCACCGTGCACTGTCTTTGTATGTGTATCATTTCACAAATCAGTCTTCTATTATAGCCTGATTCTTTGTCCAATATGGAAACATTCGAGAAGTCAAAACTATGAGAATTCACTATTGCATGTGTGGCTAGTGCTGTCCTCTGTGTACTTTTATCCTTCTTGTTTACGTCATTTTGGTGTTGTCTGATTCTGTCCTGGAGCAACTGCTTGATCTGGCCCACATAACATCTCTCGCAGTCACCACACGGAATTTTATATATCACCTCTGATTGTTTCAGGATGGGGGTGTCGTCTTTGAGCTTAGTGAAGAATCTCTTCTTTACATTGATCTTATTGTAAAGGGCAGCTGTCACATTGTACTCTCGAAACACCCTGTTTATCTTGTATAACGATAATTCTTTTCAATACTCCAATTGAATTTTCTATGCTTCTGTTAACACTATGGCCACGTGTCTTGTAAGATCATCCCGCATTTGGCCGCAATATTTAACATTGATTGGTTTCGTTTTGTCTAAGATTTTGAGAACAAAAATCTTGAATGGCCATATCTTATGGCACACCCAGTACGATTTGGCTGGTCAACGAACCTAACCGAGGGATTTGTAAATCGAACTTACCCTGAAACTCTCCAGTCTCCAGGACAATCACATCGAAAGTTATCCAGCTTACAGCTCCTTTCCTTCAAAGCAAATATATGTGGGTCAGTTTTGATACATACCGTAGATAGCCGCACAAAGGCAGAGAGTTCGAGAAATAGCAATTTTTGCTCGGAATGTCCGTTTGTACTACGATATTGGCGACGACCATGTATTTGACTTTCTCTGGAGTTTGCACACATAAACCAACTAAGTTTTACGAACGTTATTTGGAATATATTTGGTGTACTTCAATGAACTGCACAGTGTTTCCAAACCCTAGATAACGGGACATGTTTCAAAACACGTCATTGCGGGACTATCGTGAATTTTACGACGGTCGTGAAAACATTCATTTTACGAAAAATCTTCAAAGAAAAAAATCACGAAAAGTGCTAAAAATTCTTTATTAGAAAATGTGAAACCAAAATATAACACAAAAATTTGAATTTCTTTTCATCATCACTGCTTTTTTTGCAAATGTGTCCGCGGTGCTCCCCACATAACGGATGTCCACATTGTCCACAATAACTTGTAGTCATCCTTCTTTTTTTACTAGGCAATAGAAAAAAGTTTTGCTCTTCCTTTTCTGAGGAATTGCAGTTTTTGAATCACTTTGAATATTCAGAATTAGACCAATATCTTGGCGGATATTTCGCCTCAAAGTTGGAGTCGATAACCTTCTTCTCATCCATGGCTCAGCAAGGCGAGGACTCAAATCTATCATATACTGGTATCATGAAAGAGGTTCTCTTCCCCCCTCAAAGTATTTGTCGAATGAAACACAAAAGGAGGTGATGCAGGCCATACTTATTTATATTTATTTCCCTCCATAATTTTTCTAATTTCTTATTCTAATTCTGCCTGAGATAAAGGCTGTTTTGAACCCATTCTGCTGAAACGACATATCTTGAAAATGTTATACGTGAAAAAATATAAATAATACCTTACATTTTTCCCAATTATAAAATTGTTGTTCACAAATATGAAATCAGAAAAAAAAACTCGAGCGAAAACTAACCAACGTAAATACGGGACTATCGTAAAATTAACGAATACTGGGTCAATATCTGCAATTCAACTGGAAATAATGCGATGTTTTTTACACTAAAGCCTAGCTGGCAACAAAATAGGAAGGTACTGAGAGTTTTGCCCCGTTGCGGTATCCGGAAGCAAACGAAATATCACGACAAATATTGACCAACGTAAATTTTACGAATGTCCCGTTATCTAGGGTTAAACGTGATCGCTCTGCTGCATATGTAGGTAAAATTTAAGAAAAGTCCTGATCAGGAGCTTTTGAGCGCTCGTCCTCTGGTGGAGTAATATGACTATTACCTCAAAATTTTATATGGGATAAGATTCTGAAAATTATTCAAAAAATGTAAAATGTGAAAATTAATGATTAGAAAAATTAAATTCTATCGTTCTGATGATGCGATCCTCTTGACATTTTGCATTAACATTCGGTATATCAGTTTTGATTCACAAAATAAATTTCACTCGAATCGGATAATCTGTTCTGTAAATATAAAGATTCTTCTTTCAATATTCAAATTGAATTTTCTCTGTTAACACTATGACCACATGAAGATTCACTATATCAATCTTCTTTCACAGAAAAATTTCCACTCGAGTCGGATATCCTGTTATAAAAATATAAAGATTTTTCTTTTCTTTATTCCAATTGAATTTTATATGATTCTGTTATAACTATGGCCTCGAAACTTTGGATCAACATTCAGAATATCGATCTCCATGCACAAAAAATTTCATTCGAATCGGATATATTTTTATATGGAACTATGGAGTTCTTTTTTTTTGAAATTGTCCAATTGAATTTTTCATGGTTCCGTTCACACTATCACCACAAAATTTTGTATGAGGCTTTCTATCAGCATATTTTATTTGTCCGTAACATTCCATTCCGATTAGTTTCGTATTTTCTGAGATATTGAGGAACAACAATTTTGAATGGCCATATTTTATGGAACACCCTTTACGTTTGGCTAGTTAACGAACTTAACCAAGGCATTTGGGGCTCGAACTATTCCTGAAAATTTTAAATTTTATTGTGCTAACGGTTGGACGGCCCCACAGACAGAATTGAATATGATCATGAATTCATCATCAACTCTCTATCTTTTAAGACCATTTTCGGCTCCAAATTCAAAAATTATTGACATTTAGGCAAAGCGATATAGCACTCGTTTAAGAAGAACGAGCGCTCAAAAATTGAAAAAAATTTCACACTTTTTCGTATAAGGTAAACAATAAATCCAATTCGAATATCCTGAGAACTTTAGAACTCATAAGATTAGTTGCTTCTTTGAAAGTATTCATAGTTCGCTCTTGAGGGTGAGTGAGAGTTGAGGTCACCTTTAAGATTAGTATTCATAAGGGCGATACAAACTCTCACTCACCGTCAAGGGCGAACTATGAATATGAGCCTAAAGTCGAATTTTGGCGAGCTGTGGTTACATGTAACTATCTAACTATCACGTGATGATTTGACAGAAAATACTTGTATTAACTGTCAACTATGTAACTATGGTAATAGACTACAGGCCCGTTTTGAAAAAATTATGGGTCATTTGAACCACCAGGTGACCTATCTAGAACGATATGAGAGCATAAAATAATAAGATTCAGCACCATGCCGTCACTTGTAAGCTGTCCAATTGAGTGCAGGTGAGAATTCGAAAGTACAAGTAGAGTGGGTACATTTTGGTCACATATTTTTGTACGGCATTCTTACCATCGATAGATCCGTGAAAAATAATAAGTAAACTAGGAGCGCCGTAAAAAAATGTGGAGCCACAAAGTCGAAATTTTTTTTTGATTTTCCGACAATTAGGGGGTAACTTTGGTCATTTGATTTTGTACGGCATCTGTGTCATAATATTTCAATACTGCTTCTAATCCATTATTCCGCAACGCCGTACAAAAATCATGCGACAAGGGGAAAAATCTAGGGTTGCAATCCCCTCTCTTTCTGTAGTCCAGGGGGTGATTTGACACAATACGGAATAAATTTATTTTGAAAGTATTTTATGCAAAAATAATATTTTTTCACATGCCGTACAGGGTATCCCATTTTGGGCACTTTTGAGGGATATCTCCGTTATTTTTAACGTTAGCGGGATGCGGTTTTCGCGACAGTGTGCTACTTTTTTGTGAAACTAAAGATGGCGCAATCAGTTTTTGCATAGCCCTCTTAGTTTTTGCTATACAGAGTGGAAATGAAAAGTATCACTTTTTAATCGCCCCCCGTATCTCAGTTGTGCTTAAACTTGGAGAAATGGTTGAAACGCATTCCTATAGATTTTTTCCAGTAGAATCCAGTGGCGTAGTCAGTTTTTCAATTAAACTTTCTGTTTTTGAGTTATTGAGCAAACATATGTTTTTTTAAATTGGACACCCTGTATATTATTTTTTATTCTTATTAAGCACAATCTCAGCTTTTCAAAAACATATTATTTTATGCATTTATTTGCAAAACCAAGCTCAGAATTCAAGATTTTGTAATTAAATTGTCAATAACTAATCAGTAGGCTATGACTGTTTATTAAAAACAAAAAATGAATGTCAAGATTTCGTTAGAAATCGAAAATAATGTTAACATAATATCCAAATCACATGATCTGATATTTTAATTTAATTTGAAATTTTTTAAAAATTCAAATAATTGATTACCTATAAATACCAATTATTAAACGTTTATTAGGGAATCCAAAACAATAACAAAATTTTGTAATTTTGTTTTATAGATGCTGTTCAAAATGACGGCCATTTTCCCGTATACAAAATCTGCAGAGTTTCGTTACTCTTTTGATGGCGTTCAAAAGAATCATAGGCCTTCTTTGCAAATTTTCAAAGGACAAAATAATTACCGCACGAAGCTCCGCTACTGAATTATATTTTGCTTTAGAAATTGTATTTTGATATATGCAAAAATGGCCGTCATTTTGAACAGCATCTATAAAACAAATTTACAAAATTTGGTTTTGTTTTGGATTACCTAATAAACATTTAATAATTGGTATTTATAGGTAGGTAATCAATTATTTGAATTTTCAAAAAATTGCAAATTAAATTAAGTTAAATATTAGATCATGTGATGTAGATATTATGTTAACATTATTTTCGATTTCTAACGAAATCTTGACATTTATTTTTTATTTTTAATAAACAGTCATAGCCTACTACTTAGTTATTGACAATTTAATTACAAAATCTTGAATTCTGAGCTTGGTTTTGCAAATAAATGCATAAAATAATATGTTTTTGAAAAACTGAGATTGTGCTTAATAAGAATAAAAAATAATATACAGGGTGTCCAATTTAAAAAAACATATGTTTGCTCAATAACTCAAAAACAGAAAGTTTAATTGAAAAACTGACTACGCCACTGGATTCTACGGAAAAAACCTATAGAAATGCGTTTCAACCATTTCTCCAAGTTTAACCACAACTGAGATACGGGGGGTGATTTAAAAGTGATACTTTTCATTTCCACTCTGTATAGCAAAAACTAAGAGGGCTATGCAAAAACTGATTGCGCCATCTTTAGTTTCACAAAAAAGTAGCACACTGTCGCGAAAACCGCATCCCGCTAACGTTAAAAATAACGGAGATATCCCGTAAAAGTGCCCAAAATGGGATACCCTGTACATTACTGCAAACTTTAGTGTCATGAGTACTTCTCAAAAATATGTTGTTTTTTGGAATTATCAGTGACAATATGTCTATATTTTGGTATAAATGGATAGTATACAAACCCATATTCAACATAGTTTCTAACTAGGAACCTAGAATCACGAAAATACTATGAAAATTAGTACAAATAAATGGATTTTTTTCCCTTTGAACTAACGAAAATGTACGGCATGTGAAAAATTATTATCTTTGCATAAAATACTTTCAAAATAAATTTATTTCATATTGTGTCAAATCACCCCCTGGACTACAGAAAGAGAGGGGATTGCAACCCTAGATTTTTTCCCCTTGTCGCATGATTTTTATACGGCGTTGCGGAATAATGGATTAGAAGCAGTATTGAAATAGTATGACACAGATGCCGTACAAAATCAAATGACCAAATTTACCCCCTAATTGTCGGAAAATTAAAAAAAAATTTCGACTTTGTGGCTCCACATTTTTTTACGGCGCTACGCGTTTTCTTATTATTTTTCACGGATCTATCGGTGGTAAGAATGCCGTACAAAAATATGTGACCAAACTGTACCCACTCTACCTGTACTTTCGAATTGTCACCTGCACTCAGTTGGACAGCTTACAAGTGACGGCATGGTGCTGAATCTTATTATTTTATGCTCTCATATCGTTCTAGATAGGTCACCTGGTGATTCAAATGACCCATAGTTTTTTCAACACGGGCCTGTAGTTTATAAGCTGTGGTAAGCTGTAGTTACATCGCCAAAATTCGACTTAAGTGTTTTCCTGATGAAGGTTGGCGAATGCTGCTGAAACAATGAATTCATGGAGCAAATATGATGGAAATAGCCTCACACTCCTTTACTTTATTTTTTTATTGGGAATATATGGCTTGTGATAGGTACATCATAATATGAAAGATAATTTGATACCTGTTCAACTATGTGGCTGAAAGTTGAATTGATTTTGTCGTTTTCCTCTCGAAAGGAAGGAAATAATTACGAGTTTGTGATTGAGTACTTCATTCATATTTTTCTCTTACTTATTAAATCTTAGGAAAATTCAAATCCAAATTTTAAGAGCAGGTCTTCCTATGATTGTTTGAATTGGAAACATCTTACCCTCTACGCCACACATCTTTTTTGAGTTTTCGTTCTACTAAAACGAGTACTATATCGTTTTGCCCAAATGTCTGTAATTTTTTGATTTTGAGCCAAAAATGGTCTCAAACGATAGGGTTAGACTTCCTGATGACGCTCACAAATTGACTCACTTCATCAGTTGTTTCGTGGTGAAATTTACTTCATTATTATCAAGCAGAAAACCGCATTAATTATTGTTTTCATTCTTTCAGTAAAATATTCAAAAACATCTTGAATTGCGTCTTGAATATCATTATCGAATGTTGAATCGTTTTGGTGAAAAAGATGCTGGGAAAGCCCAAGTGGCCTATTCAGAATGAAATACGCGCTTCTGTCGAAGAATAGTAATAAGGCTTTTCATATCTTATGTGAATGCGAAGTTATTACTGTGTGTATGCAGAAAGGGCATATAACGAAATATTGGAAACACAACATTTTCTTCTCTGAATGAATGGCAAATGCCTCGGAAAATGCTGAGGCTTGATAAGAAAAAATGTAACATAACAATAAAAACCCATTCTTTCCCCTTACTCGCATATTTGAATATGAATATGGGGTAATAGAAGGAATCCATAGGTGTTCTCTTCTCTATGAATTCTGTCTAAAATTCATATTCTGAGACAGGCTCATAAGTATCATTAAAGCGTAGTTAAAGATCGTGCAATATTGCAACACAACAAACGCGATATGAATGTTTAATAAGGGTACCACAAGGGTTGCACAAAACGTTTGTCGCTTAGACTCCTGAAGGTGCATAATATGCAGTGGCGGCTTTTCAGGTGAAGAAAGTGAAGTATCTCTTCACCTAAAAATTCCTGGGGTCAGGGTCACCTAAAATTCTCATTGAGGATGATAATTATTATTCACTATTTATACAATAATTTAATCGTTTCATTAGCTCCATGTCAGAACTCAGGAGACGTTTATTATCGAGATTATTATCGAATCACGAAACTTATTATAAATATCTTGTCGCTTGCCGCATCGAGTGAAGAGGTTTGTCACGGAACTTGTACCTCGATCGCTCAAGCAGACTGCGTTGCCATGGTAACGAGTGACGTCACCGGGGCTTTCTATTACGTTTTCTCGCTGTAGTGAAGAGCTCCAGTAACCCTCTGCAGTCTGCACCTGTTACGTTCGTCGGTGTTTTATTGTCCGCGTGTCGCCTCTAACTGTGTCGCTCCAGTGAGAACGTCTGACCGTTGTTTACTTTAAGTGCTTCGGCTTCGATATTAAAAATGAACCCCATTAATGACATTGTGTGCAGTTTTAGAAACTCCGTTTCATCGTTGGAAATAATGAAAAAAAATTGTTTTGGGTTCTAGAATCAAAATTATTGAATTATTAGCCATTGTCCAAACATTCTAGATGAATTTATACAAAAAAAATCAGTGAAACATAGTTGGGACTCGAACCGACGTAGTTATTAAATAGGGAAATGGCACTGTTCTAAGAATATTAATATTCGTTGCCAGGCAACGGTAGTTCGTAGTTCATAGAGTTTGACTACTGGCTGAATTATATTCACTGAAATTCAAATACCAGTTCAACTCTATGAACTACGAACTACCGTTTCCTGGCAACGAATATTAATATCCTTAGAACAGTGCCATTTCCCTATTTAATAACTACGTCGGTTCGAGTCCCAACTAAGTTTCACTAATTTTTTTTGTATAAATTCATCTAGAATGTTTGGACATGCTGATAATTTTATTATTTTGATTCTAGAACCCAAAACAATTTTTTTTCATTATTTCAGAGGTCTTCACGAAACATTTGAATGACTGTAGTAACGAAACCGTTCGATATCTTACAATTCTGTTTTCATATTCGTGATTGATAATTCAAGAAGTATAATTGTGCAAAATTTCATCCATTTCGAGTAAAATTTTTTCATCGCTGTAGACATGTAAAAAAACATTTGTGTTCAATTTTTTAAAAAATGTTTTCACAGAAATTCTTAGAATATTGTGTTCATTCAGAAAACAAGAGTCAATTTGACAACCGCAAAAAAAATTTTGAACATTGCAGGTCTTCCGCCATTTTGTGAATTTTTTTTTTGGTGTTCGTCAACTTTTCTGAATAAAGGACCCAAAAATACTGAGATTTGATCAAAAACCGTTACACCAAGTGTTATTCATAACTGACCACACTCATAAGAATCTGGCTCAAAAATGACGTTTGACACCCTGTATCTCGCTTATGCTTCGAAAACGGGATATATTGTATGAGGAAAAAATGATTCTCTCGATGTCCTCTAAACGAAAATATATGCTTGTCCAGTTTATGATGAAACACCCTGTATATTGTATAGATATAAATATTCATTCCTTCTCGAGTAAAATGAGGTTACCAATATAAGTGAATCACCCTGTACACCCAGGATAAGAACCTTATAGTATCTTTCTCTATACTTCCTTCAAACCACTGGAAGTATCAGTTCGAAAAATTTTCATCTAATGATGAAAAACCAGAGTATCTTACTGGTCACATATGATATATTAGGACAATTGGAACAGACAAAAGATGGTTCCTAATGATAATGGTTTCGATGGGAAAAAACAAAGTTTTGAATTTAATTTCAACAAGGATAACCTATGCAAAAATCCGAATACACCACTAAATGGCGATCGAGAGAGCGACTATACATTTTTGAGCGCTAGTTCTAGTTGAACGATTGCTATATCGTGTTACCCAAAAAATGTCTGTTATTCTTCAATTTGGAGCTTAAAACGGTCTCAAACTATAGGGTTCGACTATACTTGAAGACGAATCCGTGGTCAAATTCAATACTGTTTATGGGGCCGTAAGGCCGTAAGCACGATAAATTCTGAAGGGATTATCTTGAAAACTGAGTTCGGTTTCCAAATGACAAGGTTCAGTTTGTTTATCGGTCAAATGATACTTTGTGTTCCATAAAATATGGCTATTCGAAATTTTTTACCTCCATATCTCAGACAAAAGGATACCATGGATATAAAATTTTGTGACTACATACAAAATGGTCATAACAAGCCGCATGCAAAATTTTGTAGCCATAGTTTGAACAGGACCATAGAAAATTCAATTATAATATTGAAAAATAAAACCTTCATATTTCCATAAAAACATATCCGATTCTAATGATATTTATTCCATGAATAAAAATTGGTACACTGAAGGTTCACGCAGATTTTGTGGCCATTGTGGTGACCATAGAAAACTCAATTGGAATATTGAAAAGAAGAATCTTGATATTTCCATAACATTATTACCAATTCGAGTGAAATTTATTATGTGAATCAAAACTGATATGCTGAATGTTAATGCAAAATTTCAAAAATATCTCATTATATATGTTATAGAATTTAATTTTTTCACATATTTCATTTTTTGAATAATTTCCCGAATATAATTCCGAGTGTGCTGAAATTCTGCATTTATATATTTGTTATCAATCTCAAATCCCATATAAAATTTGGGGTTAATAGTCTTATTGCTCCACCAAAAAACGAGCACTCGAAACTCTTGCTCAGAGCTTTTCTTGAAATTATCAACATTATTTTATCGAATGTTCATAGTAGTGCAACCAAAAAGGCCAGAAATTAATCTTTTCACTCTTCTTCTTTTGAGATATTTAATGTTGATGAGTAGTATCAGCGTTTCGAGGATTGATTAGTGGAGAACATCAAAATTCTCCTTTAAAAATCGAGAATATATTCAGATTTATTCAATATAATCTCTCTACCGACAAGGATTCATTGAACCGACTGCAATATAATGAAATTCATAGAGTTGTAATTCACAAAGAAGATGTTCTCCGAGAGTAAATACCTACGTACAATCAACAACCGCCTTTGTATGAACCCTCACTGTAACCTCAATTAATTATTTTCATAATCTATGGCACGACGAATGTGGTATAGGGGAGAACCCCGAAATCTTGTCTCTGTTGAAGAGACTATGCTCTGAAATCTAGAATAGATGTATGACATTTTCTGCAGAGTTATTCATACTGCTTTTCAATATTCAATGTTCGGTTGCAATGACCATTACTAATTAAAATAGGATGAGTCATGTATAGAGATGTCAAGTCAAGTGTTAAGTATTTCAAATTAAGTTAAGTCAGGAGTCAGGTATGTATTTGCCACAAGCTTGACTATCAAGTCAAGTTCTTCATTGAAATTTTAAGAAAAGCCCCGAGCAGGAGCTTTTGGGCGCTTGTTATTTGGTGGAGCAAAAACAGAGTTTTTTTTTACCTCAGAATTTCATATGGGATTTGAGATTGATATCAAATATATAGATGCAAAATCTCAGCACAATTGGAATTTTATTCTAGAAATTATTCAGAAAATCAAATATATAAAAATCAAAAAGTACACAAATTAATTTCTGTGATTCTGATGATGCGATTGAAGTTTTGCAAGAACATTCAGTATATTAGTTTTGCATCACAAAATGAATTTTACTTGACTCGGTTATCCTGTTATGGAAATATAGGGATTCTTCTTTTAAATATTCCAATTGAATTTCCTATGATTGTGGAGACCTTATGGCGGCAAAATTTTGCATGAAGATCTATCATAACAGTTTTCATTCACAAAAAAAAATCACTCGAATCGGATATCCTGCTATGGAATATTTTCTGATACAAATATAAAGTTTCTTTCAAAAAATATTCCAATTGAATTTTTTATGGTTCTGTTTACACTATGGCCACAAAATTTTGCATGAAGCTTATTATTACCATCTCACATATGGTCGCAACATTTCATTTCAATGGGTTCCGTTTTGTCTGAGAATATCAGGAATGAAAATTTTGAATGGCTATATTTCCTGGAACACCCTGTATTTGGCTGGTTAACGAACTTAACCGAGCCATTTGGAAACCGAATTCACCCTGAAAATTTCTAGTCTCTAGGATAATCCCTTCGGAAGTTATTGTGCTAACAGACGGACCAACGGACATAATTGAACATTTTCTCAGAGAAAAACCCTCCGGGAAGTACTTTTCGGACGGTAACCGAGAAGAGTAATTCACCTTACAAGTCCGGAATGTTGATTTTTTTTTTAAAAAACAATATTATATTATATTGAAACAATGAATTATTGCCAAGTACGATACAAAACATGACAAATTTTGAAAACTCATTTTATGTGAACTGTCCGCCGTTATTTCGTTGCTATGAGGTGATCAACTGAATTCATTAAAATCATATTTACCTACCGGACTAGGTTACTTTCTCGGAAAAAGTGTCAGGTAAGTGGATACCTCTCGGACGATTGCTGAAAAAATAAATTTTATGTTATTCCACGTTCCCGCCCGAAAAAAACCACCAGCGCATTCACCATTTTGCAACCACAACGTATTGGAATATTAATTTTCACTTTTATAGTATTCTATGTTTTCTAAATCATTCATTATTTTCTGTTGGGTAAGTAGTAGATACCCGAAACCATATGTTGATTTTGACGGAAACAATTTGTTTTATAAAATCATATTTATATCCTTGCTTACCCATCAAATCCGACCCTCAAGTTCAAGTCAATAGAAAACATGCTTAGGGCAATATGTTGATGCAAAAGTCTTCTCCTTTCAAATATTTTCAGAACAATAAACATGTTTTTTTTCGGCAAGCGTCCGGGATATCCGAAGAAATGAATTTTACACTGATCAACAATTGCTAGGGATCACTTATGAACTTCTCTTCCTTTGTATTTTTTTCAAGTTATCTCGTGAATATCTGCACATTATTATGTTCTCTAAGGCTGCAATGTTGTATTTGTTATCAAATCTGTTTTTTCTCTCGTTCAAACACATAAGGTGACAATAATTGAAGAAATGAGAACAATATCAGCTTATCAGTCATGTCGAGAAGACGTTTGGCTCCTGTGCAACTGGACCAAATCATACGGTGGATACAGGAAGGTTTGTCCCAGCGAGAAGTGTCCCGGCGGTTGAATGTTTCGCAAAGTGTCGTGAGTTGGGCTTGGAATAGGTTCTTCCGAAACGACTCAGTAGCTTATGTTCATGGGAGAGGTCGGCAGTGCAGTACAACAGCTGCCCAAGATCGTCTTTTGATCCTCAATGCTAGGAGAAATCCCACTAACCCGGCGTTGCGGCTCAATAGATCACTGAGAGTTGCAACAGGAGTTCTAATTTCGAACCATACTGTAAGACGACGACTACATGTTCGTGGTTTGAGAGCACGTAGGAGGGTACAACATCCCCGTTTGAAAAGGGAACACCGGGTTCATCGACGGCAATGGGCTAAGGAGCACCGCAATTGGACACTTGAAGATTGGAGCCGATGTTTATTTACGGATGAGTCTAGATTTCGTTTGGTCAACTCCGATGGACGTATTCTTGCTTGGAGGGAAAGAGGTCGAAGGTATGCAGAACAGTTTATGGTACCCACAACAGCTTTTGGCGGAGGTTCTATATGTGTAGGTATGATGAGGCATTTGTTTGAACCAACGCACAGAGTTGCATGTTCTGCAGAACACCACCATGACCAGCCAGATATATCACGATATGATTAGTGAACCCATAATTGGGCAAGAATTTCATTTAAATTGACGATAATGCTCGTCCACACCGTAGTTGTCTGGTTAATGAAGCGCTAGAAACCCATGCTATTGATAGGATGGACTGGCCAGCTCGCTCTCCAGACATGAATTGCATCGAACATGTCTGGTCTGATGTCCAGACAATTGTCAACCTTAGAACAACCGATCAATAACCTGGAGGACCTCTCTAACGCTTTACGGAATATTTGGACGAATTTGCCCCAAAATTTTATAAATCGTTTGATCGAAAGTATGCCTCGTAGGGTTCAACTAGGTACTAGCTTAACCGAAACTTCAACCTTCTTGTGGTTTCATCATAAAATTTTTATGTTATTCAAACACAGAATTTTGAGTGTTTCTGATAAAGTCTTTTTATTTCTCCAACTTTCCATTTTTTCATTCTTTTCTCAAGTGAACCATATTATCAACTGAAAATACTCTGATATCTGACTAAATTTATAATCTTGGAGCGAATATTTCAGAAATAAATTTAGAACAAGTAAGTGATCCCTTTCAATTGTTGAGCAGTGTATTTTCAAAACAATGTTTTTTTCGACAATCGTCCGGGATATCCGAAAAAATGAATTTTATATTATTCCACGTTCCCGTCCCTAAAAACCAACGCATTCACCATTCTGCAACTACAACGTATTGGAATATAAAGGGTATACCCGGGTTTCAATGGTGAATCTGCCCCTGCGGCCTTTTCGATTTATATTGAGAGGATCGATTAGTCATTGAATGAAAATGATTCAGCCAACTAATCTCTAGCCATTTTTAAGATTTCTGTAAAAAACTTTTTTTTTGATTTTATATTTTTTCTATTGTAAAATCCAGAAATTTCAGATGGTGATTTTTTCTCTTGATTCTTCGTAATTTATCCGATTCTTCGATTCTTTGATTTCTTTGTAAAAGACGTATAATCTTTTTATGAATTCCAGCAGAACAATCGATCTTCAGAAAAAAAATTAAATCATTGTAATTTGTTTTTTGGTGTTCTTCAAAAGTATCCACTCCCACTTTTGGATATAAAATGTCTTCTTTGGTGTTCTTTACCCTGGAAGTTTTTCACAATTTCAAAATTGGTGGAACATTTTGACTATTCGAATTTTGGAATTCAGCAGATATCCACCAAACATTGGTGCGGTTGTATTCATATTGGCTCCCTGAACAATATTAGTGAAAAAAACCAATTGGCGATCTGTCTCAATTCAGAAGATGTGGGCCCGCAAATTCCGAAAAAATATTTCACTCGAAAGTCACTTTTCTCACCTCAAAAACACTGTTTTACCTCTTTGTTAAGTTTAAAACCTCTCTGAACAATTTTACATGAAGATTTGATTGATTTCTTTTCGAATGTATTCAATAATGATTGCAAAAACATCGAAAACATTCGAGGGAAATCCCGCCGTTCTTTATGGTAAGTTTGGTACTACCTCACAGTGTTTCGACAAGTGACATAAGAAATGATAGCGAAATTTACCGGTATGCATCGTGATTCGCGCGAAATAATTCGCGGTAGTGCCAAATTTAACATAAGGAACGGCAGTCTTTTGTCTTTCCCTCGAATTTTTTCGATGTTTTTGCAATAGTTATTGAATATATTTGATATATCTTCTAAACTAAGAAAGGTCACCAATTGTTTTTTTCACTAATGTTCAGGGAGCCAATATGAATACAACGTCGCCAAAATTTGGTGGATATCTGCTGAATCCCAAAATTCAAACAGTTTTGATTTTTTTTTTCAAAATGTTCCACCAATTTTCAAAATGTGAAAAATTTCAGGGTATAAAGGACCAAATAAGGCATTCATTGTCAAAAAATGGCGGTGGACGCTTTTGAAGAACACCGAAAAACAAATGACTATAATTCAATTTTTTTTCTGATAATCAATTTTTCAGCTAAAATTCATGAAGAAAATATACATCTATTCCTTTGGAAACAAAAAATCAAGAGAAAAAATCACCATTCGAAAGCTTTCGATTTCACAGAAGAGAAAAAAATCGATACAAGAGTTTTTAACAGAAATTTCAAAAATGACTGAAGTGACATAAGAAATGATAGCGAAATTTACCGGTATGCATCGTGATTCGCGCGAAATAATTCGCGGTAGTGCCAAATTTAACATAAGGAACGGCAGTCTTTTGTCTTTCCCTCGAATTTTTTCGATGTTTTTGCAATAGTTATTGAATATATTTGATATATCTTCTAAACTAAGAAAGGTCACCAATTGTTTTTTTCACTAATATTCAGGGAGCCAATAAGAATACAACGTCGCCAAAATTTGGTGGATATCTGCTGAATCCCAGAATTCAAACAGTTTTAATTTTTTTTTCAAAATGTTCCACCAATTTTCAAAATGTGAAAAAATTTCAGGGTATAAAGGACCAAAGAAGGCATTCTTTGTCAAAAAATGGCGGTGGATACTTTTGAAGAACACCGAAAAACAAATGACTATAATTCAATTTTTTTTCTGATAATCAATTTTTCAGCTAAAATTCATGAAAAAAATATACATCTATTCCGTTGGAAACAAAGAATCAAGAGAAAAAATCACCATTCGAAAGCTTTCGATTTCACAGAAGAGAAAAAAATCGATACAAGAGTTTTTAACAGAAATTTCAAAAATGACTGGAGATAAAAAGCTGCCTAATCGATCCACTCAATATAAATCGAAAAGGCTGCGGTGGCAGATTCACCATAGAAACCAGGCTATACCCTTTCCAGTATTACAGTATTATATAACTTTTCAGTGACACAGTCCCAAATTATGAATGTTTTCGAAATCATTCATTTCTTCCTGTTTGGTAAGTTTTAGGTACTAAAAACCATATGTTCTTTTGACTATTTGTTTCATAAAACCATATTCGTATCCTTGCACACAAGGAAGACCCAACCCCCAAGTTTCAATAGAAAACATGGGTAGGGCAATATGTTGATGAAAAAGTATTCTTCTTTTGAATACGACACGAAAATGAAATATCACACACTGACCTGGAGCAAAAAACGATTACTCATGTCAATTAGATGAAGCAGGAGCGTAAAATTGAATGAAAAGAACGAGATGAGTGTCCCGTACAATTAAATCAGACAAATGCTGAAATAAGGCCTCGCAAACTTTCATAAAAATGTTGAAATTTTGCCCTGATTTTCGTCTCTTTGTCCTGAATCTCATAGAGGCCGTTTTTTTCTGCTCCCGCGATGAAATAAAAAATTTCATGAATTATGTTTGTGAGCGATTTTAGTGGTGGTTTTTTCAAGAGCTGAAAATTTCAGAAAATGATACCTATACGACATCCTGAATATGACGGAAATGAATTTATCATAATTTTGATCTGAAAGATATAAGTTGTTCATTTTCTCGCGCGTGTGCTGATAGAGTTTTCGAAATAATAGCTAGAGTTGCTGTCAAACTCAATCAGACTTACTGGAAAAAAGAAGTCAAAAAATCATTTTTGGCGCTTGATCCATTTCGCAGAAATTTACTCAATTAGCAAATCGAATCTAGTACAAATTTCATATTAAGCTGATCAATAACTATTAACAGGCTGCTAATTTCCGATCTGGGGATTCTGACTCTAGAAGATGAGCCAAATTCGAGATGAAAATGCCCACATTCAACAAAGAAAGACAAAAAGTTATGTCGATGTCTGAGAACCAATTTTTATAAAAAACTCAATGGTGAAAACCGCATAAACTCTACGGTTGAAATTTGTTCTGGATTTAAATGAGAATACAAACACTGAACAATTCAGGTAAAAATTTTCATGAAGCGATTACAAAATGCATGAAAGATAAGAATTTTCAGCATAAAACTTCAATATTCTGCTAGCATTCTGCTTCATCTTGGTTTTCTTGTCATTTCTTTTCACTCTGAAACTTCCGATTGTAGGTGACAATATACAGACTTCCTACCAGTAAGTTCAGAAGTGTAAATTGAGAACCAACAATTGTATTTCAAATTCTTGAATGTATATCTGAAATATTATGAATAGTTGTTTGAACTTTTTCTAGAGAATGGAGATTGTTAAAAATTGTGTCAGTAATAGTCAAATGTATAACTATCTACTTACATAAGTTTGAAATTATGATTCCAAATTCATTTTTGTACTAGTAAACATTACTGAAATAATTCTCATCATCAGAAACATTCATATTAGTAACTTCAAATGTCTTAATAGAAATCTGGGATTCGATAGATATGAACGATGTTCAGAAACAAATTCAATAAAACCTGGACAATATTTCGATCACTAAATGAAGATAACTCAGATGTATTTGAGCAATTCACTCAAAGTTACCTTCATGTATTTCGTATTTCACCTAGAAAGTTTGAAGTTTCCTTTGTGACATTTTTCATCGTTCATTGAATGAATCGATTTCTTCAAAAGTTAATTCTGATGCCTCATCGGTTCAAAAATATCCTGATTTGTATTAATTTCAAGGAGGCACCTTTACCTATAACTACATACGTTTAACTCGAAAGATGTGAAGTGTTGTGATTTTTTTCGAATTGTAAACAAGATAACCTCTCTGTCGGACTTTTGACTACAAAAAGGCTACGTTTACGCTAGGCCTGGCAAAGTGGCATTGAAAATTGCAAATTATTCTCAATACTGCCAACCTAAGATAATGAAACCAAGGCCCACTTTGTGCTTAATAATATGTGAACGGAGTATATACGCTGTCGAGCAATGCCGCAAACCGAAAAGTGAACGACTTCAGAGCGCAGATGGCGATTTTCAGTTTGTTAAATGAGGCTTTAATACAGAAAAGCTCTATTATGTGACTTTGCATTGCTATTCCATGAAAGTGTCAAACCCAAACGTTTCGCAGGTTCATTCAATCTAGGGGTCGACTAGTAATATAAAGTGAAATTCAAACACTTGAGGTAAATTACTGCGAGTTCTAGACCACCACAATGATAATAATTTCGTATCTAGACTAAGTTTCGCTTGATGTATTTATCGCAAAAAACTTGAATCCTTGACACAATGACAAATTATTTCATAGTAAACTGGACAAACAAATATAGCGCCATCTCGAATACTTGAAGCAGACTAATTTTGAAATTTCGGCCTAGACAGAAATTATTAATTATTAAGAGCGCCCTGAGCAGGTACTGTATAGCGCTCGTTTATTGATGGAGTAGTGGGACTTTTACCTCAAAATTTCGTATAGGACTAGAGATTGATATCTACTACCTAAATATATAAAAATAAAAAATCTCAGCACGATTAAAATACTATTCTGGAAATTATTCGGAAACTGGAATATGTAAAAACTTGACAATTAAAAAATTGAATTCTATGTTTCAAATGATGCGATGCTCTTGAAATTTTGCATGAACATTCAGTACATCAATCTTCATTCAAAAAATCAATTTCACTCGAATCGGATATCTTGTTATCGAAATATAAAATTATTATTGTCAAAATTCCAATTGAATCAAAGCTCTGATGATGCGATCCTCATGAAGTTGAAGTTCTGCGCCAATATTCAGTAGGGGAAAAGCCAGATAGATGCCTCACTTTTTGAAATTGCCTCATATTTTTGAGAATATTGATTTTATATGAGTAATTCCTATGAATTTAGGTAGCCCTCATTTGATTTGAATTATTCAAACTTTTCTCTGACATAGCAATCCCAAATATCCCAAAAATTTTATTTTTATGGTACTCTTTCTTTGGGGATAGATGCCTTCAAGTATGGATAGTTGCCTCACCATGAAAATATTGGGACGGATAAATGCCCTTCCTACTATGTGAACCATAAACCCTTCATTGAGATTTTCCATGCCTAAAACAACTTCATTTTCGTAACATGGAGTCTCAACAAAACTAATCAAGTTCAAAATCAAAATAACACAATGAATCGAAAATCTGTTGTGAAATTAAGGTTTTAGTTTAGATGCCCCAAGGGGCACCTATACCTCCAAAAATCAGGGAAACTATCCTTTCCGATAGGGATAGGATAGATGCCCATGAATTTTCTGAATAAATTGAGAAGAAAACAGCAACCATTTATACTCAGATGTACACTCAGTGAAACACGGTATTGACGTAATAAAAAAATAACTGAATTTATTACCACTTCAAAAGTTATACAGCGGCAAATACTTACCTCTAAAACTTTGGCGTGTTTCTGAAGTTCGCTGCGGAGATGATCGCACAAAATAGCGAAAAACGACCTCACTTTACAACAATCCTTACAAAGCTAAGGTGCAGAGTGACTGTAGCATATACCTATGGAATGAATTTTTTGTTACGTGTTTCCGAAGTTAGGTATTTTGAATCCCACTGGGGCATCTATCCTGGTTTTGATCTATAGCAAACTTTATTCAGAATATACATTTCACTTGAATCGGAAAACTTGTTGGGAAAATACAGAATTCTTTCTCAATATTCCAATTGAATTATCCATGTTTCAGATGAAGTAACACTTATATTATTCTGCATGAACATTCAAAATAGAAAACTTCAATCACAAAATGAAATTCACTTGAATCAGATATCTTCTGGTCACAATCTTGTCTCAACATTCCAATTGAATTTTTTATGCTTCTGTTAACACCATGGCCACAAAATTTTGCAAGAGGCTCATTATGAGCATCTTGCATGTAGCCGCAAATTTCATTCCGATTGGTTTCGTTTTGTCTAGATATTTAGGAAAAAAAATTTTGAATGGTCATATTTGATGGAACGATTTGGCTGGTTCAAGTAGAACGAGCGCTCAAAAATATTGATCCAGAAATGCGATTACGAACTCCGGAAGGCTATTAAAAGACTAGTAGACTAGAAAGCATTATTTCGAAGGTTACACGCTCAATAAATGATATAATGCTGTTGACCATATGGTTGATTCACATACTGTAACATGTGAAATGACTGACGTTTTACTTCGAGGAGAAATCACAACACACTGAAAATAGGGTACGCTTAAAATGTGGACGAAATGCTCGACGTAATACAGGGTCCCTATAAATAATTGTAACAGCGCAGTTGGCTTTGGATTATTCTCATTTTGCCGCTTCATATGCAAACCACAGAATTCTGAGATCATGCTATGCTCTGATTGGTTAGAGATTGGTATTCTGTAATCCAAATCCAACTGCGCTGTTACAATCATTTATAAAGACCCTGTATTATATCGGGTGTCACAGGGTGAGTGGCCATTTAGATTTTTATGGAAACTATTGATAGTGAAGATTTCAAATTTTGTGAATAGATATTTGGCCATGTAAGGTATATTTTTAAAATAATTTAACATTTCCAGTGTTGCCGGATGTACGACAATTTGGCAACAACTTTGGTATTTTAAATGGGACATCCCTATCTTTAACGATTTTTGAGTTATTAATTATTTTTCGAAATTTTAGATCAAATTGGCGTATTACGAAAATGACTCTGGTTCGCTCAATATTTGAGATTTAAGTCAGAAATTCTGCAAGTCGTTAGATATTGATCTGATCTGTGTCACTGCTTTTGAATTATGGTTGTCAATTATACAGGACGGACCAAAAAAATCATCATTTGCCAAGTTAAAAAATTGTGAAAAAGTCTATTTTTTCAAATTAGACACCTAGTATATTTTTCAATTTTTGGAATCAGTACAACACACTCTAAAATTTTTCTATTCACGTCCCCATACCTATCTCAACGATTTTTTAGCTTGGCAAATAATGATTTTTTTGCTCCATCCTGTATAACTGACAACTATAATTCAAAAACAGTGACATAGATCAGATCAATATCAAACGACTTGAAAAATTTTTGATTTAAATTTCAAATATTGAGCGAACTAGAGTCATTTTCGTAATACGCCAATTTGATCTGAAATTTCGAAAAAAAATTAATAACTCAAAAATCTAATAGGCCACTCACCTTGGGACACCCGATATACCCTCGACTGCGGAGTCTTCAGAATCGAAGTTCAGTTTTTTTATCAGAAAAATTTACGGTGCTCCATAATTTGTCACCATTATTTCAATAAATATTCATTTGCGAACTGCAATATCTCTCTTCATTTATTCGCTTCAGTTTAAAATGCTCATTTTACTGCAGCATAGTTCTTAAGTTTCTTGATTTCGCGCTGTTCTTACAGATCCAGACGAATCTGTGAACAGACACTTAACTTAAAAGCAGTTGTAAATGGGTGCTCTCTAATATAATTAATAGGTGCTTTGTGTTCATTTCTCAGGTATTCTTTTCATGCCAACAGGGATCGGACGTTGAATACGCCTTTTCATTCAGCGTCACTTCCAAGTTAGGAATTTAAGTTTTATTGACATTCAAATGTTCTGCTGTCACTTTTAACGACTAATTCTCCTCCAGTTGAGCAGTTGCTCTGATTTCTCACCATTGTTTCAATGTTGGGAATAATGTAATTGAAAAGTTCGGTTTATTCGAAAGTACCTCGATGAATCCTGACGTTTTGGTGGTCAACTACTGCGAGATATACAGTGTGTTTGGTCATGACTTAGCGATAATTTAAGGGCATCAAATATAGGTACCTAATTTTATCGACAAAAACACCCAAATTTGAAAGATCCCCCCTTAGTTTTGGAGTAGCCCCCATTTTAAATTCACTTTTTTATTTTCGTTGACCCTTCCAAATAATATCGATTTCTTTGGACATAAAGGTCCTACATATGTGAAAAAAATATTTTTTTGAAGATGACACCACCGCCCTTTATTGAATTGCAACAATATGAAAACATATAACTTAAAAATGTCATAAAAAAATTCTTTAAAAAAATTGTATTGTAAGTGTTGTTTTGTAGCTAATATCCTTGCGTGTTAAATCATTGAAAAACAATTATACTTCAATGTGCTAGTTCTTGTACTATTGCGGATTTACTAAGAAAATCAGTACATTTTTCTACTGAAATTTTTTTAAAGAATTTTTTTATAACAATTTCAAGTTAAATGTTTTTATATTGTTATACTTCAATAAAAGGTAGTAGTATCATTTTTCAAAAAACATTTTTTTCACATCTGTAGGATCTTTATGTCCAAACAAATCGATACTATTTGGCAGGGTCAACGAAAATAAAAAAGGAAATTTAAAATGGGGGCTACTCCGAAATTAAGGGGGTAAACTTCCAAACTTGGGTGTTTTTGTCGATAAAATTAGGTATATTCGATACCCTTAAATTATCGCTAAGTCATGACCAAACACACTATATATGATTGCATTTAGAATACGTAGCAAGATAATCCCTTTTCGAAATCCATTTATCAGAGTGCCGAAGTGACATCTATGAAGTTTTCTGTAAACTGCCCAATTTGGAGCCCGTAGAGGGTGGCCAGAATTGGTGATCCCTGAACTACAATTTTAAAACCCCAAATGTTGAAGAAAAATGATAATACATTGCGTTCTTATTTTTTCGAGAAATTCAAAGGGTCGTCAACTGCATTGCTTTGTCTTTTGCTGTTTTTGAGTTATGAGCCGAAATCGACATTTGAGGAAAGGTAAGAATTGATGAAATTGAATTGGATTGAAAGCCTGAGAACCCTTTATCTACTGAACAAATCTATAAAACTAATTGTTTGTGATGTTAAGATTATAAGGAACTGAAGTACTCAGTACCGAGTAAAATATATGTTTGAAACTGTGGTAATAAGTAATCAAGTATTTAATAAACTAGTATATCAAAAAGATAAAGATCCTTTAATCATATTTCAGTTTGATTGTTTGTTCTCATTCTAGTTCCTAAATATCCTATTTAGGTATATAGTTCTCATGTGAATTGATAAATATAAAACTTCGAAAGTAAAGAATTCAGGTAACAGGAATATAGATCACTTTTTAGGAATTGAAGTCTGAGAATTTAAGATTTTCTGTCTTTGAGTAACTCGGGTCAATAGTATTTGAGTTATTTGATTATTGATTTTTCCAGCGTCACAGTTTTTCAATATCTTACAATATCAACATGTTTTTAGTACTTTGAGATTTCAGTTCCTTAGATGCTATAATGCAAGGTATTGAGGAAATAATTTTATTTTATTCATGTCTACTATTTACGAAAAAATTCAATAACGAAAGCCTAAAGTGGCAAACTGTTACGTTGAATTTGTACACAATCAATTGAATAATATACTGATGTATTGCCCTTCCTGATCTGCCACATAGAAAGGTAAGAATTATTGAAGTATTGAAAGCCTGAGAACCTATGTATCTATTGAACAAATCTATTGGGGAACTAAGAAAAAGAATGTTTGAGATGCTCAGATTATAAGAAACTGAACTACTCAGTTATGAATTAAATTGATATATGTTTGAAAACTATAGGAAGGAGATTCAAAGAAATAGAATGAGAATAAAGAACAAAGTGAAATATTAATCTTTCAAATACCAAGAATTCGGGTTCTTTATAAACTTGATATCCTTGTTTTTGAAATACCTAATTCCTCATTACCACATTTTTAAACAGATATTTCACTCTGTTACTGAGTAGTTCGGTTTCTCATAATCATAATATCTCTCTTTCAATCCTATTTAATTTCATCAATTCTTATCTTTCTATGAGGCAGATCAGGAAGTACAATACAACAGTCTATTTTTCACTTGATTGTGTACAAATCATACTTAACATTTTTCCACTTTGGAAATATTTTATTATAGCCTTTATTGTGTCTTATGTACCTACAGTGACCAGAATTGGCGATGCCTGAACTACAAGTTTTTAACCGTAAAAGATAAAAAATGAATAAAATAGCCAACGAGTTTCTCGAAAAAAGATGACCGAATTGTGTCATTAATTTTTCTTTATCTAAAGTTGCAAAACTTCAGAAATCACCAATTCTGACCATCCAGTACAAAATTGTAGGAATTCAAAATCTTCTGTTTGATTTTTTAAGTTTTCTAATATATTTCAAGATGTGTTGAAATATTAAGTGCATTACAAATAGTAATGAAGGAATTAAAACATACTCGTATATCGCCTTCAAATCCACTTCGTTATTCGTTTGAACAGCAATCGATCCAATATTTCAAGAACTCTTTTTTGCTTTATTCGTGGAAAAATTTTAAATGAAATTGGTAGATCAGGCGCAAATGGATATGCTTTAACACTGAATGAACTTCGATTTTAATATCAGGTGCGCTTCCTACGGAATAGAGTTTAGTACATCATAATAACATTTCCTCGGAAAGTTATCTATCATAATAATGGAGGTGAGCATCATACAACAATATTTTGATGCAGAAGGCGAATTTTATTGACTACTAGAGTGAGACAAAGAAACAACTATTGTATCCATCTATGGGTTCTTTCTTCATTAAGTCATACTGTTCTCCATGATGCAAAAATATCAATAGAAGGTACTTATATTTTGTTGTTTTATCTACCTGTGTCGTGTCGTTTCCATGTTGAATCAAGATATTGTCTCAGTTGAAAATTGCTCATTATTTCTGTGAATAAGAATCAAAATATTCACACAATATTTTTGGGTATTTATATCGATAGATACTTGAAATGGTACGATCATATTGAGTATCTTTCTAGTAAATTAAGTAGAACTAGTTTTGGCATAAGAACTTTGTCACAAGTTTCAGTATAAAGGGATTGATAATGGTATATTCTGCTAATGTAAAATAGATCAAGAGATATGGAATAGTGTTTTGGGGAAGTAGTTTCGCTGTAGATGTTATTTTCAAAATCCAGAAAAAGATCATAAGAATTATGTACCATATGTCTTTTAGAAAGACTTTGAGTGATATTTCTAAGAGAAATTAGATATTTACTCTGTATATTTTGTATATATTTGAGTGTTTGGTTTTTTCTTCAAGCACAGAGATAAATTACACACTACC
The DNA here is from genome assembly GCA_013421045.1 of Propylea japonica. Classification (NCBI taxonomy): domain Eukaryota; kingdom Metazoa; phylum Arthropoda; class Insecta; order Coleoptera; family Coccinellidae; genus Propylea; species Propylea japonica. Next base: position 39,514,004 of record CM024242.1, on the reverse strand, counting down.
CAGTTAACGTTGGATCATCTATTAGGCGCACTGCTCTTTTTTGAATGGAATCAAGTAGGAGGAACGAGTGCTTAGGAGCTGAACCCCAAGCATGAGAGCAATTTATTCCATAACTGGACGCACTTGAGCCTTGTAAAGTAATAAAAGCTGCTTTGGAGTGAACAATTTCCTCCTAGAAGCTTAAGTCCATTAGTTGGTTTTATTGTTTTATTGTCCATTATTAGTTGGGGTGTGACTGTCGATGCTTTTCTTGTGAGCACAGTAGCCTGGGTCTTAGAGGCATTGAATTCAACCAGATTGTCAGAACCCCATCGTAGAATAACTTCTAGATCTTTGTTGATTGTCACAGCTTGAGCGATTCTTTGGGAACTGGATGTTGACGCTGATACAGGCTTCTTGTTTGTCGTGGACGCTACAAGAGTGCTTTCATCTGCAAAGCTTAAAATCTGATTCTTGGTTGAATTTAAAAGGTCATTAATATGCATTAGGAACAGAGTCGGGGACAAGATTAAGCCCTGAGGTACACCAACGTTGACGGAATTGCAGACTTCGCACCATCGACCACAACACAAAGTTGTCTCTCGTGGAGGAAACTTCCGAGCCAGCTGCAAAGTCCTTCCGGGAGACCGTAAGATGGAAGCTTAGATAGTAATGCTCTGTGCTATACACGATCGAAGGCCTTGAATATGTCTAGGGCAACTGCAATTGATTCCCCATGCTTTTCTATAGCGTTTGTCCAAAGATGAGTGACATAGGTGAGCAAATCACCCGTTGAACAACTGCGCCAAAAACCGTATTGATTGTCGCTAATGAGATTGTTTTCCTCTAGGTGTTTTGCTATCTGCAAATTAATAGCAGTCTCCATTACTTTGGACAAAATGGGTAGTAAGGATATTGGACGATAATTTCGAGGCATGCACTTTTGCCCCTTTTTTGGTATTGGCTGAACTCTAGCGACCTTCCAGATGTTTGGGAAAGTTTTCTGCTCGTAGGACAGCTTAAACAGCCGACACAACAGAGGTGCGAGCTCGGGTGCGCACTTTTTCAGAACAATAGCTGGTATTCCATCGGGTCCTGTTGATTTTCTGCTGTTCAGCTGTTTCAGGATTAGGCAGATACTCTTTGTACGGAATTTAACTTCTGGAATCGAAGCCTGAACCTTGGGAATATTGGGGGGTTCTTTCTGGCCTGCTTCTAGAGTAGAATTTTTGGCAAATATAGCTGCAAAAAGGTCAGCCTTTTCTTTGGAGCTAGTTGCCAGAGCACCGTCGTCTTTAAGAAGTGGTGGAAAAGTCGAATGGCAAAAATTGTTGCTAATCACCTTAGCGAGTGAACAAAAGAACGCGAACCACTTGGGCAATCTAGAAACTTTTTTGTTACTGTGTTGTTAAATACTTGTTTTGCGACTTGAATAGTTGGATTGTAGTTGTTGTTATCAAGTATAAACGCTGCCCTCTTCTCGTCTGTCGGGTTTGAGCACCATCCGCGGAAGGCTTTATTTTTATTGACGCAGGCTCGCTTACAATCTTTGTTAAACCATGGCTTTGCAGATGGGGGTTTCTTGGTGTTGTGTGGGATGTGAAGTTCCATACCCAAAAGAATCACCTCAATGACAGCCTCTGCACACTGGCTGACATCTTCAATATTGAAGCAGGTGGCGTGCAATGGATATTCCGCGTAAAACTCTCTCAGTTCGTCCCTGTTAGAATTCAGAATTGACCTACTTTGTTGTTAGAATATAAGTTGATAGTCAAGTTATCAGAGAATTGTTTTACAGAGAACTTGTCATAATTTTTGTCAAGATAGAACGTGAAATAAAAGTTGGTTGTATTTAAAGTAGATCTTTGGCCCTCAGCGTGAAAAGGTACACCCATATTTGATAGTAAGGGAACTCTTTATTGAAGAAACATCAGTTTCAACATTTGGCGACCGTGACAGGACTCTTTCTATTGCAAGTATGGAAAAAACCAAGAAAGCCTTAGCTCTACAAAGAACAGCTTTTATGAGGATTTATGATAAGTTGAAAGAAGATTTCTCCAAAGAAAAATGCGATATTATAGATTTACAGAGTAGCATCAAACTTTTGGATGAAAAAATGCTTCAATTATCCGAACTGAATGAACTAATGATTGATATAATGTTGGATTCAGGAGAAGAAGAAGCAAATATGAATGCAGAAGTTGAATTAATGGATATGATGAGTTTTCAATATCATAAGATGAAATGTTCTTTTGACAAGTTGATATGCCAAGAAAACATATCCAAGAAGTTAGAATCCAAAACCAAATTGAAGCTTCCCAAACTTCAATTCAGACAGTTTGGTGGAGAAATAAAAGAATGGCGAAACGCCCTGTCTAATAAAGATTACGAAAATTTCGATCGTGAAATCAACAGATCGGAAATTTATAGACAGGAAGTCGTCAAAGAAGTTGTCAAGGAAGAAGAAGACGACGTGGTTGCTGCTGAAGTTAAGACGAGATTTGGCAGGCAAGATCCGGGAAATTTTTTGGTTGCTACTCCTAAAACTTGTGACTCAGATTCCGAAAGCGATGAAGTCGTCAAAGAAGTTGTCAAGGAAGAAGAAGACGACGTGGTTGCTGCTGAAGTTAAGACGAGATTTGGCAGGCAAGATCCGGGAAATTTTTTGGTTGCTGCTCCTAAAACTTGTGACTCAGATTCCGAAAGCGATGATGCAGAATCAGAGCAGCCTAGCGATAATAGGGAGGCGGTTCAGTGCTTGAGCATAGCGTTGGCACAGGTGGCCCATTCTATTGAACCTAGATTTTTGAAAAGGCCTTTAGGAGACTCCGATGGTCGGAAATTAGCTAAAGTAGTAAATTTTGTACCTTCAGTGGAACAGCTGAAAAGGATTGGAGGTCCTCCACCTTTATCATCCACTCTGTCTAAAGATTCCGTATGGCACTACAAGTATTTTTGGAAGTTCAGAAAAAAGTCATTAGATTCACCAAGACCAGCAGTGTCAGAAAAGATGAGCGATAATAATCATTCCAAAGAAGAAGACGAACAATTATCGAAAAGATCGATAATTAGAGAGCCGATAGTTAGAACGAGTTCAGGAAGACCTGTAAAGGTTCCTGAAAGATTTGGACAATAATTGTGTCATTACTTCTATGAAGAAATAACACAAGGTGGGAGTGTGTTAGAATTCAGAATTGACCTACTTTGTTGTTAGAATATAAGTTGATAGTCAAGTTATCAGAGAATTGTTTTACAGAGAACTTGTCATAATTTTTGTCAAGATAGAACGTGAAATAAAAGTTGGTTGTATTTAAAGTAGATCTTTGGCCCTCAGCGTGAAAAGGTACACCCATATTTGATAGTAAGGGAACTCTTTATTGAAGAAACATCAGTTTCAACAGTCCCACTTGGCCTTGTTGTAGTGCCAAACTAGGCGACGATCTTTCGTCTGCACGAGTTTTTCGTTGTTGCTTTTCCAACAAGGTGCTGCTCGACCCCTTTTCCCTATTCAAAAATAAAAGCTGTTGGGGGTTGCGGCTAGAGGGGTTGTGTTATTAAACTCATTTGAACACCCTTATTTGTCCTCCTTTCAATAAAATCTCACATCTCCGAGCGTTTTTCCGGTATTTTACCCCAACACTCGAAATTCGGGCTGAAAAGTTATGGATGGTCCACCCTGTATACAGATAGCTGGTTTGATATCATTTGTTTTATTTAATCTGGACAGACAGGTGAACGCGATGAGAGAATTGAAGAAATTCAAGTTAAAATGTATTATTCTAGGTACGCTATCGAGATATTCTTACAATTGACGAGGAATTCGAAGAACATCATAATAGTGTAGTTTTCACGCTTTCGAATTACCCTGACTCCGACGTGAACCAGGAGAATTTAATTCGGGAGAGTTTTCTTGCTCATTATCTTTCCATTAAAACACGCTACACCGAATTTAAAAGTCTTTGAATTCGCCTTCAGGTCGCAGTCACAATAGTAGGAAGCAATTTTCTTTGTCTTTTCTTGCCGAATGTACGTTTTCCAAAAATTGAGATGTTGAAATTCCATGGTGATTATAAAGATTGAGCAGCTCTCTGCGATAAATTAGATGCACATGTGCATAATTTATCGTTCTTGACTGCTATGGACAAATTCACTTATTCAGTTCGCTCAAGGTTTGGCTCTTTCAATAGTAAAATCAATTTGTTCAAATGACGCATTAGCTTACTTAAGTATTATTGAATTGAATTGAAAGAGGATGGATGTAATTAATCAACAGATATAGGTGAATTTCACAGCATATGTGTCAAAGCACATTCCTTGATATTTTGACAAAAATACTACCTGGACGCCACCTGTGCCATTCCGTGCAGGACAGTCCGTAGTTTATTCCCACCATGTTTTAAACAAGAAAATGCCATGTTTTCATTTGTTATTAACAGAAAACAACAAAAATACGCGTTCTTTTTAGTTTTCTCGTTGCAAAATGGAAACTATTGATGCAGTGATAACGTTGCAATGGGATGAATTGTAGAGAATTACATTGTGAAGAGAATGATGGGTCAAACGATCCGATCGAATAATTAAAACTGGAAAAAACCGGAAAATTGCGTGTTTTTTCTTTTAACTCATAACTCTGCCATTTTGCAATATTAAGAACTGAAACTTCACACGATAGTAGCTATTGACGTGCAATTCATGTGTGCCAAAATTGGATTCGGTCGGATAAATAGTTTTCACATAATTCCCATTTGAATTTTTTTTGGACATATTTTCGCGGAGAGCTGGATGCGTTTGAGGTCGTCCGATTGAAATTATAAAAATTGATTTGGAAAGAAGACGTGATCAGTAACAAAACGTCTATTCTGATTTTTCAATAAAACGCGTTTAAGTGTGTCAAAAACTAGTGAGAACATGAGGGAAAACGGCCGACCGAGCGTGAGCGGTCGAGTGGAGAGGAAATAAGCGAATCGAGGGGAAACGTATATGTGTACAAAATTTGGTGCGCTGTCCGCGCAACAATTCTTAAACTCGGCGACCGTTGGCTTCCGCGGCATTTCCACTCGATTCGCTCATTCCCTCACCACTCGACCACTCTCGCTAGGTCGGTCGTTTTCCCTCATGTTCTCACTAGTTTTTAACACACTTAAACGCATTTTATCGAAAAATCAGAATAGACGTTTTGTTACTGATCACGTCTTCTTTCCAAATCAATTTTTTTAATTTCAATCGGACGACCTCAAACGCATTCAGCTCTCCGCGAAAATATGTCAAAAAAAAATTCAAATGGAAATTATGTGAAAACTATTTATCCGACCGAATCCAATTTTGGCACACATGAATTGCACGTCAATAGCTACTATCGTGTGAAGTTTCAGTTTTTAATATTGCAAAGTGGCAGAGTTATGAGTTAAAAGAAAAAACACACAATTTTCCGGTTTTTTTCCGCTTTTCTCCAGTTTCGATTATTCGATCGGATCGTTTGACCCATCATTCTCTTCACAATGTAATTCTCTACAATTCATCCCATTGCAACGTTATCACTGCATCAATAGTTTCCATTTTGCAACGAAAAAACTAAAAAGAACGCGTATTTTTGTTGTTTTTTGTTAATAACAAATAAAAAAATGGCATTTTCGTGTTTAAGACATGGTGGGAATAAACTACGGACTGTCTTGCTCGGAATGGCACAGGTGGCTTCCAGGTAGTATTTTTGTCAAGGAAATATCTCTATTGCTTGGCCTAATCTTGACGTCGTTCAAAGCAAAATGCATGGAAGTGATATCAAAAAAATCACCTAACCTATGGTTGGCCATTTCGTCCTTCTTCAGGACAGAATAGCTCTGAATGATACAAGGTACTCTTGAAATTTAAGACGAAATGCTTTTTTCAGGTATAAAAATACCGAAGATGCCATCTCTAGCTCCATACGAACAACCTTCTTCCTTAGCATGAACTTTGAACGAAGTAGTGAGATGTTTACCATTTGTCGCATTGACCGAAGCATGCTTGTAGTTCGCAAATTTTACATCTTCAGTCAACAATGCGGAACGCCGAGGGTAACGTTAGTTGACACCGTAGTAAATAATAAATGATACCTTGTATCATTCAGAGCTATCCTGTGCTGATGAGTCCTAATAATGACGAAATGGCCATCCATAGATGCTCTGTTTGATACCACTTCCTCGCATTTTGCTTTGAACAGACTATTACTTCGTAGAATCCCATACGGAAGAGTTATCGTTAAATACACAAAAGGAAAAATGTCTAAAAACTCCTTCAAAAATATGGAACTCTGTTTATTTTCCTAGGTTTGACATGTTTTGGCATTCGCCATTCTCAAAAACCAACAGGATCTAAAAAATTACAATAAAAGTAAATAACAGAAAAAACGTAAGTTGCCTGGAAAGCCAGATGTTAAATTTGCTTGTTGGAACGGAACTTACAAATTTGGTTCCACAGATCCATATGATAAAATGAAAGAGTCATCAAATCAAACCATTGAGAACCAACATAAATAAGCGTAAAAATTTTTCAAGCTGTTTGAATTTCAGGACGGCAGTCAAGATTGTCCTAGAATATTCTGGGCTTTAAAACTAACAAACTTGATGGGGTTAAGGTTAGTTTTGAAGCCCAGAATATTCTAGGACAATCTCTGATTAACAACAAATGCAGAGTAGATAAGTTAGATAAGCCGGGAGTCTACTCGTTGGAGTGTGGGGAGCCTGGTTGTAACGTGGTTTACGTTGGAAGAAGTGGTAGATCGTTGAGAGCAAGAACTAGAGAACATTTAGCATGCTTAAAGAACCCTAACAATAACCGTTCTATCTTTGGTTGCCACCTGAGGGACGAAGATCTTAGATTTAACATCGATGATAACACGAAGCTATTACACTACTATGAATTCGGTCCTACACAAGAAATTTTAGAAGAGGTGGAGATATTTAAGCATATGAAGGACAGGCCGTTTAACACGTTAAATGGTATGTTGACAAATAATTTTAAGGACACCTACAAACTTCTAACCTCTAATGATTGACCATTTTTCACAGACAACTATATGGATGTTGTGTTTTTTGTTTTGTGCTGTAAGTTCACTTTGAATTTTGTTTTTAATCTAATTTTTAATTGTATGACTTTGTGATATACTGTAGGATGAAGAAGAGGAACTAACTACTCTGTGGTTTGTTGTTGTGGCTTGACATTGACATTGTCACGTCTGCCTTTGTGCCTTTCTTTGAAGTGTTGATGAGACATAGGATAGGATCGGGTTGAACATCTTGACTTCCGTCCTGAAATTCAAACAGCTTGAAAAATTTTTACGCTTATTTATGTTGGTTCTCAATGGTTTGATTTGATGACTCTTTCATTTTATCATATGGATCCGTGGAACCAAATTTGTAAGTTCCGTTCCTACAAGCAAATTTAACATCTGGCTTTCCAGGCAACTTACGTTTTTTCTGTTATTTACTTTTATTCTAATTTTTTAGATCCTGTTGGTTTTTGAGAATGGCGAATGCCGAAACATGTCAAACCTAGGAAAATAAACAGAGTTCCACATTTTTGAAGGAGTTTTTAGACGTTTTCCCTTTTGTGTATTTGAACATACTAGCTCCGAAGTATGAGTTCAATATTGGTTGATTTCAATCGATTGATATTATTCTCTGCTTTCATTATTTTTGAATTCATGGCAATGTTATGCGTTTGTTTATTACATATTTATCACGGTGTCAACTGACGTTAACCTAGGCGTTCTGCGTCGTTGACTGAAGATGTAAAATTTGCAAACTACAAGCACGCTTCGGTCAATGCAACAAATGGTAAAGCTACTTCGTTCAAGGCTTATGCTATGAAAGAAGATTGTTCGTATAGAGCTAGAGATGGCGTCTTCGGTATTTTTATACCTGAAAGAAAATGCCGTTTGGTTTTAAGTTCCAAAGTACCTTGTACTATTCAGAGCTATCCGGTGCTGATGAGTCCTTATGAGGACGAAATGGCTAACCATAGGTGCTCTGTTTGGTACCACTTCCTTGCATTTTGCTTCGAACGAGGTCGAGATTAGCTCCGAAGTATGAGTATTATAATGATTGATTTCAATCTTTTGATATTATTTTCTGTTTTCACTATTTCTTAATGATAATAATGTTCAATCAAGGAAAACAATAAAAGGCAATATACAATTCTAAAAAGGCTCAATACTTTAATAGAATATAAAAAATAGCAATAATTTATTACCATTGTTCGTTCGAAGCTTTAGTCAAAACAAGACAAGTGTTGAGTCGCCTGTTAATTCTCAATGTTCAAAATTTCATACAACTGTAATGAATAGAGCTTCTTTTGAAATTTCTATTGCATTATCTTATATTTCTCGGACAAAGATTATAATTATTATCGGCTTGAACCTTTATACGTAGAAATTTGTCACACCTCCTATCGATCGGCTATCACACTACCTACTAAGGAGAACATTTACTCATCCCGGAATGGATAGTAAGTATCAAGGGGATTGAGGTCTGAGGTCTTCGGTGTTCTTCTCCTCCTGAGCCCTGGGTTGTTCGTTCCTCGTTGCTTGGTCCTGGATTTCTGGGTTGATGTCCTGGTAGTAGGTCTTGCAATATTTCCTTTCATGGTTGTTCCTGGTTTCCATCGTGACATAAAAACTTACACCTTACCGTTCTAGAAGTACCGAGAAGAACTGCTTTTTGCATTACTCTGTAAAGGTTTTCATCGAAATCTAGCTCCTTGAGGTTGGACATGAGGCTTTTAGGAATAATTCATATGGTTGATATGAGAATGGGAATTGTTCTGGTACTATAGACATTCCCCACTGCCTTTTGATCTGAAGTACAAGCTCTCGATATTTCAATATTTTTTCATCGTATTTTCGACGTAGATTGTTGTTATTTGGGATGGCTACGTCTATAAGTATTGCTCTTTTCTCTTTTTTCTTCACTTGAATTATGTCTGGCCTGTAATTAGCAACTGCCAAATTTGTAAGTACTGTGCGATCCCAGTAAAACCTGTGATGGTGGTTCTCCATTATCACTTCAGGCTGATACTTATAATATGGAATTGTTTCGGACTGTAGAATATTCAGTTGGATGGCGAGTTCCTGATGAAGTATTTTACAAACTGCATCATGTCGACTCTTGAAAGACATATTTTTTTTGGAAATTAGTCGGCTATGTTCGATAACTTATAACTTTTTTCGATCATTCTTCAAAACTGACCAGAAAATATTGTCTTTCAGGGTGCCAGGTTCAATTTGGAACACAATAAAAATTAGATCGAAATCTCACTAAGAGATCACACAGGCGTAATCCTTTCAAATGGTGTCACGGAACAAGCGATTTTCATAACTGAAACGTTCAGGGGTTGATAGGGTGACGAACTCGCAATTCAGAGAGTAGAGGCAATTAAAATTTAATTCCAATTTCTACTAGATATACAAAGCTGTGGGATCAAATTTACAGCGAAAATATCGTAGGCGGAACAAATCCAAGCGAATCATACACTCAAGCTTATTCAGAAAGCAGAATCCTCTCAATGCATAATGAATTTTTAGTCGGTTCGCAGTAGGAAAGTTGATTTCAGTTTTATCGCAATATCTTCAATGAAAGTGGTATTAATTTTTTGTCAAAAGTGAGCAGAGGAACAGATAAATGTGATTAATATGAACTCGATCACAATTTTCACAGGGTTTTCCTTTTAACTTGGCCTATTAGAAGTATTTGTAGACTTAGTGAATATTTCGTTCTGAAATTTTAGGTGGAGCCTTGGGGATGAAGGAACTCTACGCTTTAAATATTTTTGATAGTGTTACCACATCTACCTTAAACGTATGTCTACTTTTGAGCTATCGTACTTCTCAAACGAGTGCTTTATTGTTTTGCCCAAATGTCTGTTATTTTCGAATTTTGAGTCGAAAATGGACTCAAACGATAGGGTTCAACACCCTGATGATTAATTCGTGGTCAAATTCATTTCTGTCCGTGCGGCTGTCCGGCTGTCCGTTAGCACAATAACTTTCTTGGTTCTTGGTTCATTAGACCACCCATTCACTGAATAAGACACTTTTTTTTAACTAACACTGAATATCTTTCTGCTACAAAGTCTATAGAAAATGAACAAGAAATGATTCACGAATAATAAAATCCAACGTTTATGAAGTTCGAAGGCGGTCATATTGGTGTGTTCCTTTTTTGTTTTGTGTTGTTTTGTTTACGTGACACTTGTCAAACATTAGGCCCCCTCCACTTCCTTTACCTCCATAATTATACTGAATTTTCATGCAAAATGTTGTGACCATATTGTCAACAGAACCATAAAAAATTCAATTTTGAAAATAAAAATCTCTATATTTCCATAACAGAATATATATATATATATTCTTTTGAAATCAAGAGCTAACATAATACAATACATAAAACAAAAATAAAAAATCCCTAACTGAGGTTGGTGCAAAACGGGGTACCATACTATTTTTTCGTATGATACCAGAGCTCAGGGAAAAACCCCAGTAGAAAAAACCCTGTCTCGCCGTTTCAACAAAAATGACACTTAAAAACTATTAGAATATTGAAGGATTCCTTCTTCATTCAGACCGAACGATAACCCTCTCCAGGATGCCTTCGGAATTCTGAAACGAGAAAATCAAAGCAGTAAAAAGGAACAGAAAAATAAAATGATTGAAACTCTATTAAATCGATTTAAAATTAATAACCCAATTCAAAAACGAATCGGTAATTTCATGTATAGCTCTCAAGCCATCCTGAAATTTATATATGGAACAGTTATTTATCAGGTGTTCAATTGTCTCCTCTGCTTCTCCGCATTCGCAACTAGGACTCTCAACTGAATTCCATCTGAAAAGCATACTATTGCAACGTCCATGACCTGTTCTTATACGATTGAGAACAGTCCATATTTTCCTTGGAAGATCAAATCCAGGAACTTTATTCGAGGGATCAGTTATTAAATCTTTGTTCTGTATATTACATAAATTCCACTCGGATTGCCAAATTGATTTATCACTTTCATTTGAGTTCAGAAAAGAATTTGACCAAAAAGGTTTACGGGATTTTAATCGAGGAATCTTATTGTCTGGAATATATGAGAGTATTTGATATGAATTTGTCGAAAAATTGAATTTGTTCCAAATTTTCGAAGTAATGACCTGCCTGCGGATATGTGGAGGAGAAATGTTTGAAAGAACTGGTAACCATGGAGTTGGTGTTGATTTTATTGTTCCAGTTACTATTCTCATGGAAAAATTTAATTGTGCATCGATCTTATGTACATGTGCACTGTTGAGCCAAACGGGGCAACAATATTCAGCAGTAGAGTACACTAAGGCTAGAGCTGCAGTACGAAGAGTTGTTGCGTCCGCACCCCATGAAGTACCAGCAAGTTTTTGAATTATATTATTTCTTGTTTTTAGCTTCATTCGTAAATCATCCAAATGGGCTTTGAAATTAAGAGAAGAATCTAGTTTTACGCCTAGATATTTAGGATTGAAATTATGTTTGAGAAAAGAATTACCAAAAAGTACGTTCAATTTTCTATATTTCTGATGATTATCCAAATGGAAACACGAGACTTCGGTTTTGTTAGCATTTGGACATAAACGCCAGTCGAAGAAATAATTTTTTAGAATTTCTAAATCTGCAGAAAGATTATTCTCTATGGTTTTGAAATCCGAATGATGGAAAGCCAAAGCAATATCATCGGCGTATATGAATTTTTCAGATGAAGTTTTAGGGATATCACACAAATATAAATTAAAAAGAAGAGGTGATAAGACTGACCCCTGTGGAAGACCGTTATTCAATGTTCTGAAATTACTACTATTGCCGTCGACAAAAACACGAAACCTTCTGTCTGACAGCATATTTTCTATCAATTTGACCATTTTTCCACATTTCAGATGACTGTAAAGTTTAAAAATCAAACCATCTTTCCAAACAGTATCATATGCTGCAGATAAATCCACAAAAGCTGTACCTGTTTTCAATTTATTATTAAAACCCAATTCAATAAAGGTGGTAAGACTAAGAACCTGATCGCAGCAATTTCTATTTTTTCTGAAACCCCCTTGGCAATTTTGTAGAGAATTATCCAACTTCGTTTCAATTCTTAAAAGGATCAGTCGTTCTAAAATTTTGAAGGGAACACTCAATAAACTAATTGGTCGATAACTACTAGGATCGGAGGGATTCTTTCCTTTTTTTAAAATTGCTATGACTTTCGATTTACGAAATTCGGTCGGAAAATTACCAGTATTCAAAATATTATTATAAAATGAAAGTAACCAGGATAAGGCTCGTTTGCCCAAGTGTTTAATGAATTCTGGATAGATTCCATCGAAACCCGCTGCTTTCCTGGATTTTGTGCATTTAATCGCTGATTTTAATTCATCGATGTTGAACGGGCTAGAAATTTCGTCTAATTCCTTGTTTGATTTTCTGAATTTATGCAACTTGTGTTTCATATCTTTGATTTTTGATTTTGATAATTCGACCGAATTAGAAACGTTAACGAGACGACGAGCAACCAATTTAGGATCAATTTTTGGAGCTGACGTTGTGATTGGTGCAGCTTCGCCTAATTTTCTCAAAATATCCCATGAACTCCTACTAGAATGTGTAAAATTCATGTTAGTGACTATGCTATTCCATTTCTCTTTTCGACTGGTATTAATTGAATTCATCAGTTTATCACAACTTTCTTGATTGGGTGAATTTTGATATTCTTCGTATAAATTTTGGGTTTCTTGTGACCAGCCAGGTGCATAGTTTTCACGAAAACCTCTAGGGATAAACTTTTTCGCAGCAGCCTTAATTACACCTACGAATCTAGAGTAATTATCATGGGAAGGTGGAATCCATCTTATATCACTATCAATTTTATTCGTAAATTTGAGCCAATTAGCTTTTTTAAAATTCCATCTGGGTTTATTTAAGCATGAAACAAAATCAATTGGATTACCTAATGTCAATAACATAGGCCTATGTTGGCTTCGTGGAAAATCCCCCATAATTTTACGCTTTATTGGGATAGGTTTATAAGAAGTATCACGGGAAACGAAACACAGATCAGGATTATAGCCTCTATTCCACCTCGAAGAATGAAAAGAAGGTTTGTCTTTCGCGTCAAAAATTAAATAGTAATCCTGGTCTTCCATCCAATCTGTAAGTGCTATACCGTTTCTATCATTATTATCATACCCCCACATGACATGATGCGAATTAAAATCTCCGCAGTAAATGGATGGGTGGAAAACATTGATGTTGAAATTTCTGGGCCAAATATCATTTGGAGGTTTATAGATATTAATGACAGAAATGTCACAAAATTTGAAAGCAATGAAAAAAACACCTTCAATATTACCCTTCTGGATGAGCTGGACATTACATACTAATGATTTTCTTACATAACATGCAAGTCCATAAATTTTACTTAGTAAAAAATCAATCAAAACATAACCTTTTAGAGATCCCCTCACACGAAGATTTTCTTCAGTTTCCGTATGTGTTTCCTGGAGAAGCACCACCTCGACACCATGCTCTTCGGCTAATTTTGAAACATAATCGCTTTTGTCCTTCGAAATTCCTTCAATATTCAAACACAAAATATTCAATTGACTGCTCTTTGGCCAGGAGGGTGTTTTCAACCATGTTTGGCCTTCCAAGCGATGATATTTCGGACCTTCTGTTCTTCGAAGACCGCCACAGGACCCTACTGAAGGGTAATCATCTCCCATAGATAGACTTAATATGTTTTATTTCAGTTTTTGTAGTAAAATTCTCGGAATGAAAAATTTGTTGACTGATGTCAGAATAACCGATTCAATTGAAATTTATTTTGTGTACCAAAACTGATATACTGAATGTTCATGCAAAATTGAATTTTATTTTTGTAATTATTCATTTTGCACATAGTTATTTCATTTTTCGAAAAATTCTAAAAATTTTATTCTTATTGTGCTGAGATTCTGGATTTATATATTTGGTATCAATTTCGAATTCCGCATAAAATGTTGAGGTAATACTCTTATTGCTGCACCAAAAAAACTGAGCTCCTGCTCAGGGCATGTCTAAATTTTTACATATTTTATGGACCTCTACCGCGTTGGACTATGCATGGTATTTTTTCCTTGACACACTGTATATACACAATAATAACTTTCGCAGAAATTCTTGATTCTCTTCAGAAAACGAGCTATAATTCACTGATATCGAAATGTTTTCGTTGTTGGTGGCAAACTGTTCCGATACATTAGAGCGATATTGCAACATATCAAGTACCCCATGCGGTGTTATTTTCGCGACCAATTCTTAACGTGAGGTCGACTAGCATTTGTCTTTTTTCACTTCACTTATTGCTACATTGTCGTCCTTCATAATGAAGGTTGGATTCATGAAGAATGTGTTCCTAAATCAAACAGCTCTGAAATATATTAATCTGATGAGTCTTCTCATGAAGAACTTGTATATATTGGTCTAACTAGATACGAAAATTTGGTCCAAATCGATATAGGGCTGAAAGCCATTATATAAACTGATGCCTATGGATATCGTCTCATTCGAAAATTATATTATGCATATTCTAGGAAATGCCGAAAATTTATTTAATCTTTATTAAGGGTAGAAGCTATAGTGATTGACACCTTAAGGGCATGGTTACTTTTAGTAGGCGAACTCGGTTCCTTATTTTAGTGTAACACCATGGTTATTATTAGGGAACTATAGTTGAATGTTGCTATTTTGGTACTACCTTCAAACTTTCAATGAAAATCGATTGAATATTCCCGGAGATACCAATTTTGTCAAAATGACATATTTGATAGTCATTGACATACTTCGATAGTAATTGAAACCTATAGTATGATAGTCATTGACATAATTTTATCTCACATTTGCATCAATTTGGGTTTTGATATCATCCTGCTTTTTCTCACTCAAATATTCTCATTATATGGGTCATTGAAATATTTATACTAAAAATAGGTAATAGAGAAATAAGAAGGTTTGGACAATTTTATTCCATATTAACAAAGAAATAACAAAGAGTCTTTGTGATCTTCACATATATACCGATGTAATAAACTATTGGTGCTATTTAGGGTTTTTCATCCGTCTCCTCATATTTTAGAATGTTTTATTTCTATTTGAATCCTCAGGTTATCATTCTGAAAACGACATCATTAGATATTTGGCGCGAGATTTTGCAGAAGTGTCATTAAGTGTGTATGTTTACTCAAGAAAAGCGATTGCACATAATTGCGTATATTTTCCGAGTTTGTTCTGTTTCATATTCGTAAGGCATTTTCTATTGCTCGGAAGGTTCCAAGGAATATTCAATTTATGTCAGAGAAACATTCAAGTTAAGGTTGAAGCATGTCAATCACTGCTAAGGGTAATGTTATTGACACAGTTATTGACATATGGTTTGAAATTAATATATTAATCATTGAAAGGTTTGTTTACATGAATTAAATATTCCTTGGAACCTTCCAAATAATAAAAAACTTCCAAGGAATATGATGCATAAAAAAATCGGAAAATATACGCATTTGTATGTGGTCGCCATCCTTAAGTAAACTCTTACTTATACACTTAGTGACACTACTACAAAATCTCACGTCAAATATCTAATAATGCCGTTTTCAGAATGATAATCTGAGGAAATTGAACTTGACCCAAATAGAAATAATACATTCAGAAATAGATAGCGACAGATGAAAAAACCTTAGATAGCACCAATAGTTAATTAAATCGATATACATACAGGGTGTCCCGTAATTAGACCAACTTCTAGTGGACATTATAGATCATATTTTAGACAGATTCGACCCAAATCATATAATGCAAAATTGCTTCGTAAATGAGCTATTGCCCTTTGAAGATGACGTCCTGTCCACACTTTTTGCCACATATTTGCAAAAAGGAGTCACATAAAGTGCTGAAAGTTTACACATTGGCTAATATCAAAAATACACATCGATTAGATTGAGTGCATTCCTTTCATGTCAAGCGCAATTTATTTTTACTATTGTGCTTGACATGAAAGAAATGCACTCAATGCAGTGGATGCGTATTTTTGATATTAGCCAATGTGTAAACTTTCAGCCCTTTATGTGACTCCGTTTTGCGAATATGTGGCAAAAAGTGTGGACAGGACGTCATCTTCAAAGGGCACTAGCTTCTTAACGAAGCAATTTTGCATTATATGATTTGGGTCGAATCTGTCTAAAATACGATCTATAATTTCCACTAGAAGTTTGTCGGTCTAATTACGGGACACCCTGTATATGTGCACAGCGTTAATCACTACCAGGTTGCCATCAACAACTGAACCTCACACCCTAATATTAGACGAAAACGGTTTAACCATTTTAAGGTTTTGAAATACATGACATCATGTCAAGTTTATGCTATGTGAGTACCTCAAACAATACAAACGCAACCACGCAACTCTATTTCCGGTACGTTAATGTTTATTGTTAGGATAATTGCTTTCTAGATGAAATGGGCCTTCGCATATTAACAAGTAGCCTGGCATACCCTGGACCAGGGGCGTAGTGACCGGTATTCGGCGTGTTCGAAGAACACGGGCCCGGACCTCATAGGGGCCCGGCCCGGGCTTTCTTGCAGAATAAATCCTTCATTTTGTACTAAAACCAACTTATCTCCGAAACTCTAGTTAAAATGCTCAATTCATATCAGAAATATGATTGTTATTAAAATTTACCACATAGCACACAATTGAAAACGTTGAATAAACAATTACTTTTTTATATTTATATTCTTCTGGTGAAAATTGCTATCCCTGTAATCAATTTTGCGGCCTGGACAAATCGTACCGAACTCTTTGCATGAAGCGTGTCGGCATTCTGTTTAGGGGATAATTACATTACATTAACGTCACCAGATGATCGCCTTATTGGGGCGGCTACTTTTTGAGCGGCTTCTTTGATGTAGGATTCTTCATGTACACAGGGAAATTTTTTTTTTGGACTAGGGGTAAAATGCGAAATCATTTCACTTCTATTGCTATTCTAGAGAAATAAGAACCTATTCGAATTTGAAACGACGTTGTGCTTGTGAGTGTGTTCAGAGTGAAAGTTCTCAAAATTCTTGACTTTTTTTAGTGTTTTTGAATTTCTGGACTTCAAGTGTTATTGAAGGTGAGTTCTATAATTCATCACGTGGCTGATTTTTTCGTTAGGCGCCTCTCTTGATATGAAAAAATGCGGGTCAGTCTTTGGGGATTGCTGATAGAATTGAAAACTAGGTGAATTGTGAATTGTATCGTCGAGTTATCAGATTATTATTTTCAAATAATTTTCGGTATATAATCAAGGATAAATGTTCGAATTGGTAATTGGTCACTAACACTTCTTTATAAACCAAAAATAATTAGAAAAAAAGAGCCTAATAGCTCGACGATATAATTCACAAGTTACTTCGTTACTTTTGTCTCAAGAAATCTTGCTAGAATTATTTTCAATTATTTCTATAGAAAATGAAGTTGCCCGGACATTAAGTATAGCTAATATTGTGACAAATTTTGCAAATTCGAAAGCCCGCAAAAAAAGTTTTGATTGCGCTTTGTTTTTATCTCTTTTTTGTGTTTATTATATTAATAATATATTTATATGTTAATTTGGTTTTAATATTATTTTGTTTTTTGTTTTCATTTTGCTTAAAGTTGTTATTTGTTGTAGTTGTTATTTTGTTAGTTGGTTATAGGTATTTATATGTGGAAGGTACCCACGTACTTTGTATTGCCACTATTCTAATATAAGTGACAAAGAAAATGTGGTTTTTTTTAATTATGTAACCAGCAGGCAGCGCTGCTAGTGAGGGTAGGGGCCCGGAAAATATCTTGAACACAGGCCCGTGGTGGCGTTACTACGCCACTGCCCTGGACGCCTGAAGGATATGCAAATTTTATGTGGGATCTCTTCACAGTCACTATCCCAAATTAATAGTAGCATACCGTCAACAGATTCACCAATTTTCTAGATGATTTGAGCAATATACACTGGTTGAATAGGCAGCGAATGGACAATAATATACTGAGATTGCACTCAGTTCTATAACAATTCTGAACTGAATGAAATTTCGCTTTTAAGCTTTTCATTCGCAGGAAGCAGCAAATACGAATTGAGGATTTATATTGTACTTCCAGACTAATTCACCGACTATCCTGAATATAGGGTATCTGCCAACAAATGCGAGGGACTTAGGGAGATGATTCCTCGATGAAAATAAGCAGGGGTAGTTCATTAAATTTTTTTTCGAAAACGACCTTCCTTCCAACAACGATGACGAGTTGACAGTTCTTAATTAATTTTAGGAGTACTAAAACTATACATAAAATGATTTTTTAAGGAGATGTTACTCACACGATTCTTTTTTGATCTCAAGACATTATTATTAGAGGTTCAAAATAACCACCCCCTATGATTTTCATTCAAAAATTGTTTTCGTGGGACAGATTTTCGAAAAATAAAATTCTCTTATGATCTCCTATTCAATTCTGGGAAAAAAAGTCCCCTGGAAAATTTCAATACAGTCCAATTACTAAACACCCTGTACAAAAACACATTGGCGCATCATAATTTGCTGTGCAAATGGAAATTTGTCCACTGGTGTAGAATTTTAGGGGTGAAACCTTCGTGCAAATGCAATACCTATCTCCGCCACTAGCACATTTAGTGAAATTCTGTAAAGTGCAAGAAAGTACTTACTATTAGTGATACTCAGTTCTATTACTCAAACAGTTCCTGAAATATTAGCATAAGAATTAGAAAAAAATTTTTACAACCTGTATATATGAAACGAAAACCAGGAGAACAAATGGAAGTGAATAAGAAATATTATTTTTTATGAAAAATCTATAATTAAGAAAGACCCTGGATATGAAACTGTCATAAGGCGATTTTGGATACTTACTCGGGTTAGCTCGATCTCCAACCTTTGCGTTCGTTCATCCAACCCGTGTTCGGAAAATACGGTGCTATTGACCCGATCACTGACCAATGTTCACCAATGTACAAGCGCAGGGTCGTAGAGTCACCGCATGGGCGCTGATGTTAAATTTTTTATCTGAAAAGGACGGGAATATATCTTCTTCTCTTTTCTTAGTAAATTCACTCGTAAATTCATATATTCTTTTTCTAAAAATTATGGAAACAGAAGATAATTTGGCTCAGTGTAAAATGTGTGGTTCAATGAGACGAGAAAATAATGTATACCCAACATCTTCTTCATAACTTTGTGTGCAAATCTTTCTGCGTTGAAGCTAATGCCTTTTCTACTTCTTTAACATACTCAAAGATAACATTGAACATAAGAGGGCACATCAGAAATTATGAGGAAGATTTTACAGAAGCCAAAAAATCCAAGCAAAGCAAGAGACAGTCAGTAAATAAATTGGAACTTAAAAAAATGAATTCTCTACTTTAACATAGGTACCCAAAAATAACATCAAGAATGGAAAGGCACACCAGAAATTATAGAAGAGATTTTACAAAACCAATCAATACAAGCTAAGCTACAAGCAATCCGAAAATAGACTGGGACTGAAAAAATAAATTCATAAAATATTCGGTTATGTTTAGATACGTCTGACACTTCAAATCCTAAACCTGTTGTCTTCGTTAACGGGTTCTTGATCCGAGTAGATCCGTCAAGTGAGTAAGTTTCCGAAAACGCCTATATAAAGGGTTGTCCAATAAAAGATGTTTTTTGATATTCAAAGAAAAATGCCATTTTTCAATATAAATTCTCGGATGTTTATCTAATATATAAAGTGCCACTTTTCGTTGTGGTTCAATAACTCAACAACGCCCTCACCGATTTGGCTAATTTTGGTCTTGAATTATTCGTGGAAGTCTAGGGAAGATTTTTACGTATAGAAAATTCAAAAGAAATCTTGGAAAAGTGTAAAATCAACATTACAGGTTTTTCATTTTCAGTGCCATCTGTAGTCGTTTTCGAGTACTACGAATGCAAGGCAGTTTCCTATTTTTTCATACTCTATATAATCTTTGGTTAAATTGTCATAGATGGCGAACCTGTAAAAAATATTAGAGATTTAAATTTTCAACGAATTGAAATATTAAAATTACCGACATTACACTTCAGTGTATAATCATCATAATGGTACATTATTGTAATAACTAATCACAGGAATTTGAAATATTTATTATTTGACCGTAATTTCAGAGTTCACAGAACACTAATATACACAGTTCGTTTTTCATGTTTCAATAAAAATTCGAGCACCGATGGCATAGAATTATATTATCAACATGTTCGCCATCAAATCCACTGAACATAAAATATATCAAATCCACTCGAATTATGGAACAAAAACAAATACTACTCTATAAATGATTGTAACAACGCAGTTGGCTTTGGATTATGCAAACCACAGAATTATGTGATCATGCTATGCTCTGATTGGTTAGAGATTGGTATTCTGTAATCCAAAGCCAACTGGGGTTACAATCATTTATAAAGTACCTGTATAAGCATTATATGGCAGAAGATATTTTGAATCGTTTGCGTCATCATGAAAGAAATCCTGATTTGTAGATAACCTTGGAAATGTACAACGAAGCTTTGATAAGATATGTGTTCTACCATTGGAAATAAAGCATTAGAACAATTGGGTATGACCGCACCAAATCTAGAGATACATGATTTGTTTGATCGTGAATTGCAACGTGAGCAGTAGTTCAATTCTAATGATTTACGTTTATTTGTACAATCGAATATAACCAAACTGAATATTCAAGAAAAACATGTATATGACACAATCATTCAAGCCGTTTCCAATAATGCAGGTGGATTATATTTCTTGGATGCACCTGGTGGTACAGGCAAAACTTTCGTTGTATCATATCGAAACAGAAAATTGCATTGGCACTTGCATCTTCGGGAATTGCTGCTACACACTCTGCATTGAAATTGCCATTGAATGTACAGGTGATTGAAACTCCAAATTGCAATATTTCGAGAAATTCTGCTATGGCAAAAGTTCTTCGATTAATGTCAATTATTTTATGGGATGAGTGCACAATTGCGAATAGAAAATTACTAGAAGCATTTAATCGAACAATGCAAGATTTACAGGTAATCAACAGCTTTTTGGTGGTGCTCTGTATTGCTGTCAGGAGACTTTCGTCAAACATTGCCTGTCATTCCTACTGTTGATGAAATAAATGCCTGTTTGAAGTCATCAGTTCTTTGGAGATATGTAAGAAAATTGACACTGAATATTGATATGCGTTTTCAACTAAATACTGATGCAACTGCCTATGAGTTTTCAAAACAATTGTTAGAAATTGGTGATGGCAAAATACAAATCGACAGTACCAACGGACTGATCACCATATTACTGGTAAATCAAAAGGAGAAGTGTGTTTGATACCGCGTATCCCTATGATTCCAACGAATATACCATTTGAATTCAAACGGTTACAATATCCCGTGCGTTTATCATTTGCGATGTCCATAAACAAGGCCCTAGGGCGAACACTTCACGTTTGTGGTGTGAATTTGAAGGAATCATGTTTTTCACATGGCCAACTTTATGTTGCCTGTTCCAGAGTCGGTACTCCCAATTGTTTATTTATTCATGCTGAAAATGGAAAAACAAAAAATATTGTTTATCCAAATGTTTTAGACTAACACCTACCATAGTGAGAGTACCCAATTCTTTTTAATTTTTTAGTTTCTACTCTTTGCAGTCTTCATCATTTAGAAGGCATTGGCAATTGGGAATCGAATGAATATAATATAGTTTTTACTCTTTGTCATAGTTGAGAAAAAACATTTAATAGTATATCTTTTTGTTTATTTCTGATAAATATAATATAAACATTTACATTATGTTTTTGTAATGGCTTTTGATGAGCAGTTCCATATATTCGAAATTAGACTAAGTAATAAATTTTATTTTTTTGTTATATTTCTAAGTTTATTACTATGTCTTATACGTAGCGAAGCACGTACCGGGCAGCTAGTTCCATTATAAAGAAGAAGCTATGCCGTTAATAGTGGAAAATAGAATCAGGCAAATGACCACCACGACCACCCTTACAGGACCATATTCTTTTAATGAAAATTTCCATAACCAAATTGCAAAGTGGCTGCCCTATGTCCTGGATAGCCTTTCGAATTCCATCTTTGAGGTCTTGAATCGACGAGAGGCTTTTGGCGTAGAAGGTGCTTCACAACGACCCAAAAATGTTCGAGTTTTACGAACCGTCTCCGCCAAATTTTCACCATTTCATAGTGAATTTTAATAATTTCAATGCGTTCTTGAAAAGTGTATCGTTCCATTTTTATTAATAGCGTATTTTCTACTTGTCAAATGTCCAAAAATGACAGCTTCAAATGTGACATCTACCGAAATAGCGGGCTATTCAAAAAAACACCTCTTATTGGAAAACCCTCTACATGCAGACGGGAGCTGTCCGTTCTAGTCCAGATGCGTCGTTATTAAGACGCTTCATCTCTTCCTTCCGCATTAAAGCTTTCACTTTCCCAAGGTTATATCCGTTTCTTACCGCAAGATGTCTTATCAGATTGAAAATCGAACTCAGATAGAGGAACGCTGAACAATGTATGCACCTTAAATTTCAAACCCGTCAGTCGTTTGCTCAAATGATGTGCTGATGTAAAGTGAATCAGTTGGTTTTTTTTGTGCACTTTCTGTGAATGCTGAACGGAATTGTGTTGCTAATGCGCTTTGGCAATAAATCGAGAAAACTAACAGTGAAATTCTTCTAAAAGTCAATAGTGAGATTGTTTTTTATATGAAGAGTATTGATTCAATTCGAAAAGGAAATCTATTCATCCCTATTTCCTGTCGAGCAAATTATTATATCATCGAAATATTCATGATAAATTAAATTTTTTCTCTGAAATAACTGTTATAAACACTAACATTATTTCGCAAAACACGGGGAGAATGGATAACCCATTCCGATTTCATTAAATAAAATAAATAAAAAGTTCTTGCATATTTAATACTTAATTCTGTTTCAAATACAATCTGTAGTCCGTTCGCGAAAGTTTGAGCTCATGTTAGGCGTTTGTTTATTTATCTGAAGTTGGCAGTATTTGTTGTCATAACGTAAAATGAAGTCAACGTTGTACAATGTACTTGGCCTCGTCCGACGAGTTGATATACACAGTGGAATATGCCAAATTGTCATGGCCAACCGAAGCGACGGCTCAAACTTTAGTGAACGAACTATATACTCCGTTTGCATAATATTGAGCACAAAGTAGTCCATGGAAATTTGGCATATTCAACTGTGTATCGAATAATAGAAATTCAATTCTATTCGCGGGCCCGACCGGCCGTAAGCACGACAACTTTCGAAGGGATTGTCCTTGCAGCTTGAGATTTTCACGGTGAGTTCGGTTCTCAAATGCCGCAGTTCGCAAAATTTTGTGGCCATATTGTTAACAGAACTATAGAAAATTCAATTGGAATATTGAAAAGAAGAATATGTTTATTCCCATAACAAGTTATCTGATTCGATTGAAATTTATTCACTGAATGGGGATTGATATACTGAATGTTCATGCGAAATTTCAGAAGGATAGCATCATCAAAGCCATATAATTCAATTTTTTCAATTGCCAAGTTTTTACATATTTCGGTTTTCGAATAAGTATCAGAATATAATTCCCATCATGCTGAGATTTTTCATTTATATCTATACTCAGCACGAATTTCAAGTTCTATACAAAATTTTGAGTTGATAGCATTATTGCTCCACTAATGAACGAACGCTCGAATGCACCTTTTCAGGACTTTCCCCAAATTTTCCATTTTCAAAAATATACTCTCTCAAAACCATAGAATACCTTGACATAAAGTCAACAGTTGTTTTCTCTCATTTATATTTGAAAAACGATAAATCGAATATTTATATCCTGAAAGCTTTTTCGAGAAATACTAGCAAAAGAAAATCACCTAATGATTATCTCTCGAAGATTCCGATTCTATCTGAAAGCTAGCACGGATTTATTAGAGACAAATGCACAGAGACAGCGATTTTCAAACCAACGCAAACTGTTCTCGATCCAACGGAAGGGTTTTATTCCTTTGGGGTTATTTCTAGATGTATTCAAAGCCTTTGACTCCATTGGCCATAAGAGATTGCTGTGGGATTAGAGACAAACAGCTCCTTCTGATCAGAAGCTACCTGTCAGATAGAAGGAACCGTGTACATCTCAGGGCAGCCGCAGGAGACTTCCTTTTCCCGGAAAGGTTATACAGGGTGACAGTGGCGGCTTGTCCTATGAGGCAGGTGAGGCAGTGCCTCACCAAATAAATTACGGAAATCACAAATATCAAGCGAATTAATCCAATATTTTATTAAAAAATTCCATCATCCTATTATGTTCTTCAGTCTCAATTTTTTATACGATACTGCACTGGGTCTCGTCTTCCATAATATCCGAGCTCAATCTCAAGCCGGGTACAGACGTCTGTAATTTTAAGATAAAGAGAAAATGAAGATTGTATTCATTTCGATGATTACTATTTTCAATTTATCTATGTTTCAAAAGACGTCTGTAACATTACACGTTACAGACGTTGAGGTCCAATTTTTGTACATTCATCTCACTTCCTCTCCAAGGCGTAAACAGCTATAGAGGCTATAGCCTCACGCGCTTCCTTGTCTAGCGCGTTATTCACATCGACGCCCGCCGACGTGACGAGATCATAAACCTACCCTACGTTGTTCATCTATCGCCGCTCCTAAGGTGAATTTGAGGCTAGCCTCTTAGTAACAGCTTTTATAACTATTGAAGCGTTTTATCTCAGAAACGCTGCCTCGTTGGAAAAAAAGTATTGATACATTTTTTG
This sequence comes from Propylea japonica, assembly GCA_013421045.1. Taxonomy (NCBI): domain Eukaryota; kingdom Metazoa; phylum Arthropoda; class Insecta; order Coleoptera; family Coccinellidae; genus Propylea; species Propylea japonica. The sequence goes on along the minus strand of CM024242.1, from coordinate 39,489,122 downwards.
AAGATAATTTCAACATCTACATTTTTTGTCTGAATTACTTTTTCATTTCCACGGGAATGATAGGGAACTTTGATGTATTATTTATTATTACGTTTTGAAAAATTTCACCGATTTTCAGCTTGTTGGGATTTTATGTAACTTCACCCTCATTTTTCGGTCTGAATTGACCGGACTATCTAACCTTGATTTGCGATCGTTTCGTTTCGTTTCAACGGCAAACTGCACATATTCAGGTTAATCGGGAAGCGTAAAATAGCGAAATTTTACTCTGGTTTGGGTTTATTGGGTTTGTGCCGTTCGTGGTACCACGTTTGCTGGTAGGTTTGTTTCCTTAGTAGTGTTGTGTGAATTCTTTCCACAAGAATTTTCATTTTGTTCATTGACTTCGGTTATGGCTACCAGAAGGCGAAATGCCTTGCAGATTTTTCAATAAAACAGAAAGGGTTTTTAAGGCATTTCTATGAGTATAAATTATGTACAATTAAAGAAGTTATACGACCTATTCCAAATCTTGTGACTATCGGTGCGGTAGTAAAATCGAATCAGAGGTTTCAAAATGAGAGTACTACTGGCCTACTGGCAGTGTAACTCTAATCAAATTATTTTTTGGCAGTGTTAATAATACATATTCCGATTAGGTTTGGTGAAAAACTGGTTGAAGCGAAGTGATTTCAAGTTTACTTACTTTTTGTACCCCTCTGAGGATGGTTATAATACCGAAACACGTGTCAGATTTCTGAATAAACTGTGAAATATAAACTGAGTGTACTCTAAACTAAATGTTATAATGTTTCACCTAGAACCAACCGCAAACTCAATTCTACTTGCCTTATTGTCTGATATACGAGAAATAATATATAATTCCACGGTTTGCTCGAAGCAGGAAGAATTAAAACTCGGTAAACATCGTGCAGAGCTCAGAACCTTGTCTTCAAAACAACAAAATCTTCCGCATCAAACAACTCCCAGTGAAAGGCAATCTGTTTGTATCCAGAAAATGAATTATGACAGGGATGTAAGCGATAGCGTTGAAATAATAACCAACGCTACCGTTTCTAATCGAATTCAACTTAACTACATTTCCGTGATTATTTCGAACAGTAGTTTTCCGATAGACGGTTAACATCATGACATCTAGCAATGGATGTAACTTAACGGATTATTGAACAAAGCCAGCATTCCAGTATTTTGAAAATTGTTTATTTCTCTTCTTTTACATAAGATTCGGTGAAATCCTGAATTTTTCTTCCATTTAATGTGTCTGGTTTCGTCCAAAGCCTTCCCGAAAGAAAATAAAAAAGAAGTTATAAAGTCAAGGTAGAGTTAACTTTCATTAAAATTGAGGTTTTCTGAATGTCCGTTAATTTTTTTTAGTAATTATACGCGAGTAGCACACTATACTTTATCCACGACTACTGAATGAAGGGTTTCCCAATAAAAGGTGTTATTTTGATATTCAAAGGAAAATGCCATTTTTCAATATAAATGATCGGATGTTTATTTCATTACAAAAAAGAAGCTATGCCGTTAATAGTGGAAAATAACATCAGGAAAATGACCACCACGACCACGCTAACAGGACCATATCTTTCTAATGAAATTTTCCATAATCATATCGCAAAGTGGCTGCCCTATGTTCTCGATAGCCTCACGAATTCCATCTTTGAGGTCTTCGACGCTCGGCTATAATAGGCGTAGACATTCTTCTCGCGTGGCCCCAAAGGAAGAAGTCGCAAGGTGTTAAATCACAAGATCTCGATGGCCAATTGTGAGCACCTCTTCGAGGGATACCACGGTCCGGAATCTTTTCCCGCAAACGCACGACGTTGTTGACGATCTGTCGGGTTGAGCCTTAAGACCCAAATCTTTATGCAAAATACGGTGCAATGACGTTTGTGGAATTAATGGGTAGACAGAATTATTTTTGCACTTGCTCTCTTTTTTTTTCAATTTAAAGTACACTCAGTTTATATTTCACAGTTTATTCAGAAATCTGACACGAGTTTCGTTATCACAACCATACTCAGAGGAGTACAAAAAGTAACCAAACTTAAAATCACAGAGGTTCAATTTCAACAACAGTTTCCACTACAGGATATACGAGAAATAATATATAATTCCACCTCAGAGTAAGAAATAAAAATAAAATTATTTCTTACTCTGAGAATTCCACAGTTTGCTCAAAGCAGAAAGAATTAAAACTCGGTAAACATCGTGTAAAGCTCAGAATCTTGTCTTCAAAACAACAAAATCTTCCGCATCAAACAACTTCCAGTGAAAGGCAATCTGTTTGTATCCAGAAAATGAATTATGACAGGGATGTAAGCGATATCGTTGAAATAATAACCAACGCTACCGTTTCTAATCGAATTAAACTCAACTACATTTCCGTGATTATTTCGAACAACAGTTTTCCGATTAGAGCAAGAGCCCGTGAACTCCAGACCTTCGTTATTTTATAAAAGCTGGCTTTGGCAGGTAAACGGTATTAAAGGGGTGTAAAATACTGATCTAATTTCGTCAAATAATAAAGTGTGATTTTTTGGTATTACCTTCAGTATATCATTAAAAATCACATCATTAATTGCCAGACAGTTAATATAGTGGTAACCACTTGCCAGACACCCTAAATGTTCATTAAATTATATGTAATTCTACTTACGTTATAGTATAATGGCTGATTTTTATATTTAATACTTGGGTAATAGTTAGATAATGTTTCCTCATTTGCCAGATATTTTTGATAGTGCCAACCCTCTGCCAGACAAGCATATAGTTTAGCTGCAGGTGCGAGCGCGAGACAGTATATATGAGTAGGTGCTATTGAGACGGCATGATTATAATGACTTATGCAAATAAATTTTTTGGTACAGATTTATTTAACTAATCATTTAAGTGAATCTCAAAAACATATGAAGAAAAGACATTGGATGCTACAACTAAATTAAATTGTTAATAGAATAAATTAAAATTTTTAACAAATTTATTTAGTTCTAGCATCCAATGTCTTTTCTTCAGATGTTTTTGAGCGTATTAAATATAAAAATCAGCTTTTATACCATAACGTAAGTAGAATTACATATAATTTAATGAACATTGAGGGTGTCTGGCAAGGGATTGCCACTATATAAAGTGTCTGGCAATTAATGACGTGAATTTTAATGATATTCTGAAGGTAATACCAAAAAATTACATTTTACACCCCTTTAATACCCTTTACCTGCCAAAGCCAGGTCTGGGGTTCACGGGCTCTTGCTCTATAAGCGATAGCGTTGAAAAAATAACCAACGCTACCGTTTCTGATCGAATGAAACTTAACTACATTTCCGTGATTATTTCGAACAACAGTTTTTCGATAGACGGTTAACATCATGACATCTAGCAATGGATGTAACTTAACGGATTAGTGAACAAAGCCAGCATTTCAAGGTTCATCACACTCTCCTTTCATATCTCGTTGGCATATTGGAAAAATTCATTAGGAGAGATTGCATATTCCAAACTTATACTTTAAAGCAGGGTATACAACCAACAGTGAAAATAATATCTGGTTTCAGATATATCAAAAAATTGAAATGTATATTCGGAAATGATTATTCAGAAGAAAAAGATCACATTATTGATTACACTCCAAAGATGGAGTATAACCCTTAGAATGAAATAAGTTCGTGTCTTCAAGGCATTCCTTATGACCTCTATATAATTGCATCCAGACATTATTTCTATTGGAAGAGCTTCTAGGATTTGATTCCTAAATTTTTGCGCTAGAGATTATATTTTATAAAAAATTACGAAGTTTACATTCGTATCCTGTAGAACAGGAAGTAGCTTCCGCTAGAAAGTATTTCACAGATTGAGTTCATGAATACTAGTACGAAAATAACAAATCTTAAATTCTTATTACAAAACTTCTAAAGAAACACTTAGAAAAATTATCCTGTATTGTCAAGAGTCTTAGCTTCCCTGGTTTCCTCAAGAAATAGTCAATGCATGTTCTAGAAATGGGATGATTATTTTTCCTGATTTCAAATTCCTTATATCTGAAAGAATTTTTTTTGGTCTTCTTTGCTTGATGCAGGAGAAGACAACAAAGGAAAAATAATAATATGCAAGTTGCTCAAAGCAGGAAGATTTAAAACTCGGTACACATCGTGTCTAGCTTAAAATCTTATAAGCAAAACAATCAAATCTTCCGCATCTAAAAACTCTCTGTTAAAAGCATACTGTCTGTATCCAGAAAATGAATTATGACAGGGATGTAAGCGATAGCGTTGAAATAATAACCAACGCTACTGTTTCTAATCGAATTAAACTTAACTACTTTTCCGTGATTATTTCGAACAACAGTTTTTCGATAGAAGGTTAACATCATGACATCTAGCAATAGATGTAACTTAACGGATTATTGAACAAAGCCAGCATTCCAGTATTTTGAAAATTGTTTATTTCTCTTCTTTTACATAAGATTCGGTGAAATCCTGAATTTTTCTTCAATTTAACGTGTCTGGTTCCGTCCAAAACGTTTCCGAGACAACATAAAAAATAAGTTATAAAGTCAAGGTAGAGTTGACTTTCATTAAAATTGAGATTTTCAGAATGTGCGTTAATTTTGTTGCGCAGTGTAGTATATTATGCAGCGAGCGTATAATAATATAGTGATTATACGCGAGTAGCACACTATACTTTATCCACGACTACTGAATAAAGGGTTTCCCAATAAAAGGTATTATTTTGATATTCAAAGAAAAATGCCATTTTTCAATATAAATAATCGGATGCTATGCCGTTAATTGTGGAAAATAACATCAGGAAAATGATCACCACGACCACGCTAACAGGACCATATTTTTTTAATGAAATTTTCCATAACCATATCGCAAAGTGGCTGCCCTATGTTCTCGATAGCCTCACGAATTCCATCTTTTAGGTCTTGAATCGACGCTTGGCTATAATAGGGGTAGACATTCTTCTCGCGTGGCCCCAAAGGAAGAAGTCGCAAGGCGTTAAATCACAAGATCTCGGTGGCCAATTGTGAGCACCTCGTCAAGGGATACCACGGTCCGGAAACTTTTCCCGCAAACCCAAATCTTTATGCAAAATACGGTGCAATGGCGTTTGTGTAATAAATGGGTAGATAGAAGTATCTTTGTGTATCACACTTGCTCTCCTTTTTAATTTAAAGTACACTCAGTTTATATTTCACAGTTTATTCAGAAATCTGACACGAGTTTCGTTATCACAACCATACTCAGAGGAGTACAAAAAGTAACTAAACTTAAAATCACAGATTTTACAGTTTGCTATTACTTTTCACGGCACATTTTTACAACAGTTTCCAATACAGGATAATATACGAGAAACAATATATAATTCCACAGTTTGCTCAGAGCAGGAAGAATTAAAACTTGGTAAACATCGTGTAAAGCTCAGAACCTTGTCTTCAAAACAACAAAATCTTCCGCATCAAACAACTCTCTGAAAGGCAATCTGTTTGTATCCAGAAAATGAATTATGACAGGGATGTAAGCGATAACGTTGAAATAATAACCAACGCTACCGTTACTAATCGAATTAAACTTAACTACATTTCCGTGATTATTTCGAACAACAGTTTTCCGATAGACGGTTAACATCATGACATCTGGAAATGGATGTAACTTAACGGATTATTGAACAAAGCCAGCATTTCAAGCTTCATTACACTGCCGTTTCGAGCGTCCGAAGATAGAGAATAACCCTCAGAATCAGGTAGAGATAAATCTTATGTCTTCTAGGCATTTGTTATGATCTTTATTTAATTGCATCCAGGCATTATTCCGATTGGAAGAGCTTTTGGGATTCGATTCCTAGATTATTGCGTTCAAGATTATATTCTGCACGTGCTTCGGATTCAGCGTTCATCAAGAAGTAGTTATAATTCATCTACAGGGTGCGGCAGAGAGAACGAACGGTTTTTAAAAAGTCATAAAATAGTTGATTTTTACTTAAAAACAAATTTATTGATGCAATAAGATTCACAAGGAAATAGCATTTGAGACAGTCAAGTGTGGATAATAACCTCAGGCATGTAGTGGCCGCAATCGTTGATGCAGTGCTAGAGGCGACTCCACGCGAATTGCGTCCTTCAATTCGTCCAAAGTTCGGGGCTTTTGTCCGAATACTCTAGCCTTGAGGTGTCCCCACAAGAAAAAATCGCATATGGATAAATCTGGGGACCGAGGAGGCCAATGAACATCGCCAAATCTAGAAATGAGGCGAACAGGGAAGAGAGGGCGAATAACGACCATTGGTGCTCTGACTCTGTGGGTGGTCGCCCCATTCTGCTGGAACCACACACGACGGGTTGGAACACGACGCCGTCTCAATTCAAGCAAAAAAGTTAGTGATCATTTCGATGTAGCGCTCTAAATTCACGCGGTAACAGCACGACCATTGCCGTCTTCAAAAAAGTAAGAGCCAATGATGCAAGTTTGCGATACAGCGCACCAAAACCGTCACTTAATGAGCTAACACGCAATGATATTAGCTACAAAACGATACCAACATAATTTTTGTAAGTTACATAATTAGAAAGTAATTGCTGTTCGAACATGACCCTTATGAAAATTGATAACATAAAATAAAACTCTGTACTTTACTTTCGATAATTTTTAATGATCAGACAAATAAATTAATCAGAAAAATTGCTCAAAATGGCAGCTTCTGCTTTGCAGACAGGCAGTGGCCCTCATGACGACCTGTAGCAAAAAAAGACTCTCGCGTAGTGGTCATGTTCGAACAGCAATAACTCTCAAATTAAGTATTTTACAGAAATAACGTAGATGTTGTTTTGTAGCTAATATTCTTGTGTGTTGAATCATTGAAGAAGAATTATACTTCAATGTGCTAGTTCTAGTACTATTGCGGATTTATTAAGAAAATCGGTACATATTTCTACTAAAATTTTGTAAAAAAAAATTCTTATGGAATTTTCAAATATAAAATTTTCATATTGTTCTACATTAATTAAAGGTTGTAGTATCATTTTTCAAACATTTGTTTTACATCTGTGGGACCTTAGTGCCCAAAGAAATCGATATTATTTGGAATGGTCAACGATAATGAAAAAGTATTTTTAAAAGGGGGGCTATTCCAAAACTAAAGAGGTAAACTTCCGAATGTTTCTGTCCATAATATTAGGTAAATTTGATGCCCTTAAATTATCGCCATGACCAAACACACTGTATATTCGGGATTGATAATTCTCAAAAAAAGGGCACATTCATTACTCTCCCGTTTCAAGCGTTCAAAGTTAGGGAATAATCCTCAGAATCAGATAGAGATAAATTTCACGTCCTCTAGGCATTCGTTATTACCTCTATATAAAATAATCCAGCCATTATTCCGATTGAAAGGGCTTCTGGGATTTGATTCCTAGATTATTACTTTCGGGATTATATTTTGCACGTGCTTCGGATTTAGCGTTCATCAAAAAGTGTATGCATCTGGAAAATATTCATAACATGAGGTTGTATATTCCGAACTTATACTTCAAATCGTGCTTTGAACCAACAGTGAGAACAATCTCGAGTTTAAAATTTATCGTTGTTATTTATATTCCGAAATGATTATTCACAAGAAATAGGCGACATTATTTACACTCCCGTTTTAAGCGTAAGATAATAACATTCAGAATCGGATGGAGATAAATTTCATGTCTTCTAGGCTTTCGTTATGACCTCCATATAATTGCATCCAGGCATTAAATTGATTGAGACGGCTTATGGGATTTGATTCCTAAATTATTGCGTTCGAGATTATATTTTGCACGTGTTTCGGATTAAGCATTCTTCAAAAAATGTTAGCATATTGCAAAAATCAATAACATGATATTGCATCTTCCGAACATACCGTAAAACGGGGATACTTTGTGACAGTTTTTGAGGTTTTCACACATTTTTAAACACTTCTTGAGCAGATAAAAGGTGAAAAAAATACACAGTAAATATATGTCCTTTCGGCACACAATGAGAATATAATACTGTTGAAAAAAATATTTTGATATAGTCTTTTTCGAATTTGAAATTGTCACAATTTTACCCCGTGCTTCGGGGTAACATTGTGACAAAGCATTATTCGAATAAGAGCACAATAATACCCCTGCCTTTTGAGTATAAAATTACTAAAAATTAAAAAAAAGTATGTGCTCAAATTTTTTGTATAAAAAAACATTAATTAACTTCAACTTTCATTGAAAACAAAAATTAATATTCTGAACAAGGACGAAATAATGAGTAATGAGCTGAAATAAGAGTTAATATTAAGATTGAATGAGAGTAGGCATAAAACTACACACTCACAAATTTTACAAACTGCAAAATTTTCCTGGGATTACAAAATTTCTAAGTGATCAGGTGAGCCTTGTAATGAAAATTTTTCCCTTTTTTTCTCTTTTCCTTCAAAATTTGTTTTAGTTATTGCCAGTTGTCAATCACGCAAAAATCCTCAACTTGTGGCAAAATGGAATTCTTTATTATTCGTTGCTCTTAAAAAGCTTATACTGCTTTTAAATTTTCTGCAGCCTTTTTTTAAATATCTTGTACCAGCTTTTTCAGCAACATGGGATTTCTGTAAGCTCTTGCTCCCAAGCGTCTCTTATATGTTTGAGGCATTCTGGCAAGATTTTGGTCGCAGGCTACATGCAAAAAATTTAAAAAAATCATATGTAATTGTCACAATGTTGCCCCATGCTGCGAACTTTTTTTTTGTTTTCTTCGAAAAAAAAATATTAAAATCAATGATTCTTGACTATAATTTCGAATGTAATATAATAACTACAGGAGCAAATGAACCTATTTACGATTTTAACTGACAATATTTCAGATTTGGCTGTGCAGACGAAAGTTTCCGGCTTTTGAAAAAATCGACAGAATCGGTATGCTCTTCTCATGGCAGTCTACAAGTTACTAGAGAGGCCTACCATACTTATGAAGATATATTTGATTGAGTTGAGATATGTGCTGTCGCCCGGCGACAGAAAAAATTCTCTATGCGCGCGAAACTTGGAAAATATTGGGCAGTTTGTTTCGATTTGCATATTGTCACAAAGTTACCCACTAGTCACAAAGTATCCCCAATTTACGGTAAACTTTAAATCGTATTATACAACTAACAGTAAGACAATCTCGCGTTTCGAATTTATCGAAGAAAAGTTATGTGTATTCCGGAATAATAATGCACAAGAAATAGGAGACATTCCTTACACTCCCATTTCAAGCGTCCAAAGATGGAAAATAACATTCGAAATCAGATAGAGATACATTTCATGTCTTCTAGGCTTTCGTTGTTATCGATATATAATTGCATCCAGACATTATTTCGATTGGGAGAGCTTCTGGGATTTGATTCCTAGATTATTACGTTCGGGATTATATTTTGCACGTGCTTCGGATTTAGCGTTCATCAAAAAGTGTATGCATCTGGAAAATATTCATAACATGAGGTTGTATATTCCGAACTTATACTTCAAATCGTGCTTTGAACCACCAGTGAGAACAATCTCGAGTTTAAAATTTATCGTTGTTATTTATATTCCGAAATGATTATTCACAAGAAATAGGCGACATCATTTACACTCCCGTTTTAAGCGTCCAAAGATAGATAATAACATTCAGAATCGGATGGAGATAAATTTCATGTCTTCTAGGCTTTCATTATGACCTCCATATAATTGCATCCAGGCATTAAATTGATTGAGACGGCTTATGGGATTTGATTCCTAAATTATTGCGTTCGAGTCACTTCGAGATTATATTTTGCACGTGTTTCGGATTAAGCATTCTTCAAAAAATGTTAGCATATGGCAAAAATCAATAAAATGATATTGCATCTTCCGAACATATACTTTAAATCGTATACAACTAACAGTAAGACAATCTCGCGTTTCGAATTTATCGAAGAAAAGTTATGTGTATTCCGGAATGATAATGCACAAAAAATAGGGGACATTCCTTACACTCCCATTTCAAGCGTCCAAAGATGGAAAATAACATTCGAAATCAGATAGAGATACATTTCATGTCTTCTAGGCTTTCGTTGTTATCGATATATAATTGCATCCAGACATTATTTCGATTGGGAGAGCTTCTGGGATTTGATTCCTAGATTATTACGTTCGGGATTATATTTTGCACGTGCTTCGGATTTAGCGTTCATCAAAAAGTGTATGCATCTGGAAAATATTCATAACATGAGGTTGTATATTCTGAACTTATACTACAAATCGCGCTTTGAACCAACAGTGAGAACAATCTCGAGGTTAAAATTTATCGTTGTTATTTATATTCCGAAATGATTATTCACAAGAAATAGGCGACATTATTTACACTCTCGTTTTAAGCGTCCAGAGATAGATAATAATATTCAGAATCGGATGGAGATAAATTTCATGTCTTTTAGGCTTATTAGTCCGGTCTATTTAGACCAAAAATGAGAGTGAAGTTACATAAAGTCCCAACAAGCTGATTTTCTGTGAAGTTGTTCAAAACATAATTATAAACGATGTCTAAAAGTTCCTCATCATTCCCCTGTGAGGAAAAAATTTTATTCTAGGTCAAATGTCAAAAAAATTAGTTTTTCGCGATTTTCAGCAAAACGGTAAGTTTTATCATAAAAGTACCTCAGACAAAAATTGTAGATCATAAAATTATCTATAAAAAATGTATCAATACTTTTTTTCTTACGATCCACCGTTTCTGAGATATAACGATTCAAAAAGTTATAAAAGTCGTTATCGTCATAATATGCACACGTTTTCACGCCACCTATGAGGTAGTGTACTTAGCGAGTAGTTATAACTTTTTGAATCGTTATATCTCAGAAACGGTGGCTCGTAAGAAAAAAAGTATTGATACATTTTTTATAGATAATCTTATGATCTACAATTTTTATTTGAAGTACTTTCATGATAAAACTTACCGTTTTGCTGAAAATCGCGAAAATCATTTTTTTGACATTTGACCTCGAATAAAATTTTTTCCTCACAGGGGAATGATGAGGAACTTTTAGACATTGTTTATAATTGTTGTTTTGAACAACTTTACAGAAATGCAGTTGGTTGGGACTTTATGTAACTTCGAATGTCTAAATAGACCGGACTATATGGGATTTGATTCCCAGATTATTGCGGTCGAGCTTATATTTTGCACGTGCTTCGAATTCAGAGCGTTCATCAAAAAGTGTTAGCGTATTGCAAAAAACAATAACGTGAGACAGAGCTGTGCCGAATCCTTGTGCTCAGTGCTCGTGAAAGCACTGGAAGCATTTTTGTGCTCGTGAGCACTGTGCTCGCGAGCACTTAATTGAACCAGTGCTTAGTGCTTGGTGCTTCGCGAATTTTTCGAAAAAGTGCTCCCAAGCACTTTCAGGAATTATCAAGCACTAAGCCCTTCATGGACTTGTTGGAACATGGAAATGACAGACCGTCGCATGATTCAAATGGATAAGGAATTAAAATATTTTTTTCCATTTCACTTCTATAGATATTGAATTTGTTTATTTGTTCTTGCATTACAAACACTGGTGTTGAAAACAATCTCGCGGTATGTTATAGACTTTCTGGAACAAGTTTTTACGTTCTCCTTATTTTGAAAAGAAGAACAGATTGTTAGATGTTATGACGGAATTTTTTTAGGAAAATTCTATGGAGCAATGCGACCTTCTTTTAACATACGATTCAGGTATCTTACATCATGATTTCAAGTAATTTATTGGCGAATATTCCAGTTACACTTTGTTAACTGAATAAATGCCATATAGAGCTCAGAAAACCATAAGAATCATTTCCATCTAATTTGTTGACAAGACGTCACTGTTTCTCTATAATTTTTTTTGGTATGTCGTCATGGTAACCTGTCTGTATGTTCAGAATTTATCAAAACAATTATTTTGTCGACCTGAAAGGTGATTTTAATCTCTTGTCTTGTGAAATATAAGAGTATATTTCAATCAAGAATTTACATACAATTCATATTGATATCGTCGAAAAAACCTTGTAATCAACCCAGTTATTAATCAAGCGAATGGTCTCGAAAAATTAAGGCATGAGCGGAGCGAACGCTTTAAAATATCTTAACCTTAAGTTGCTCTCTTAAATAACGTAATTGATAAAATATCTATCGAACAACTCGCCGAAAAAACCTATTGTCAATTTCAATTATGTCCAGTTCAAAACATGATAACACTAGATAGAAAAATTCCAAACTTACAGATATTTGGATGGAAAAATATTAAGTTTTATTATGAAAAGTGCTTAGTGCTCGGTGCTCGTGTAAACAAAAACTTTACAGAAGTGCGTAGTAATCGCGAGCATTCTTCAAAAATAAGGGCTTAGTGCTCGAGATTCCGGAGCACTTTTCAATAGGGCTTAGTGCTTTGTGCTCGAAGCACTTTTCTGCAGTGCGTTTCGTATTTATCGAAAAAATATTATCGGTATTCCGGAATGATAATAATTTAAAATAACTAGAAAACATTCATTACACTCCCGTTTCAAGCGTCTAAAGATAGAGAATAAAATTCATAATCAGATAGAGATAAATTTCATGTCTTCTGGGCATTTTCTATGACGTTTATTTGATTGCATTTAGACATTATTTCGATTGGGAGAGCTGCTGGGAATTGATTTCTAGATTATTGCGTTCGAGATAATCTTCTGCACGTGCTTCGGATTCAGCCTTCATCAAAAAGTGAAGGCATCTGGAAAAAATTCATAACATGAGCTTGCCTATTCCAAACATATTAAATCGTGGTGTACAACCAACAGTGAAAACAATCTCCCGTTTCAGATTTATCGAAATAATTTGAGAGAAACTCATTTTCAGAAGGGATGTCCATGAGGTCGCGATAAGGCATGGACAGAGGCTTATGTTGCCTAGTTTTCGTTCAGTCACGTTTCAGATTTCTTTCACGTTCAACGCTGTGAAGCGTTCATTTTCATATATATGAGATGACCTCCATGAGTTCACTGAGGTCAGTATTAAAGAGACGGTTTTTGACCGAACAAAGCTGCTGAAATACACTGCTCCTAAAAATTAACGCACATTATCTCAAATTTATTCTTCAACTGAAGGTGTTCTCAATGATAATTATTTTTATCAGAATTATGCATGCAAATGTTATCCACTTTCATCTTTTTTCTTCAATACGGATGTTTTTTACTGCAGGAATAAAAAAAATGAGATTATTAGATTTTTAATGTATTGGCCCCATTCTGAAATCAGTTGTTCCCGATCAATTCTAGTGATCAATATTTATTATTTTCGGTTGATTTTCTACACTCGATCGCTATGCAACGCGAAACACGCAATTTGACCCAAGAGGAATGTGCCCAACCGGTAGTTTTGCGAGAAGAAGGGTAGACATACACAAGAATTGCAGAAAGGTTTGGAGTTTCCGATACAAGTGTATCCAGAATGTTGCAGCGATTCAGGGAGACAGGTATGTATCTCCGAAGACCTGGACAGGTAGACCACGGGTAACAACTGCCATTCAAGAACGTAACTTGACAGTTTCTTTGTTGAGACAACGGTTGGCAACCGCTCGCCTTCTTCAAAATCAGCTTGAGCAAACTCGTGGGGGGGCAAATTATTACTCAGACAATAAGAAATCGCCTCAGAGAATATGATTTAAGGCCTCGTGTCGCGGCAAGAGGCCCAGCTCTTACCCCAGCCCATCGAAGGGAGCGTTTGGATTTTGCGAGAGAGCATGTCCATTAGGAAGAGGCTGATTGGGAAAGAGTTCTCTTCACAGATGAGTCTAGATTCTGCCTCTACCATTGTGATCGACGTTTCCTTGTCTACAGACGTCTACATGAAAGATATGCTCAGTGCAATTTCCTGAATACTACTGGTTTCGGCGGAGGATCGATTATGGTATGGGGTGGAATATCTTTGACTGCTCGCAAAGACCTAGTGGTCGTTGATAATGGAGCTATGAATGCTGACAGGTATACAGGTTTGGAAATTTACATCTGAAATACGATATACAATGCATCAGACAGCGAATTCTTCCCTCCAGTTGCACAGATGAACAGTCGAGACAATCACTTACTGTAATACATTGAATTCAGTTGTCTTACTTCATTATTCTAGTGTTGTCTCTCTCTTATCGTTTAGAGGAGCGTAATTCTTTAGTATGGTAGGCAACAGTAAATACTTGAATCGAGTATTACGGGCAGCCTGACAAATTAAAAATTCTATACTTGTAGTGCGGGTTCCCTACCATACTGCGATAAGAGAGAGACAAGACTAGATTATTGCAGTAAGTGTCAGTTGCAGGAACGTCCATTAAAATTTAAAGGTCCATTAAATTCTCAATCCTCCATTATTACAAGGAACTAATGGAGGATTAAGGGTTTAATGGACCTTTAAATTTTAATAGACGTTTCTGCAACTGAGCATAAGATAGTTGAATTCATTCAGTTATCGCACTTGATTATCTCGCCTATTCATCTGTGCAACTGGAGGGAAAAATTCTCTGTCTGATGCCTTGTATATCGTATGTTTTCGATGTGAATTTCCAAATCGGTATAAGGAACATTCTTGAAGAGCATGTAGTGCCATTTTCCTCATACATTGGTGAAAATTTAATTTTTATGGACGATAATGCCAGACCCCATCGTGCGCGCATCGTTCAGGAGTATCTTGAATAGGTTGAAGTCTCTCGAATGGAATGGCCAGCAAGAAGTCCAGATCTCAATCCGATTGATCAGGTTTGGGACAACCTCAATAGAGGGCTGAGAAGTTCAGAAAGTCATCCAGCTACTTTTAATGACTTATGATTCCAACTCAGAAAAATCTGGGAAGGATTAGACAAGAACATTTTAAGATCACTCATTTTGAGTATGAACCGTCGTTGCCGAGCTGTAATTGATGTAAGTGGTGGAAATACCAAGTATTAAATCACTTATCAGCATTCTAATATTTTGAAAATTGTTTATTTCTATTCCCCCACTTAAGATTCGGTGAAATCCTGAAGTTTTCTTCCATTTAATGTGTCTTGTTGCGTTCAAAACCTTTCCGAAGGAACATAAAAAATAAGTTATAAAGTCAATGAAGAGTTAACTTTTATTAAAATTGAGATTTTCAGAATGTGCGTTAATTTTTTTGCGCAGTGTATATTCGGGATTGATAATTCTCAAAAAAAGGCACATTCATTACACTCCCGTTTCAAGCGTCCAAAGTTAGGGAATAATCCTCAGAATCAGATAGATAAATTTCACGTCCTCTAGGCATTCGTTATTACCTCTATATAAAATAATCCAGCCATTATTCCGATTGAAAGGGCTTCTTGGATTTGATTCCTAGCTTATTACGTTCGAGATTGTACAGGGTCTTTATAAATGATTATAACAGCACAGTTGGCTTTGGATTACAGAATACCAATCTTTAACCAGAGCATAGCAAGATCACAGAATTCTGTGGTTTGCATAATCCAAAGCCAACTGCGCTGTTATAATCATTTATAGAGACCCTGTATTTTGCACGTGTTTCGGATTTAGCGTTCATCAAAAAGTGTATGCATCTGAAAATATTCATAACATGAGGTTGTATATTCCGAACTTATACTTCAAATCGTGCTTTGAACCAACAGTGAGAACAATCTCGAGTTTAAAATTTATCGTTGTTATTTATATTCCGAAATGATTATTCACAAGAAAAGGGCGACATCATTTACAGTCCCGTTTTAAGCGTCCAAAGATAGATAATAACATTCAGAATCGGATGGAGATAAATTTCATGTCTTTCAGGCTTTCGTTATGACCTCCATATAATTGCATCCAGACATTATTTTGATTGGGAGAGCTTATGGGATTTGATTCCCAGATTATTGCGGCCGAGCTTATATTTTGCACGTGCTTCGAATTCAGAGCGTTCATCAAAAGGTGTTTGCATATTGCAAAAATCAATAACATGAGACAGAGCTGTGCCGAATCCTTGTGCTTAGTGCTCGTGAAAGCACTCGAAGCACTTTTGTGCTCATGAGCACTGCGCTCGCGAGCACTTAATTGAACCAGTGCTTAGTGCTTGGGGCTTCGCGAATTTTTCGAAACGGCTTAGTGCTTAGTAATTCGAAAAAGTGCTCCCAAGCACTTTCAGGAATTACCAAGCACTAAGCCCTTCATGGACTTGTTGAAACATGGAAATGACAGACCGTCGCATGATTCAAATGGATAAGGAATTGAAATATTTTGTTCCATTTCACTTCTATAGATATTAAATTTGTGTATTTTTTCTTGTATTACAAACACTGGTGTTGAAAACAATCTCGCTGTATGTTATAGACTTTCTGGAACAAGTTTTTACGTTTTCCTTATTTTGAAAAGAAGAACAGATTGTTAGATGTTATGACGGAATTTTTTTAGGAAAATTCTATGGAGCAATGCGACCTTCTTTTAACATACGATTCAGGTATCTTACATCATGATTTCAAGTAATTTATTGGCGAATATTTTAGTTACAGTTTGTTAACTGAATGAATGCCATATAGAGCTCAGAAAACCATAAGAAACATTTCCATCTAATTTGTTGACAAGACGTCACTGTTTCTCTATAAGTTTTTTTGGTATGTCGTCATGGTAACCTGTCGACCTAAAAGGTGATTTTAATTTCTTGTCTTGTGAAATATGAGAGTGTATTTCAATCAAGAATTTATATACAACTCATATTGATGTCGTCGGAAAAATCTTGTAATCAACCCAGTTATTAATCAAGCGACTAATGGTCTCGAACTATTAAGGCATGAGCGGAGCGAACGCTTTAAAATATCTTGACCTTAAGTCGCTCTCTTAAATAACGTAGTTGATTAAATATCTATTGAACAACTCGCTGAAAAAACCTTTTGTCAATTTCAATTATGTCCAGTTCAAAACATGATAACACTAGATAGAAAAAATCAAGACATCAAAATCAAAATTCCAAACTAAAAGATATTTGGATGGAAAACATTAAGTTTTATTTTGAAAAGTGCTTAGTGCTCGGTGCTCGTGTAAACGAATTACTTTCCAGAAGTGCGTAGTAATCGCAAGCATTCTTCGAAAAATAAGGGCTTAGTGCTCGAGATTCCGGAGCACTTTTCAATAGGGCTTAGTGCTTTGTGCTCGAAGCACTTTTCTGCAGTGCGTTTCGTATTCATCGAAAAAATATTATCTGTATTCCGGAATGATAATAATTTACAATAACTAGAAAACATTCATTACACTCCCGTTTCAAGCGTCTAAAGATACAGAATAAAATTCATAATCAGATAGAGATAAATTTCATGTCTTCGGGGCATTTTCTATGACGTTTATTTGATTGCATTTAGACATTATTTCGATTGGGAGAGCTGCTGGGAATTGATTCCTAGATTATTGCGTTCGAGATAATCTTCTGCACGTGCTTCGGATTCAGCGTTCATGAAAAAGTGCTTGCCTTTTCCGAACATATTAAATCGTGGTATACAACCAACAGTGAGAACAATCTCTCGTTTTAGATTTATCGAAATAATGTGAGAGAAACTTATTTTCAGAAGGGATGTCCATGAGGTCGTGATCAGGCATGGACAGAGGCTTATGTTGCCTAGTTCTTTTTCAGCCACGTTTCAGCGTTCTTTTACGTTCAACGCTGTGAAGCGTTCATGTTCATATATATGAGATGACCTCCATGAGTTCACTGAGGTCAGTATTAAAGAGGCGGTTTTTGACCGAACAAAGCTGCTGAAATACACTGCGCGAAAAAGTTAACGCACATTATGGAAATCTGAAATTTATTCTACAACTGAAGGTATTCTCAATGATATAATTATTTTTATCAGAATTATGCTTGCATATGTTATCCACTTTCAACGTTTTTCTTCCATACAGATGTATTTTTACAGCAGGAATAAAAAAAGATGAGATTATCAGATTTTTAATGTATTGGCTCCATTCTGGAATCAGTCGTTCTCGATCAATTCTAGAGTCCAATAGTTTTTCTTTCATTTGATTTTCTACACTCGATGACTATGCAACGCGAAACACGCAATTTGACCCAAGAGGAATGTGCCCAAGCGGTAGTTTAGCGAGAAGAACGGTGGACTTACACAAGAATTGCAGAAAGGTTTGGAGTTTCCCATGCAAGTGTATCCAGAATGTTGCAGCGATTCAGGGAGACAGGTACCTAGGTATAAATATACGAAAATCAGGACAGGGTTGACCACGGGTAACAACTGCCATGCAAGAACGTTACTTGAGAGTTTCTTTGTTGCGACCACGGTTTGCAACTGCTCGCCTCCTTCAGAATCAGCTTGAGCAAACTCATGGGGTGCAAATTAGCACTCAGATGATGAAGAAATCACCTCAGAGAATATGATTTAAGGCCTCGTGTCGCAGCAAGAGGCCCAGCTCTTACCCCAGCCCATCGAAGGGCGCGTTGGGATTTTGGGAGAGAGCATATCCATTGGGAAGAGGCTGATTGGGAAAGAGTTCTCTTCACAGATGAGTCTAGATTCTGCATCTACCATTGTGATCGACGTTTCCTTGTATACGGATGTCTACATGAAAGATATGCTCAGTGCAATTTTCTGAATACTACTGGTTTCGGGGGAGGATCTATTATGGTATGGGGTGGAATATCTTTGACTGCTCGCAAAGACTAAGTGGTCGTTGATAATGGAGCTATGAATGCTGATAGGTATATAAGGAACATTCTTGAAGAGCATGTAGTGCCATTAGCCCCATACATTGGTCAAAATTTCATTTTTATGGACGATAATGCCAGATCCCATCTAGCGCGCATAGTTTAGGAGTACCTTGAATAGGTTGAAGTCTCTCGAATGGAATGGCCAGCAAGAAGTCCAGATCTCGATCTCAATCAATTGAGGTTGTCCCAAATCTGCTCGATTGAGCAGATTTGGGACAACCTCAATAGAAATCTGAGAAGTTCAGAAAATCATCCAGCTACTTTTAATGACTTAGGAATCCAACTCAGAAAAATCTGGGAAGGTTTAGATCAGAACATTTTAAGATCACTAATTTTGAGTATGAACCGTCGTTGCCGAGCTGTAATTGGTGTAATTGGTGGAAATACCAAGTATTAAATCACTTATCAGCATTCCAGTATTTTGAAAATTGTTTATTTCTCTTCTTCCACATAAGATTTGGTGAAATCCTGAATTTTTCTTCCATTTAATGCGTCTTTTCTCGTCCAAAACCTTCCCGAGAGAACATAAAAAATAAGTCAATGTGGAGTTAACTTTCATTAAAATTGAAATTTTTCAGAATTTCTTTGCGCAGTGTATATGTTTTTTATGTATTTTATAGGCGAATTTAATAAGGTTTTTTGTTTATTCTGAAGGGTTCAGTTGAGTTGCTTATGCTAGACTTCGCCCTTACTCTGTGAATGGATTCTCTTTTTTAACATTCAAATAAAGACACTATTATCTATATTCCGGAATGACAGTTCGCAAGAGGAGAGTCACATTCATTACAATCCTTTTTTAAGCGTCTAAAGATAGAGAATAAGATTGAGAATCAGATAAAATAAATTTCATTTCTTCTAGGCTTTCGTTATTACCTCCATATAATTGCATCCAGACATTATTCCGAGTGAAAGAGCTTCTGAGATTTATTCCTAGATTATTGCGGTCGATATTATATTTTTTACACATGATCCAAATTCAGGGTTAATCAATATTGGAAAAATTCTTAACGTGAGATTTCATATTCCAAACATATACTTTAAAACGTGGTATACAACCAACAGTGAAATCAATCTCTCGTTTCAAATTTATCGAAAAAATGTAATCTATATTCGGAAATGATAATTCAGAAAAAATAGGCCACATTAATTACACTCCAGATTCGAGCGCCGAAAGATGTAGTATAAAAAAGAACCCTTAGAATAAGAGAGGGATGAATTTCCTGTCTTCGAGGCATTCCTTATGACCTCTATATAATTGCATCCAGACATTATTCCGATTGGAAGAGCTTCTGGGATTTGATTTCTAGATTATTGCGTTCAAGATTATATTTTGCACGTGCCTCGGATACAGGGTTCATCAAAAAGTGCCGGCATATGAAAAAAATAAATAACATAACATAACAATAACTCGCATATTCCGAATATATTCTGCATTTCGTGTACAATCAATAGTGAGAATAATATTAATCAATAAATTATACAGGGTGTTAGCGAATAAGTGCGACAAACTTCAGAACATAATTTTGCAAAACAATAATGGCATCGTGCTCTATAATTTTCGTCCTCAAATGCTCTCCTTTCCGAATTAGGAGGTTGTACGTAAAAACTTACACTTATTCATGAATTGTTCTTTCAATTCACGACATAAAATTCCTTCTTTTGTGCGCTCTATCTCCTTAAACGAGTGCTATATATTTTTGTCTGTAATTTTCGAATTTTGAGCCGGAAGTGGTTCCAAACGATTAGGTTAGACTGCTTGATGACGAATTCGTAGTCAAATTCAATTCTGTCCTTGGGGCCGTCCGACCGGCCTTCAGCACAATAACTTTCGAAGGGATTGTCCTAGAGACTTGAAATTTTGAGGATGAGTTCGGGTCCCAAATACCACGATTAGGTTCTTTAACCAGCCAAATCGTACAGGGTGTTCCATAAAATATGGCCATTCAAACTTTTTGTTTTTCAATATCCGGAAATACGGAACCAATCGGAATGGAATGTCACGGCCAAATGTAAGATGGTGATAATAAGCCTCATGCTGATTTTTTGGCCATAGTGTGAACAGAACCATAGAATATTCAATTGGAATATTGAAAAAAAAACTTGATATTTTCAAAAAAGATATCCGATTCGAGTGAATTTTTTTTTGGTTAATGGAGATCGATATTGTGAATGTTCATCCAAAATTTCGTGATCATAGTTTCAACAAAACTATAGAAAATTCAATTGGAATATTGAAAACAAATCTTCATATTTCCTTAACAGGATATCCGATTTGAGTGAATTTTTTTTCTGTGAATAAAGATTGACATACTGAATTTTTATGCAAAATTGTGTGGGGATTGTGCCAACAGGACCATAGCAAATTTAATTGGAATATTGAAAGAAGAATCTTTATATTTCCATAAAAGAATATCCGATTTGATGAAATTTATTTTGAGAATCAAAACTACTCTACTTAATTTCTAAAACACCTTATTGGTTTTCACCCCCAGTGTTTGAAACAGAAATAATTTAAAAAATTTCAATTAAGATGAAGTGCTCCTGCGAGAATCTTTGGACTTATTTGTCAGGAGCAAATTGGTCTTGGAAAAATTGTTGCCTAACAGTTAAACTGAAGAAGGAAATAAATGAAGAGGACAATGTAACGTTTCGGTTTCTATATCAGACTGTTTTACTGTTAGGCAACAATTTTTTCAAGACCAATTTGCTACTGACAAATAAGTCCAAAGATTCTCTCAGGAGCACTTCATCTTAATTAAAAATTTTTAATAATTTCTGTTTCAGAGACTGGAAGTGAAAACCTATAAAGTTTTTAGAAATGCAGAATCCTCCCAGAATATATTTCAATCGATATCTACTCTACTGAATCTTCATGCAAAATTTCAAGAGGATCGCATCTGCAGAATCATAGAATTTAATTTTATGTATCTTAAATTCTTATTTCAATTTCTTCCTCGAAAAATTCTAAAGAAGTATTTGAAAAAATCACCCTGAACTGTCAAAAGTCTTGGCTTCCCTAGTTTAATCAAGAAATAAACAATCTATCATCTGAAAATGAGATAAATATGTTTTCTGATTTCAAATTAAATATATTTGATAGAACATTTTTTGTTATTCTTTGTTTGATGCAGGAGGAGACAACATAGGAAAAATTAGTGAAAAAAATCTAAATATTCATCTCACCACTGAATCCCAATTCAATATTCCGTATAACCACTTCTTCTTTCGACAATTGCCAATATGCGAATCAAGTCTTTTCAAGAATATCCTTATATATTATTTCTGGAGGGCTAAACTCAAGTCTTCAAAGTCGTGGGAGGAAATACAAAATCTGAAATTCGTATTACAATTCCTTCCTTGAAAACTTCTAGTGAAACACTCAGTTGTAATTTAACTGCGCTCGAGTGCCTTTTACAGTTTAACTTGCATAAGAGCAGATTTGTCAAAAATTATCGATTCATTTTCATTGCAAGAGTTAAATTTAATAAGAAAAGTTTGTGAATCCATCAAATCGTATTGTGTCGCTGTAAGTTGCTGTCACAGTTTTCATGTTACTCTAATAAGTAATAAACGTTCATAATTACATCTGCATTTATTTTAAAGGACCTGATAATTTTGCACAAGTGCGAATTATAGATAATTTGCACTATTGCAAAATTATCGCCTAATTGTATGCTCATTGGCTAAAACAACAATAAAAAATCAGTCGGAACATTGTTATCTGTCGAATTTGACAGATGAATAAAATTTTCAAAAAAATCACCCCGCATATTATGTATATTTCGATGGATTATTATTGATCGAAATGCTAATAGAGGTAGAATATCAATGAGGATGAAGATGTGTTTTCCGATTAATTATATCGAAGCACCTGGTCTGTATCTAATTCTGCAGAACTTTCTGTAATATGAGAGGAACAGAGATAATTATTCCGAGAGAACTCCTAATTTCAACAATAACAGTATAAAGTGATCACTAATGAGAATACATAAAATTCAATCTACTGAGAAAGATAATCATTTCGAAGTTGGACTTCACGAATTTGATCATAACATTGTACTGGGTGGTCAACTAAGGAATTGCTATTTAAAAGCACTCTAAAATTATTTTGAGTAGGAATAGAAAAGTGGTTGTTCTCAAACGAAGGAGGGGTTCTAGAAATTCAATCGCCATGGTTCGCTGGACGGGTGAGGAGCGTTCATTCTGTGTGCTCGCTTATGAAACCCATTTTCATCTCAACGGCTATGTAAACCAACAAAATTGCCGGTATTGGTCTTCAGAAAACACCAAAGAGAAACATAAAACCCAACCCAACTAATAGAAAGAATATATAGTTGCTTGGACGGAAACAGAGTTGGTATGTGCGTTTTTGTAGATCTCACCAAGGCCTTTGACACTGTGTCACATGAAAGGTTGCTCCGAAAACTATACTTAAACGGATTCAGGGGAAAATCATATGAATTAATGAAAAGTTATTTGTCAAACAGGGTACAACAAGTGGAAATAGCAGGCACAAGAAGTTTACCAAAAACAGTAAAGTATGGAATACCAGAAGGATTAGTGTTGGAACCTATATTGTTTATTATATATGTAAACAGTTTCCTGCTCATGTAAAAAAAGGGAGAAGCCATCAGTTTCGCGGACGACACCGTTATCGTGTACGAGGGTAACACCAGGGAAGAGCTGAAAAAAGAAACTGAAGAAGATCTGATAGATGTGAGTATGTGGTTCAAAGAGAATAAGCTCACAATGAATCTCAATAAAACTAAATACCTCACTTTTGCCCCTTATAAATCAGGACAGCCACACATGGGAAATCTGGTGATCGAAGATTCTGTAGAGATAGCAGAAACTGATCAAGTGAAATATCTGGGAATAATAATTGACAATAATTTGAAATGGGACAAACATATAGATTACCTATTGGTGAAACTTAGATGTTTACTCTCTAAGTTCAGGTTTCCTAAAAACTACCTTGAAGTCCCTCAGTTGAAAACAGTATACAATGCTCTCTGTCGCTCTCAAATATCATACGGCATTATAGGATGGGGTGGAGCATATAAGTCTCATATGAAAAGAGTGGAAGTTATACAAATGTGGCTGCTCCGCGTGATCTATAATAAATCCCTCTTGTTTCCGATGAATTTCGGATGAATTGTATGCTTTATCTGAGGTTATGAATCCTTCTCAAATGTTTGTTCTACAGATATTGTATAGTATAGGCACTGGAAAAATAAAACTGAGACCTTCTGAATGTAAATATGACACAAGAGGAATAGAAAATAAATCATTCAAAACAAGAGCTGAAAAACGAATAGGTCAGAGAAGTTTCAGCTACTTGGCTCCTCGTATATATGACCTGGTTCCCATGAACATAAAGAACATCAAGAATCCTATGGCCCAAAGAAATAAAATTAAAAATTGGGTAATGGAAAAGGGAAGAAATTACTTCGATACTTTAATAAATCCACCATGAAATAAAAAAAAAACCTATCATTGAAAAATTGTTATAACTGTATCCAATCGTTCTTTGATATATGCTCAGATTATGTATTCTGTCAAATGGACAACTGTTATTAGATAGTTTCAGAAGATTTTGTTTATTTACTTTTTTGCTAATTACTATTTCATTTATTTGCTGAAGATGGCTACTGTAAAATTTCAGGAGTAATGCAAATAATCATGTAAAGGCTCACGCCTCCGTGAAAATGTTTATACCTGTAGCTTGCACAGAAATAAACTTTATTATTATTATTATAATTGCATGGTCTGAAGGTGACACTTTGGTCTGTAATACACGCACAAGGCATTATCGGCCTGTATTTTTTCGAATACGGACGCGACCGAGCAGTAACAATGGATTTTGATCGTTATGTGGACATGTTCAACAATTTTTTTGAACCAGCGCTTCAAGACTTTGATGGATACAATCAGGATACTTGATATCAGCAAGATGGGACACTTGTTTTACTTCAAATCGGTCTTTACCTGTTATTCAAGCATTTTTTATTAAAAATTGATTTTTCGTCGTGGAGACCTTCCATGGCCTTCGTGAAGCCCGGACTTGACTCCTTGAGACTTTTACTTAATTATGGTGACTACTCGAAAGTGTAGTCTACCGCAACAATTCCCGCACTGTAATTGCTCTGAAGGAAAATATCTATCAGGAAATTCAAGCCATCGGTTCAGAAACTTTGCGACGTGTTTTTCTAAATTTGGGGGTTCGAGTCGAAGAGTGTCAGCAGAATAAAGATAGACATTTGGACAGCCTAATTTTCAATAAATGAATTCCCAAAAGGCTGAGCATTATTAGTAAAAAAAAAATTGAAATTGTCTTGATAGTTTTTGTTTTATTTCTCTTTCAAATCGGATTTCTCTAGTTGACCACCCAGTATGTATTTGAGTAGCATAATATACATAGCCCGACAATAAAGCAGCAGCTGGACACTGGCATATATGGGGGGGGCGTACCAAAAAATGAATGAAGAAAACTGAACCTTCGATTCTTAATTAAAAATTGCATCTAACCTAATCTGACCATTGGATCATTTGATGGTGTAAGCAACTCGGGCCCCCCCAGAATTTTTTTCTGTATACGGCACTGGGACAGATCACAACGATGGTGGGTGGTCGAGATTCGATAGATGGCAAGTGAGAACCAGTTGGGTCATACTATAGCTTTACATTTGTGGAAAATAAAGAGGAGATTCTCATCCCGGAGTTGGTAGCTGAAGAATAAAAGATTAACATCCAGTTGGGCTTTACTATATCAGAATTTAATTTAACTATACAGGGTGTCCAGGGGATTGCCATCAATATTTTTTTTAGATTCCTAAGATATGTGGCTATCCGAAATACTCCATGTATATAATGCGATTACTTGTAGTTCTCCAGTTAGGATTTTTTGAGTGTTTTTTAAATGTATTTCGTCAGCAAGGTTTGAAAAATTCATACCTTTGCATGCTGAGTGTATTTTGCAGTTTTTATTTTCTTAACTTTGCTGTGATAAAAAAATTATTCAACTTCCTAAAAAACTCGAAAAAGGCTAGAAAGCTTGGACTTTAGGTTTAAGTGGGTTGTACTCAACATTCATTTTCGATTTAGAAATACAAAAAGGTGTACCTATTATAGCTTCTGGCTATGTTTTAAAAATTCGCGGAATCCTAAGTCAAGTCATAGGAAAAAAAAGGACTTGACCGGACTTTTTTTGAAAGGCGGACAGGCTGAAAACCATTGAAACCCGATAAAAGTTGTTTTTCTTCTTTTTATCATTTTTATGGTGAATTAAACTTGAAAATGAATTTTTAAATTGATTTCAATTGACAGAAAAACTCCGACATTGTAGTAAGAATCAATATTTAGATTATAAAGGAAATATAGAGAGTCGTACTTTTTTAATATTTATATTTCATGTAGGTATATTATACCGAACATACTCATTTAAGAATATACATATATTTAAGAGCAGTATGTAGGTAGGACATACTTTCGGAAACAAATAATGACATCTCTAAACTATTTTTTTTCTGAATGATTCATGTTCGATTGTTTCCTAAGGGTTTCGCAATAATCGTGCAAACATTTTTGCATTTTCAGGTAGCAGTATTCTTACTTTTTCGGCTGATATTCATCATACTGAACATTATTTTTTCAACGTTGTTATCATATGTTCTTCGGAAAAATAGTGATATTATTATACAGGGTGTCCGACGAATAACTGTACATACTCTTACCAGAGATCGAGTTGCACTAGCTGAATACTGATTGACTATAAAAAATTAATTTCTGGATTTCCCTAGAAAACTACAGGGTTTTTTTCCAACTTCATGGAAATACTTAGACCATCATGAAATCCAAACTTATTGACGGATATTATTGAAACTTGGGGGTTATTGGCACATGCTAAGGTTGAGTCAGAAATACATAAAATATTTCCTTATTTCAGGGCCGGACTCCTTAATCTTCATTTTAAAGTGTTGAGGGTAAAAAAACACTTTGTATTTCGAATTACGAATAATTGATTCACTTTTTAGAAAGAAGCTAAACAATGCATCAATTTGTGGTATCGCTTAAAGTTGTCACATCAACAATTATTTTTTTATGCATTTTTGAATTTGGAAAAAGTTCGAAAAATTGAATCTATTCACTTGAACAGGACTGAGTCACCTTGTGGAGGTCGAAAATAAATAATAAATTTTCTCTAAAAAGTCACTGAAGGTGAGGAAGACTATAATAATTTGTTGATATACTGAGTGGCCACCCTAGACGCGGATCTCATTGCGATGTAGTGAATGAAGGTATATATATACATAAACATATTTTAAAATTATTCGTATGTATACCGGGTGTTCATTGGAAGAAGTGTCACTTTGATACGGTATACATACGAATAATTTCGAAATATGCTTATGTATACCCTATACATGTCGCTAATAATTTTTTCTCGCAATATATCGTTATTCACTCCATCGCAATAAGATACGCGTCTAGGGTGGCCACCAAGTATATCAACAAATTATTATAGTCTTTCTCACTTTCAGTGACTTTTCAAAGAAAATTTATTATTTATTTTCGACCTCCACAAGGTGACTAAGTCCTGTTCAGGTAAATAAATTCAATTTTTCCAACTTTTTCCAAATTCAAAAATTCATAAAAAAATAATTGTTGATGTGACAACTTTAAGCGATACCACAAGTTGAAGCATAATTTAGCTTCTTTCTAAAAAGTGAATCAATTATTCGAAATACAAAGTGTTTCTTTCACCCTGAACACTTTAAATGAAGATTAATGAGTCCGGCCCTGGAATAATGAAATAATCGATGTATTTCTGATTCGACCTTAGCATGTGCCAATATCCACCTAAGTTTCAATAATATCCGTCACCAAGTTCGGATTTTATGATGGTCTAAGTATTTCCATGAAGTTGGAAAAACACCCTGTAGTTTTCTAGGGAAGCCCAGAAATTAATTTTTTATAGTCAATCACTAGTCAGCTAGTGCAACTCTATCTCTGGTAAGAGTATGTACAGTTATTCCCCGGACACCCTGTATAAATGTCCTGCGACTTCTGCAGTTTTCGAAGCCTTTGAGACAAAAAATTCTGACTAAAACTAGAATCTTTTTTTCAGCTATGGTTGTGAGATTCATAACGAGGAGATACATTGGAGAATACGATCCTAGTTTAGAAAAAATATACACCTATCACACAGTCATTGACAACGAAATGGTATTTTTCGATATTTTGGACACAGCTGGTCAACCCCATGTAAGTAATTATATTTGAAGTTCATCACTCATGAGTTTTAATTTACCTAAAAGATTTTCTTATTCTTAAATACTAGTACACTTTGTAAAATCAAGCTCGACAGTTGAAAGAATGAACAAAATCGGTAGCGTTCTATTCTTAAATAGTTTTGAGAATGAAATCTAGCAAATGGTGTCCATAAATGTTAATGATGTTAATAGATTTCGGAAATATCGGACAACTTTGTCCAGAATTTCGTTTGCTCCCTGAAATTTTTTTATGACGAATAATATACAAATGCGTGGAAGGCGATTCTTCGATGAAAATAAGCAGGGGTAGTTCATATATTCTTTTTTCGAAATCGAACTCCCTTCCAAGATAAAATACGCTTTCGTAAAGGGATGACGAGTTGACAGTTTCAAATTTTTTTACGGCTTCTCAAAAACACTTAGTCATAAAACTACTCATAATTCATTGAGTAGATGTTACCCACACAATTTTTTTTTTGATTCCATAACTATTGAAAATACCAACCCCTTATGATTTTCCTTCAAAAATTGTTGTCGTGGGATATTCTCGAAAAATAAAATTATCTTATGGTTTCTCATTGATTTTTCGTTTTCAAAATTTCGATACAGTCGATACTTCTCTCGTAAAAAATAAAAACTTACAAGCAGTTATGGATTATGATCACTGTTTACTTGAAGACATCCCAGAAAATATCAATTTAATCCCATTATAGAATTTCATAGAACTAACATAACCATAAAATATGGTTCACCTATCTGTATACTCAACGAAACAGCTGAAGGTTTATAGCACATTAGTATTTAATGGATCCATAGAAGGGTTTTATGGTGATGTTGAATTGATTTGGCGTTAACTAATGGGGAAACCTGCTATCATTTTCATCAGAAATCAATACAACAGAAATATTCTTTTCTACAAACGTACCTTAACAACGACCCCTCCGCATTGTTTTCGCTTTAAAAATTAGGTATACTCCGTTCAAATATATATAGTATTCGTTTTGAAGAGTTTCGAGCTCTTGAGCTGTTCCAGTGCTTGTGCGCAACCAATGGCAAGCCGTATTTCGAGCTTTTGAGTTACTGCTTCCTTGAGTTCAAATCAGGATATTTTAGAGCCGACGATTTATTAGATTCATCTTATGAAGAAATCGATTCATGATGAAGAAAGTTTCAAAGGAAACTTCAAATACGAAATGTAGATTTGTGAAACCGGTAGATCTACCTTTCTAAGTAGAATAATTTAACCGGTAGATCGATTGAACCGATAGATCAGATGAACAGTTGGTCATTCGAATCGTTTTGTATACGTCGATAAATCATCATTGGTTATTGATGTTCATAGATATTTGATCTATTCCTGGGTATCTGTCTGACTACACTACACACCCTCTATATACTCAGAGCGTCTATTGAACATTTATAAGAAAAGTGATACAAATGTTTTGTATCATTTCCTGGCGTATTTTTTCCTAAAATACGAATAATCCTCGAATTTTGTTCTCATTACGTTATTATTATTATTACAGTGAAAAGGGAAATTCGGTTTAGTAGAAGCCTCAAATATCACTGCGACCTGATATTATGCTTTTGATTGGTGAAATGTTAGGAATTCGTTGAATGAACGTTGAAGTTGATGATTCCATATGGACTTACCTATTCAAATAACGTTTTCCACTCGAAACGAACAAATTTTTACATCAGACGTACCTACCTATGTCAAAAATATTTTGTTCTTCCTGGTTATTTCAGAATTCCTGACAAATATCCTCATTAATAAACGTTAAAGAACTACTCAAAAACGATATTCGTACCTTGTTTGATTCGGATCTGTTCTTTTTGGTTCTCAAAATTGCAAATTTTCTAGAGCTTTTTGACCTTTAAACTGAATTGACAATTGTCACGTACTTTCTTATAATTTGATAGTTTCTGGAACAAATATTTTTAGTAATAAACGTTATAAAACGATTAAAAAACGATATTCATACATTGTTTCATTTGGATCTGGCCTTTTTCTTCTGAAATGAGGAATTTTTTGGAAGCACTTCCCTCTCCTAAGGAGACCTGACAGTTGTCACTGAATTCGATGTCATAAATAATGAAATTTTCAGAAATGTCAGAAATTTACCAATTTCTTACTTTCTTCTTGATATCTTGAAATTTTTCCTGAATTTTCTCTGCTACAAACCTCGCGGAGCCCGAGACCTTTCCAACGAATGCAAAACCGTTGAAATCGGTTCCTGCGTTCTGGAGTTATAGCGTCAGGGAGGAAAACCCGACTTATTTTTATATAGTAGATTTTTGTATGTGAAAATTACACTGCTTTCGAACCATAGCATAGCATCTACTAGGTAGGTATGTATGCGCAAGAATGTATAAAAAGCTATCAAGAAGACTTTATGGAGTTGTGAATATTATATCATGATTCGTCTTGAGCATATAATGGTTTCGTTCGTCACATAATATTTGCTTCAGAACTCTTTCTTTATTCATTCGCACTTCTATTGACTAATCAAACTGATAATTCTCGAATACTTTTAAGATAGATACCGTAAGTTTCCACTGTTCAAACACTGATATTTTTATTCAATTCGAGGATTGAATCTGTAATGTGAAATGACAATCTTTCTTCGTTAGGTATTTAGAACTGTCTGAATTGCTCTATCAATTTGTCAGTTTTCAGATGAAAATTGACATTGTAAGAAATCCGCGATTTATACATCTTTGTTGTAATATTGACAACATTGCGTATCAATCTGACAAGAAAATAACAACATAACCTAAAATTTGCCAAATTGTCGTGGCCATTCGACGGCTCAAACTTTCGTGAACGGACTATATGTTAAGAAATTTCCCAATGAATATTTTCTATATCTTTTTAAACCTCACGATCATGTCGTTTGGATCTTCAATGTTAGGAATTGATGTGCGAGATTTCTTCTGTATCAGAAAACAAACAACAAATAAAGTACCAATTCAGAACATCTTCCATAGCAATGCCAAGTTCTCCGGTCTCATTTCCGCTTGAGTTGCCACGGAAAGGAAAGCAAACAGATGAAATTTTCATTACCAACTCCCTATCGGCACCCGGAAATAATTTCTATCATAATAAGGTAGGTTCCGGGTAGACTATTCTAGAGAGCGAACCGCAAACTGTTGGCCAACCACAAACAACAGAATGAATTAGATGGGACTCTGCTCTACTATGGTCATATTTATGGAGCACACCGTACGATTTGGCTGATTAACGAACTTAACCGCGGCATTTGGGAACCGAATTCACTTTGAAAATCTCAAGTATCTAGGACAATACCTCTGAAAGTTATAGTGCTTACGGCCGGCCGGACGACCCCTTGGACAGAATTGAAATTGACCACGGATTCGTCATCAGGCAGTCGACCTCTATTGTTTAAGATCATTTCGGTTCGGAATTCGAAAATTACAGACGTTTGTACAAAACGAAATAGCACTCGTTTAAGTAGAACAAGCGCTCAATTAGACTTTTCAGTCTGTCAATTGACACTTTTCAATCTGTCAATTGACAGATTAATCTGACGGTTCTCGGCTGACTCTAATAGGGGGGCTGCCTATGAGGAAGCTGGATAACTGAGAGAAAGAAGAAGATTAATATGACAATTCAATAGGTTCTCTATTTCTATTTCGATGCTTGTCAGGAATCAACTGACAGACGTGTATGGGCTCTGTGAAGTTAGCGAAAAGGTGTAAGACATAGACTAACTAAACGGAGAATAGATGAGACACTAGTAGAACAAGCTTCAACGCCATCTGTTTTTGTACAACATTACTAATTCGTGAAAAAAGCTCCATTGAAAAAGGAATCTGTATCGTAAAGCTGCCTCAAAAAGAATTCTGTAGTGCACCTTTGAATAGGTAGGTACACCCATATACAAGAGGCAAAAAGTTTTTTGATATTCAATTTCCAAAAGGAAATCAGAAATGGATTTGTGCAAGTTATCGATGAGTGAGGAAATTTATTTTCATGAAAATAATACCTGCAACGAACTTTCATCTGATTTTCTTTTGGAATCGAGAAATGAGGATCAATAATCAAATTCTAGATAGAATAAAAATTTATTAACTGAAATAGGTATCACCAATTGAAAATACAGATTTATTTCATAAATATCTAATCAATAAACTAATAATTGCATTGAAAACATTTTCAAAAACTAACATAATGAATTCAATAATACAAAATATGAGTATTTACCTACTAAACTTATTCAATACATGAAAAACTTTTTTGAAAACTACGAGTATCTTAATTCTTATAGGTAACAGAATATACATATAAATTTTATAATTACCTTCTTGCATCTCGATTTTCACATCCAATAACACAGCACGTCTTCACTCTTGCAGGCATATCGAAATTTATTATATTTCAAAAAGAACGTGTCAAACCACTCCTTGTGTCAGTTGATAATTCAAAGGTTTTTTGATAATAATGATTTTACATTACTATTTTCTCGATAGGATTTCCATGAATGCAACGACATCTAACTATCAAATTGAAAATAATTTTTTCGTGTATTAGTCTCCTCCTCCGACAGATGGCGCGGAATATACGAGTGGCTCATCTAATTGTTTAGTTTGTCTATGGTGTAAGAATCCATTCTAACACTACGTTCAATATTCGGTCCCTAATTAGTGCCCATTAGTGCCTCCTCAACCTACATTCCTACATATTGACAATCCAAGTATTCAGTGCTGATTTCACGCTCAGCATGAACATTTTCAATTTGGCTATGGAATGAGTAAACCAATATTTAGTGTCTAATTAGTGCTTTTGAACCAAAGGAAAAAAATTAAGAAGAGCCCTGAGCAGGAGCTTTTGAGCGCTCGTTCTTTGGTGGAGAAATAAGTCTGTTACCTCGAAATTTTATATGGGCTTTGAGATTGATAACAAATAGATAAATGCTGAATCTCAGCACAATTCAGTATATCTGTTTTGATTCACAAATAAATTTCACTCGAATCGGATATTCTGTTATGGAAATGTGAAGATTCTTCTTTCCATATTCCAATTGATTTTTCTATGGTTCTGTGCATGAAGATTAAGTTTATTTATTTTTATTTACAGTTTTGACATTTCTTTTAGTGCTTCTGAATACTTTTTGTACGGTTGCCTTGGGGATTGAACATTAAATTAGCATAAATTGAGCATTAAAATGGGCCATCAATGATCAATTTCGTACACATTAAAATCGCCTTTTATTTTGAGGTCGGCGGAAAAAATTTAATTGACAGATCCAAAGTTTAAATAGACAGATTTAATCAGTATATTCACAAATTTTTATTTCATCGCAGTGGCACTAATACCCCGTCGTAGAACTGTACTAACACATGGGCTGAAAAGTCCCGGGCCTAACAAAGAAAACACAATTTTTTTGGTTCAAAATTAGCTTTATTCATCAACATAATCTCCATCAAGAGCAACGCAATCATTCCAGCGTCGCTATAACATTTCAATACCACTCTTGTAGAACGATTTATCTTTTGCCTCAAAATAGGCCTAAGTTTCATCAATAACCTCTTCATTCGTTCGAAATTTCTTACCGGCGAGCATTTTTTTCAGGTCTGTGAACAGCCAGTAGTCGCTGGGAGCCAAATCTGGCGAATACGGTGGATGAAGAAGCAATTCGAAGTTCAATTCACGTATTTTTGCCATTGTTTTGATCTATTTGTGACACGGTGCATTGTCCTGATGAAACAAAATTTTTTTCTTTGCCATATGCGGTCGTTTCTTTGCAATTTCGGCCTTCAAACGCTCTAATAACGCTATATAATATTCATTGTTGATGGTATTTCCTTTCTCAAGATAGTCGATGAATATTACATCATGCACATCCCAAAATACCGAGGCCATAACCTTCCCAGCCGATTGTTGTGCTTTCGGGCGCTTTGGACGAGGTTCACCAGTTGCTGTCCACTCAGATGAAGATCGTTTTGATTCCGGAGTGAAGTGATGGATCCATGTTTCATCCATTGTCACATATCGACGCAAAAATTCCGGTTTGTTACGTTCAAACATGACCAAACACTGCTCAGAACGTTCTCGTTTTTGGTCGACAGTGAGCAAACGCGGCACCCACTTTGAACAGAGCTTTCTCATATCCAAATGCTCATGTAATATGAAGCCAACACGTTCTTTCGATATCTTCACGATGTCAGCTAACTCACGCAACTTCACTTTCCGATCATTCGAAACGATTTTGTGGATTTTCTTGATGTTTTCTGGTGTTACCACCTCATTTGGACGTCCACAGCGTTCTGCATCATCGGTGTCTCTACGACCACGTTTGAAGTCAGCAAACCAACGTTTGATTGTTGTTTCTGATGGAGCGGAGTCCCCATAACACTTATCAAGCCATTGCTTTGCTTGAACGGTATTTTTTCCTATCAGGAAGCAGTGTAAAATCAAAACACGAAATTGTTTTTGATCCATTGTTATGAAAACGAAAATGGAAAAAACTCTCAACACAATAACTCACCACCTAATGAATCGAATGTCATGAAATTTTGACAGCTATTTCATGAAGGTTGGTATCAACTGAAAAAAAGGTTACTGCAATAAAACTAGCGCCATCTATATGTTAGGCCGGGACTTTTCAGCCCATGTGATATATTTTATTATTGTTAGTATTGATTGAAAATTACCGAAAATTATGCAGATATTGAATACTTCATTAGACGATTTCTAGCGAGTTTCATCAGCAGTAAAAAAAGCCAACTCAAAACACACCCTGTTCAACCAAAAACATAGTATACTGCCCCGGATAGTGAGGTAAAAATTGGAAAAAATAGTCTTAAGTTTGATTTCACAAGAAAATTCAGGAGTGAATCAGCCTCTTTGTTGTCTCCATGTTGAGCATTCGGTAGAGCTAACAGCGGATGAGAAAATATATATAATTAAT
This sequence comes from Propylea japonica, assembly GCA_013421045.1. Classification (NCBI taxonomy): domain Eukaryota; kingdom Metazoa; phylum Arthropoda; class Insecta; order Coleoptera; family Coccinellidae; genus Propylea; species Propylea japonica. Next base: position 39,454,220 of record CM024242.1, on the reverse strand, counting down.
TTGATTAGTACATGGTTTGGATGATGGGGTTCTGGAAATAATTGTTATAGAATTGCCTCTCTTAAATGAACCATTCAGGACAAACATCTTTTCCCCTCTTTTCCCATCTACTTTTAGTGTTGTGTAGGATCTTTCAGAGGCAGATTTTCGTATATAACCTTTTTTGAACAGTTGAAGCCTGAAGGAACTCTGACCCCTTAAATCAGTTTTCAATTATACTTAAGAACAACGGCTCGAATTTCTTGAAATTTTCAGCTGAAAATAAAGTTCACTTCTGCTAGCTGCTCGCCGCATCTCTTGCGAAAGCGGCCTTGTGTAATTGTGAAACCCATTTATTCTCATTCTTGTCAACGAAGTAAAAAAATAAGATGGGAGGATTGGGACGATTCGCCTCTCTCTGGGACCAATTACTCGCTTTCGCTTTCTTGGCAGTTTTCCGTTACACGTGTACCTTCCTTCACTGAATCAGAAAATATTGCTATATTTCTCCAGAAGAAAAACGATGCAAAGTGGCGCAAAGCCAATTTTTTCTCATTGTGAATATGGCTCTATCCATATAGAGGGGGGCAAAATTCGTTTTTAACAATGCAAGCAGAGAATAATACACTCACCGGCAAAATAATCAATCCACTCAAAAATCGATGAAGTTTGTTAATTCGTAAATACGTTATTTCAAGTTCGATTCCATTGAAGTTTTTTTCAATTGTAGGTATATTCATCTTCAATCAATCACTAGTTTTGAATTTCAAGAAAACTTGTAGTATGTCATTTTATACAGAGTGAAACAAAATCTGTTCTTTTACCCTAACTTAAGAACCACCCCTGGTGTGTTGCAGTTTGGCAACCTTGTGATTTCTTATTTCATCATCAAGATTCGTCATCTTTTTCAATTTTTTCAAAGATACAGGGTTTTCAGAGCAACATTATATTCCACAATTTAGCTATGGCAATGAGAGTACTTTCACAGATTTAACCTTAAATCCGGACGTTATGAAAATAAACTGAAAATTGAGTGAATACTTAAAACAGGAGAAGTTTTAGGGCGACATGTTGTTCCCTATGCACCGTTCCTTAGAGACGCTAATGAAGCTAATGCTTCATAATGCCCGACCGCATCAACCGTGGCTAGGATTGCTAAGGAGTTTTCAGCAGAGGTCGATATCCAAGAATTCAACTGTCCTACTCTAAGCCCATATTTGAACCCAATTGGGGACCTACTTGGATGTTCTTGGAAGGATAATTCGATCTCGCGTACAAACTTCCGAAAATTTTCAACAGCTCAGTGTTGTTTTAATTGATTCAAAACCTTAATGACGACATGCCAAGACGAATTGCACCTGTTATTCGCGTTTGGGCGGAAAACACGTTATGTTTTTGACTTAGTTTTCAGTTTATTCTCATTAGGTCAGAATCCAGACCCCATCGTGCGCGCATCGTTCAGGAGTACCTTGAAGAGGTTGAAGTCTCTCGAATGGAATGGCCAACAAGAAGTCCAGATCTCAATCCGATTGAGCAGGTTTTGGACAACCTCAATAGAAGGCTGAGAAGTTCAGAACATCATCCAGCTACTCTTAATGACTTAGGAATCCAACTCAAAGAAATCTGGGAAGGATTAGATCAGAACATTTCAAGATCAATCAATTCGAGTATGAACCGTCGTTGCCGAGCTATAATTAATGAAGGGGTGGAAATATCAAGCATCAAATCACTTATCAGCATTCCGTTATTTTGAAAATTGTTTCTCTTCTTTTACATAAGATTCAATGAAATCCTGAATTTTTATTTCATTTAATGTGTCTTGTTTCGTTCAAAACCTTCCGGAGAGAACATAAAAAATAAGTAAATAACTTTCATTAAAATTGAGATTTTCAGAATGTGCGTGAATTTTTTGCGCAGTGTAGTATAAACCGGAATCCATGCAACCTGGATCCAAAGTTGCAAATGTGTCCATCTGTAATTTTTTCGGTAGGTATTTCATTGAAAAAGGAAATACACTTATATCGGAATTATGTTCTGCGAGTTCAAGACAGTTTATGGGAAAATACAACGGAAATCTACCGTCTTATTTGTATTTTCGTGCTGTCTGAAATTATCTTTTTTCCTCTGATGAAAGAACTAAGCGTATCTAAAACATAAAGAACGGCTGATGTGAAGACATAATTCTTCTCGAACAGACGTGTCTAAGTAATCGATTTTGCGATTGGAGAGGCTGTTCAACTCCAGAACAGTCCTCGGCCTATTATTCTATAATTCAAGTATGCTTGAAAGTTGGTGGAGTGAAAGAAGTTCTGATCAACTTGTCGTGATATCACGAAATGAATACATGACCGATATCAACATTCTTCTGAGGCATGCTTTAGTTTAAGGAATGCGACTCCGAAGTATTCAGTGCTAGTCGATATTTGAATATTGTGGCCGAACTCAAACAATTGCAATTGATATATTTATATATTTTATTATTGAGAGGAGGTCAGAAGGAAATAGGGCAACTCATCTGATGTTTGTAGATTTACAAAAGGACAGGGTGCGGCAGCATAACTTCCTTTTTTTAAATTCAGTAAAACGCATTGTATGAATCAGAAAATTTTTATTCGTTTTTATAATATAGGCACATACATAAAGTTTTATTTTACCCAGTTTTGAAGATGAAATCATGTGGGTGACGTCCCTCATTCTCCATACACTGAGTAAACCGATTTCTGACGTTTGTAATGACTCCAGCCAGTATAGCAAGCGTAATGTTGGCAATTTTTCCTGGATGTTGTTCTTCAAATCTTGTGGGGTCCTTGGACGGTTCACATAAACACGAGATTCCAAAATCTCATAGAAAAAAGTCACAAGGGGTCAAATCGACAATTGCATCAAAGGCCTTTGCATTCACCTAAAGTCACAGTGTGGTGTGCAATTTCCTCAAGTGGAATTATTTGGTCTGGTTCTTTGAGGAAAATGAAGTCACAGTGACAGTGAATTCGGACCGGTATCTAAACATGTAACAGGAATTTTTTTTCCCACATCCAAGAAGAAATTGCCAACATAACGCCTGCTTAGGCTGGAGTCATGACTAACGCCAGAAATCGGTTTACTCAGTGTATGGAGAATGGGGGACGTCACCTTTCTGATTTTATCTTAAAAACTGGGTAGAACAAAACTTTATGTATGTGTCTATATTATAAAAAACGAATAAAAATTTTCTGATTCATACAATGCGTTTAATTAAGTTTTAAAAAACGGAAGTTATGCTGCCGCACCCTGTATATGATATAATTCCTCTCATGAAACTGCGGGATGTGCTTTAAGAGACTTAAGCCGGCCATAGACATCGTTATTTTTCATCCATTCGTATCGCAGTGATAAGAACCGTCCCGACAAAAACGCCGAAAACCGATGTGTTCGGCGGAAAACCGTCGGTACGTATCGTCGCGTCGGTCCAAATATCTGCCGAAGCTTGATTTTTGGAACGACGGTCCATCGGTTGTCAAGCCATACCGACTGTGTGTGGGCATTTCGTCGAGAATCGGCGGTTATTTACCATTAGCGTAGTATAAGTCTCGTTTCTTTTTTACTCAGAACCGAAACTGCGGCGGTCACTGCTAAGAGATGTTCCATCTTCATAACGTCCTAAATCGCGAACGACAGCAAAATAACTGGCAGAATTTACCGAAGTGTGTGGGCAAAACAGCCTTACGACTCGGCGGCTCGAATCGCGGCGAGGAAAACGGATGAAAAATAACGATGTCTATGGCCGGCTTTATCAACCACACACTCGTTAAAGCCTTTAAAAACATACAAGATCACATGGTAGCATGCGTGAGAATCGGAAATAAAGAATCAGAGCCATTTACAATCAATAAAGGTTTACGCCAAGGTTGCTGCATTTCTTCTACATTCTTTAAAGGGTATGGGTATAAAAATTGATGGAGATACTTACATATACACCCTTCAATTTGCCGATGACCAAGTATTATGTGCGAATGATAAAGAAGATCTAGAATATATGGCGAGAAAGCTTCAGGAAGAGTATGGAAATTGGGTCTCCAGATGAATGTATCTAAAACACAATACTTGTATGTTGGTGATTCAAGGCTATAAAACAACAAAATCATAAAGAAATGCGAAAGTTACAAGTACTTGGGTATCAACTTCAATACAGAAGGCACATATGACGCTGAAATCAAATCAAGAAGGAATAAGACAAAAAAAATAATAAATTCGCTAAATGGTATTCTATAAGAATATATGATACATTGATCAAAAGTACACTGGTTTATGGATCTGAAACATGGCGGTTGAAAGAATAATTGGACGGCGTTATGCAGAAATCTACCAACCAACAATATTCTTGATATTGAGTTGGATGTGTATTGTCTTGCTGATCCTCCACCCGTCAGGTATTCTGTGGCTTTGCAAAATAATATTTATCAGTATTGTCAGTTAATCTATTAGGCTTTCACCTCCATGTTTGAGCAACTCATTGGGGATTTCATCAATTCAAGGACTTTAAGATCTTTCCTATTAATAATTATGTTGTCATCTGTTATGATTTGGGGTTTTTAGGATCACTTTGGGTCTGATGTCTTTTATATAGCATTTTCAAGTAATTCACCCAAGTTTCTTTCGATATATGGTTCCCTTTAATCAATTCATGCGTCTCTTGTCTCTGGTGTCTGATTAGGCGCCATATCTGTTTCTGGAGTCCATAACAATCGCATGCCACTCTTTTCGTAACATTCTTTTCCTAAAGACTTTCCAATACTTATTTTTAATTTGTCTACCTGATTTGTTAGTAATATTTCTGACTCTTTTGTACTCCTTATAGTCTTCTGAGGTTTGGGTTGACCTGTACTTTAAGTAGGCTTCTTTCTTCCTCTTGCATTGTTCCTTAACTTCATTACAAAATCAAGGTGTTTTGTTGGGTAACCTATTCCCCCGCTTTATTTCTCTTGTGCCAAGTGCTTCAGTGGCTACTTCGTTAATATTCCGCTTAAGTTTCTGCCAGCTGCTGTCAACGTCTTCCTCATCGTTCGAAGGGTTGCTCTTCATTTCCACTTTGTTTTTTTTGGCGCTCGTGGTATTTTTCCCATGTAGATAGGTCTTGTATTCGTTTTAGGTTTAGCTTATGGTCGCTACCAATATTCGCCGCATTAAAAGTTCTTATGTACAATATTTGGAAAGAATGTAGGTGTCTCTTGGTTATCACATAGTAGATAATAGATTGCTGCCCGGAGAGTTACTGAATGTATATTTAAACTGCGGTTTGTGGTCGAAAAAAGTTTCATTAATTCAAAATTCTAAGTTCTCTGTTGTTAATTAGTTTATTTTCATTGAATTGCTGCTTGATTCCAAGTAAGCTTTCGATTTCAAGCAATATCAAAGGTTTGCACTGATAGAACTTTGATAGTGGTTTGAAGTTTATCATAAAATTGTTTCAATTTTGTCACTCATCAATTTAAATGTTCCTCAAATTGACGGACAACTTTAGCAACGTGCTCAAAAATGTATTGAAATGGAAGGATACTACAATTCCTGAACTGAAACTTTTTCTATTCAATTTGTTAAAAATGATTCTGTTATTACGAGTAGTTTTTGAAATAACCGTGAATAAAAATTGCATTATACCGCATAGGACAAAAGAAAGTACCGAACATAATATGTACCAATTTATTGGTTGTGTTTCGTTTTATTCATTATTCAATTTGTTGGTTGAAAGTTTTCTTGGCATAAATCACTCTTCTTTATGATTTGATTTCTCAATCTGAACTCTCAACTTAAACATTACTATTCTTTTTCAGTCATAAAAATCGTAATGTTACAAGCAGGATGATTCGATACCACAGGAAAATGTCTCAAATTTTGCTACTCCGGTTCTGTTTTTTTCAATTTAAGAATGAATTGAGAAAAGCAGCCAGAAAGGGTGATAAAACTATGGAATTTTAAATAATATTTTCTGTAATATACAGATTCATTGAAAGGAATGTTTATTGATCGCAATGTATGAAGGTGTTAAGCAAAGATTTGAAGTTTTCGTTATGAATTGTTCATGTGTGTTCACGATAACGAAAAAAACACATAATGTTCACGTAATATTCTCGGAAATAGGGAAAGTCTGAAATTTTTCTAGTCCGGATCTGATTTATTCAATTTCAGAATTCAGATGGCAATCTTAAAGAGTTTTTTCTAATCCTTTTCCTTGCAGGGGTCGTTAGCTCAGAGTAAAAGGTGTCTTGGCGCATTTGTTATGCAGCTAAGTAGAATCTGTTTATGCACTTGAACAATGAACTGAATTATTTTACTGATTTGGTTAGTGGCAGTTTATTGTTGCTCAAGGGTATTCCGGTAATTATAGCTAAGGCAAAATAACGTAAATATTTTATATTATTCAGAAAATGGAGAAATAAAAATCCAATCAATTGTTTACTTCACCCAGTTCAGCAGTGAAATCATCTCACTCTGATGCTTGGTTGATTACAATGCAGTACTCGTAGGGACATCTCTATGTTTATTTCTCACTCTGAAGTCGTTACCTTTAAATCAGTCGTGTTCAGAGTCAAAGTTGCGGTTCTGTGAGCATTTTGGTAGCCTGACCTATAAACCCGCCTCCCCCATACGGGCTTGGGACCGGCAGGGGCAATTACCGGGCTACGCAGTCCACCCAGAAACTAACCCCAGGCGAAGGTTAAAGGAATTAAGCCTTAAAATTTTTGCAACCATTTCAGATAACCAATCATTAAAGCGCACCTAATACATCTTATCACTCATACGCATTCAGCAGATTTATTTCATTTGCTGCATCAATCGAGTTGGTATCCAGGAATGAGGGTTAGGATGGAAAAAACTCCAAAACTTCTGAATTCAGGATAAACAGTTCGCTTTGCGATCGGAATGCCCTCTAATCAGTCCAGAGATAATTGGATCATGTATGTGTGAAATTATCTCGTACTGCCAAGAGCTTAACAGCGATCCACAGATGACCTCTTGTTATAATGATGATAATGTTGATTAAGAAATAGAGAACAACAATATGCTATAATATCAAATAAACAGATATATAAGAAACATTGAATGACCACAAAAGTGCCAGGCACTTGCGCCGGGTTAAGTGAAAACTCCTCTTGCATGTATACTCCGTTCACGAAAGGTTGAGCCGTCGGTTGGACATGGAAATTTGGCATATTTCAATGTGTTTATTGAAATTTTAGGTTATGTTCTTTATTTTCTTGTCAGATTGATACTCAATGTTGTCAATTTTGCATAGAGTTCTCTGATAACTCGCACCTTCTATGCGCTCAACCTTTCGTGAACGGACCATAGGTGAGTATTACGTTTTAAAGAAAACGATACAGAAAAATTTCAAGCAAGGTAAATTTCTATTCCAGAGAGAGAATAAAATCAAATATATGTGAAGGTGATTTCTGCTTCCGGCAAAACACACAAAATTATGTCTGTTCCAGAAGACAATCCAGAAATTCCATTCCTGATGTTCAATCCAATATTTTATATGGGTATTATAGTTGAAGGGAACCCTTATATTCCTTATATGATCTGGTAGCCGTTTGTATAGAATCGGAAGGAGGTAAATAAAATTCCTGGGAGAACCACTTTTATGTTTTTCAGACAAATTTACGCTGTTTTGTCTCAATACTCTGTGGGTTTTAGTTGCAGGTGATCCTCACTTTGTTGGTAAATGAGGAGAGTCCTTATGAATAATCCCTATAAATAATATAAGTTTGTCGTGTTGGCACCGATATTGGGCAATGGTGAGTTCATTCGGTGTCGGTTCATTCTTCTGAATACATCAGTCAAGTTTAAATCTTACAATATCTCAGATACAGGGTGATTCCGGAAAAGAGCGTCAGATTTTAGAGGAAGTTTACAGTAGTCAGGGCAGTTTATAAACGATGGATGGTTTATGGTTTGGGGCTCTTATTAACAGTCTACAGGGTGATTCGCCCGATTAGCCCGATTTTTCTTTTATTCATTACTTCCGTATGGCTTGATCACTATTCATGAAATTTTTAGTGTGGAACAATTAATATAAGTGTGTACTTTCATATTAATTTCCAATATTTCCATGATTTTTCAGAAATATAGGGTGAGCAATATGATTAGTTCAGATCGGGTGTGCAAGTTGAAAGAACACCCCGAATTGTAGAAAAAAAATGTGTCTTATTCGAACGGATATTCGATTTCAATCGACAATATGTAATACACTGAAGGTGTTCTCAATGATTAAAATTTTTATCAGAATAATACATGCATATGTTATCCACTTTCAACGTTTTTCTTCAATACAGATGTTTTTCCCAGAAGGAATAAAAAAGATGAGATTATCAGATTTTGAATGTATTGGCTCCATTCTGAAACCAGTTGTTCTCGATCAATTCTAGAGATCAATAGTTTTTCTATCGTTTGATTTTCTGCACTCGATCGCTATGCAACGCTAAACACGCAATTTGACCCAGGAGAAATGTGCCCAAGCGGTAGTTTTGCGAGAAGAAGGGTGGACATACTATACACAAGAATTGCAGAAAGGTTTGGAGTTTCCCAAATAAGTGTGTCCAGAATGTTGCAGCGATTCAGGGAGACAAGTATGAATGTCCGAAGACCAGGACACGGTAGACCACGGGTAACAACTGCCATTCAAGAACGTTACTTGATTGTTACTTCGTTGAGACAACCTGACAACGGTTTGCAACCGCTCGCCTCCTTCAAAACCAGCTTGAGCTGGGGTGCAAATTAGCACTCAGACAATGAGAAATCGCCTCAGAGAATATGATTTATGGCCTCGTTTCGCGGTAAGAGGCCCAGATCTTACCCCAACCCAATGAAGGGCACGTTTGGATTTTGTGAGAGAGCCTATCCATTGGGAAGAGGCTGCTTGGGAAAGAGTTCTCTTCACAGATGAGTCTAGATTCTGCCTCTACCATTGTGATCGACGTTCCCTTGTATACAGAAGTCCACATGAAAGATATGCTCAGTGCAATTTTCTGAGTACTACTAGTTTCGGGGGAGGATCGATTATGGTATGAGGTGGAAATCTTTGACTGCTCGCACAGACCTAGTGGTCGTTGATAATAGAGCTATGAATGCTGACAGGTATATGAGGAACATTCTGGAAGAGCATGTTTTGCCATTTGCCCTATACATTGGTGAAAATTTCATTTTTATGGACGATAATGCCAGACCCCATCGTGTGCGCATCGTTCAGTAGTACCTTGAAGAGGTTGAAGTCTCTCGAATGGAATGGCCAGCAAGAAGTCCAGATCTCAATCCGATTGAGCAGGTTTGGGACAACCTCAGTAGAAGCTGGGAAGTTCAGAAAATCATCCAGCTACTCTTAATGACTTAGGAATCCAACTCAGAGAAATCTGTTAAGGATTGAATCAGAACATTTTAAGATAACTCATTTTGAGTATGATCCGTCGTTGCCGAGCTGTAATTAACGCAAGGGGTGGAAATACTAAGTATTTAATCACTTATCAGTATTCCAGTATTTTGACAATCGTTTATTTCTTTTCTTTCACATAAGATTCGGTGAAATCCTGAATTTTTCTTCGATTTAATGTGTCTTGGTTTGTTCAAAACCTTCCCGAGAAAACATAAAAATAAGTTATAAATTCAATGTAGAGTTAACTTTCATTAAAATTGAGATTGTCAGAATGTGCGTTAATTTTTTTGCGCAGTGTATATTTCACGCTCTTAAACACAAAAAGTTATTTTTGTGGAAAAATCTAATATAAACCCAGCTTACTGATATCTTTGTGAACCTGCTAGGCATCAATGCAGAATTATAGATGGGGCGTATACCAGAAATCCCCTCACTTCCTGCTATTACATGGCTGACGTCATATACAAAGCTGATTGTAATAATTGAGGGATTAAAATTCGCACGTACCATAATGATAGAGATTATAGTATCCAATCATTCATCCAGTTTTTTCCTGAAAGTGGAGCATTCTGTATCATGCTAATAAATTGATGTTTGACATTATTAAATATTTGAAATTATTATAACTATCAGGCAAATACTCCGATCTCAATGGATTTTTTCCTCTAGTTCGATTTAGTTGATTGAATATTGAGTTAAATGAACGACCTGATGAATAACTGAAGATCTCAACCCAATTTTATCCTTCAGGAACTATTACATATCATTGTATAAAGAATATACACATACAATGCTGTTACATATTTTCATTTTTCCTTTACTCATTCAAGCCATTATAAGTTCAACTTCCGTGTATACTGTAAGGTGTCTCAAAAAAAGATTTCCATTTTTGAGCGCTCGTTCAACTACGAGAGCTATATCGTTCTGTCCAAATGTCAGGAATTTTCGAATTTTGGTCTCAAACGATAAGGTTTGACTTTCTGATGACGAATTCTTGATCAAATTCTCTTCTGTCCGTTCGACCGTCATCGTCAGTACGATAACTTCAGAAGGGATTTTCTTAGAGACTTGAAATATTCAGGGTGAGTTCTGTTCCCAAATGTTCCGGTTAAGTTCGTCAACCAGCCATATCGTACAGGGTGTTCCATAAAATATGGCCATTCAAAATTTTTGTTCCTCAATATCTCAGACAAAACGAAAATAATTGAGATGCAAATATGCGGCCACATACATGATGCTCATAGTAAACCTCATGCAAAATTTTGTGGCCATAGTGTTGATATAACCATAGAAAATTGAATTGGAATATTGAAAAGAAGAATCTTCATTTTTCGATTCCTAGTGATTTGATTCGGGTGAAATCCGTTTTGTCAATGAAGATTGATATACTGAATGTTTATGCAAAATTTCAAGAAGAATGCAGCATCTGAACCATAGAAAATCCAATTGGAATATTGAAAATATAAATCTCCATATTTCCATAACAAGATATGGGATTCCGTTGAAATTAATTTTGTGTGTAGAGATATACTGAGTGTTCGTGAGGAATTTCAAGAGTATCGCATTATCAGAACCATAGAATATAATTTTATCAATTTTCAAGTTTTTTCATATTTCTGTTTTCGAATTATGTATTTTCAGAATATTGTTCAGATTGTTGCATTTATATATTTAGTGTGAAAAATGTTGTGGCTGTGTTGGACCTCAATTAGGAATGGAAGGAAAAATTAAACCCAGATGAACGCTGTCGACGTTTCGGACATTTTATTTTCTGATAAACAGAATATTGTTGTCCTTCATCATGACTAAAAAATTAAAAAGCAGCATGTGGTGATATGATAACTTACACAATCAAACAAAAATTTACCGTATTCATTAAATTTCTTAAAAATATAAAACCATACATTAAAAATCTAAGTCTACTTGTTCAGTTGAAAAATATCATACATTCCTCAGAATTTTCTTCCTTATGGTGTTATCTCAACATACAGTCTACAAACTGAAATGCAACCACGATACACAAACACCGGTATGCCGACGCGCATCGAGAGTGACGTCACTGGGAACATTTCCATAGCATTTGCGTGATTGAAGAGAGAGAGAAGAGAGAGAGAATTGATTAGAATTTGTTCTCCTAATGACGTAGATGGGTAGATGCTCGCGCCGGACGAGTTTAGACCACGAATCTGGCATACCGGTGTTTGTGTATCGTGAATGCAACGATATTAAACGTAAACTGTTGAGATAACACCATAAGTAGGAGAATTCTGAGGAATGTATGGTATTTTTAAATCTGAACAAGTAAACTTAGATTCTTATTGTATGGTTTTATGTTTGTAAGCAATCATTTTTTCTTTTATTCCCAATTAAGGTCCAACATAGCAACGACATTTTTACCTTATTAATAATAATTGACATGTACAATCCCAACACTTGAAATACTCCGGCTTTATACAGAGTGATTTTTTTAAGTGTTTCATTAGACGTTTCCGAGGAAGGAATTGTAATACAGATTCAAGATTTTAGATTTTCGTTTTAGAGTACATGAACTTTGATTGTAAAATATTTTCAAGAGAAATCTACTTCCGGTTTCACCGGAAACGAATGTAACTTCGTTATTTCAAATGCAACACCCGGTATATTTAAACATATTCGAATTCTTCGTTCAATTTTACACTGATTTGATGTATGACATGTGCAACCACTCAAGCGGTTCTTGAATTATAGCCTGATTATCAAATTTTTTGAAAAAAAGGTTATCACAAATTAGTGTCCATATCTTCAAAATCCCTCATTACAAGAATTTCTTTTTGCAAAATAAAGTACGCTGATACTGTTTCTTGTATAACTTATGAGTAAATATTATACAGGGTGTCTGAAAAAGGGCGTCAAAGTGAGCCTCAATAAAACTATGAAATCTCACTTTTTTCAAATGGCAACCCTATAATTTTGTAATTCCAATCGATTGCTCGTCAAAGACCAGTTATAGTGTTCCGAACGTTTCATGCCTCTAAAATCAGTATTTTGGCCGTTATTCAATAAAATTCGAATTTCACGATTAAAGACAGGTTTCGCACAGTTTGTAAGCTTGCATTTTTGAAGTAGGCTATTTTGGGAACTGTCATTCTTACTTTTTCTTACAGATCAAGCACTAAGCATGACATGCAATAATAATTTCACTGGAATGATATTTCAAGCGTATGTTTTTTATTTGCGGAAAATGTAACAAATTCGTAGAACAGGTAATTAGAAATTCAACGAACGAAATTTACATTCACTGACTTTAACTGAATCAAAGTTCAGGAGGTATCAAAACTATTTTCTCCGTACTGGAAGCCTTAGCCCTAAACGGACACGAGTGAATACAGTAATAGATAATGAATGATCTGTTACTGTATTCACACGATTCCGTTTTGGGTTAATGCTTCCACTATGGAGAAAATTGTTTTGATACTTCCCGAACTTCGATTTTGTTAAAGGTGTGGATTTCTTTCGTTAAAAGTTCTGACTGCCCTTTCTAATATTTTGTTACATTCACCATAAATGAAGAACATATTCAATACATCACTGTTACTGTAATTCATATTTTGCATAGTGCCCCCGATGAATCAAAAAAGTATAAATGACAGTTCTCTAAAATGCATTATAAATCAACAGACATGGCCTTCTTGAAAATTTCTATCCTAATAAATCCATGGTTCGACAAAGAAACCTTGATTCAATCCTGAAATTCGAATTTTATTCAATAACGGCAAAACTACTGATTTTAGAGGCATGAAATGTTCGGGGCACCCTAACTAGTTTTTGACGAGCCATCGATTGGAATTACAAAATTATAGGGTTGCCATTTGAAAAAAGTGAGATTTTATAGTTTTATTGATGCTCACTTTGGGGCCCTTTTTCAGACATGCTGTATAATATTTCCTCATAAGTTATACAAGAAACAGTATCAGCGTACTTTCTTTTGTTCCACTTTTGCAAAAAGAAATTCTTGTAATGAGGGATTTTGAAGATATGGACCATAATTTGTGACAACCTTTTTTTCAAAAAATTTGATAATCAGGCTATAATTCAAGAACCGCTTGAGTGGTTCCAGATATCATACATCAAACCAGTGTAGAATTGAACGAAGAATTCGAATATGTATAAATATACAGGGTGTTGTATTTGAAATAACGAAGTTACATTCGTTTCCGGTGAAACCGGAAGTAGATTCCTCTTGAAAATATTTTACAATTGAAGTTTATGTACTCTAAAACAAAACTCCAAAATTTTGAATCTGTACTACAATTCCTACCTCGAAAACGTCTAATGAAACACTTAAAAAAATCACCCTGTATAGTTAGTATCAATCTCAAGTCCTATACAAAATTTGAGGTATTAGCTTCATTGGTAATAGTATAGTAGTTCCACTAAAAAACGAGCGCTCAGAAGTTCCTGCTCAGGGCTTTTTTTGAATTTTTTAACATAGTGTGTTATGTTTTCAGTGGAACTTTTCTTTTGGAGCTTTATTAGGTCAAGGTTTTGAAGAGTTAGTGGGTGTCCTTTCATCCAATAATATGATGCAGTTGATATTTTAGAATTATACTGGATAAGACTGGCCTGAAATGAAAAAGTTTGTAAGAATTCTTCCGATTCAGTTCGGCCGGCAATAAGCTTAGCAGCCCCGTGGGTCCCCAGTCTCGGTTTTTGGCCCTCCACCGACATCGATTTTGACATGTCTGATGTAGACTGCGTTGCAGTAGGATTTATTCCTTAATGCTGCTGGAGGTGTTTCGGTTCATGATTTATATGTCGCATCCTCAAAGCAAAAGTAAACCTCTTACTCTGAGGTCGCGTCCATTTGTAGACATGAAATTCTTGTTGATGCAACATTCATTGAAATATTATTTGACCTAGTTCCATTAATTTTGCTTCTTTTTGTCTAAACATTCCTTTGATCTTCCTTACGCTGGATCATAATATTGTTTTGGTCAACATACGGTTGAATGATGGCATGTTTGGTATCTTACACGATGGAAGGTTCAACCCAGAACATCTTATGGTTTTCATTCGAAGCGTATTGGATAAGCTTTGACTCATCAGTACTTATCTCCTTGTTGAGCTTATTTTTCATGTTTCTTCATTCTAAAATTTTGAAGATACTCAGTTTGTCTAATTAAGCCACCACCACACTAGCAAGGTATTTTTGGTTCGGTTACATATGCCCACTCACTTTTTTTTTAGGAATTCTTGAAAATTTGTGTTTTGATTTGCTGAGGTTATAACAACAATTATTCATTTATTTTCAATATTTGAGGAAAGTTACCTAATTTTAGACAATTGCCCGATTTTGGATACTCGAATGTCTCGAATTCTACATGAAGTTTTCTGGCATTGAATGCAGAACATCATTTGCTTTTCTAAATTCATCCCCCTGTAACTATGTAATATAATCTGTCATCACTTTTATTGCTCCAACTGTAAACTATGAGAAATAGGTAAGTAGTGGATGTGAAATATTGAAATTTGGTATAGCATACTGCATAACTTAACTTTCTCTACAATGAGCTCAACCGTTTGATTCGAACCTAAAACCTGAAAGTTGCCCAATTTTGGATAGGGAAGGTAGTCCATAATTGAATAAGGTGAAGTGGGGTAAATGTGATAATGGGGCAATTGTGATAACGGATTATATATCCAGATCAAATTCATTAATACTGCTGCCATCTATCTAACACATCTTCAAACTTGCAAGCGAACCACCAAAACACTAGAACGAACGAAATTACTTGTCAGTATGGTTGTAAGGCAAGTGAATGTTATTTCTCATAACGTAACCTTAAATTTCAGTTAGCTACGTCTCTACTTTATTTGGTGTAAATTTTTTAATTGATGAGTTAAGTCTGTTTTATTATTTCCAGACTTATTATTAACAGTTTTATAATGTGTTTTTAAATACTTTTTTAACTACATAAATTGCGCTGGTGATTTCTTTTTGTATATATTACATTTGCCCCGCACGAAATGCTTTTTGGGGTAAATGTGACATATACATTTGGGGCAATTGTGATAATATGAATAGGCGTGGTTCTTTCATATTTGAAGTGTCTTT
The DNA here is from genome assembly GCA_013421045.1 of Propylea japonica. Classification (NCBI taxonomy): domain Eukaryota; kingdom Metazoa; phylum Arthropoda; class Insecta; order Coleoptera; family Coccinellidae; genus Propylea; species Propylea japonica. The sequence goes on along the minus strand of CM024242.1, from coordinate 39,438,741 downwards.
TGACGGATATAATTTATCTTAATGATGGAAAAATAAAGTTTAATTAAAATATAACGTTTATGACTATATAGTTGTTTCTGCTTAATTTGTTTTTACTTCCTTTTTGTTCAGAAGCTGAAGTTAATTTCACATTTTTTTGCCCCGACTGAAATAAGGTCATCAATTTTTCATTAAGTGAAATATTTTATTTTTGTAAAAAACAAAGTATTCAATAATGTAAGATTTTTATACATTTACCCCAATCCTTTCCAAATAACTTAGTCATAGGAATCTGAAAGTTTTTAACACATTTACCCCAAATTCTGGGGCAATTGTGATTTACCGGCATCATTTTTTTTTAAATTACCCAACATTTCTCAGAAAAGATTTCAAAGAGTAACCAGAATACAATCAATAGAGAACTATATTGTGATCATGCTTGCATTTTTTGGAATGTTCAGCTTTGTTCAAACTGTTACTTATAACACTTTGTTTATGATCTAATCAAATACTATATCACATTTACCCCACTTCACCTTATCCAAAATTAGAAACCTGTTGTTATTTCCTATTTTTTCTTTGAAATGTCTAAAAAAGGGCTCCTTCATGACGAATGGCATATGGAAAACATGAAAAACCTCATCAACGAAATTTGAGAAGAAATTTATGTTCGTAATTTCTGCAAAACCAATAGGTTCCTTAGTTTGGATAGGGTGGGGGATATAAGGAACATTTTTGAAATGACAAAAATTACATTTTTCAGTTGAGCTCATTTTTATATCATTTTAGACTACAGGCCCGTGTTGAAAAAATTTTGGGTCATTTGAACCACCAGATGACCTATCTAAAACGATATAAGAGCATAAAATAATAAGATTCAGCACTATGCCGTCACTTGTAAGCTGTCCAACTGAGGGCAGGTGAGGATTTGAAAGAACCGGTAGAGTGGGTAAATTTTGGTCACATATTTTTGTACGGCATTCTTACCATCGATTGATCCGTGAAAAATAATAAGAAAACGCGTAGCGCCGTGAAAAAATGTGGAGCCACAAAGTCACATTTTTTTTTTATTTTCGACAATTACCTGGGTAAATTTGGTCATTTGATTTTGTACGGCATCTGTGTCATACTATTTCAATGCTGCTTCTAATCTATTATTCCGCAACGCCGTACAAAAATCATGCGACAAGGGGAAAAAATCAAGGGTTGCAATCCCCCTCTCTTTCCGTAGTCCAGGGGGTGATTTGATACAACATGAAATAAATTTATTTTGAAAGTATTTTATACAAAGGTAATATTTTTTCATATGCCGTACTTTTTCGTTGGTCCAAAGGAAAAAATCCTTTTATTTGTCCTAATTTTCATAGTCCTTTCGTGATTCTAGGTTCCTAGTTGGAAACTTTGTTGAATATGGGTTTGTATACTATCGATTTATAACAAAATATAGACATATTGTCACTGATAATTCCAAAATACAACATATTTTTGAGAAGTACTCATGACACTGAAGTTTGCAGTACAAAATCATGCGACAAGGGGGTCTGCTAACTTCAGTGTCATGAGTACTTCTCAAAAATATGTTGTATTTTGGAATTATCAGTGACAATATGTCTATATTTTGGTATAAATGGATAGTATACAAACCCATATTCAACATAGTTTCCAACTAGGAACCTAGAATCACGAAAGGACTATGAAAATTAGGACAAATAATAGGATTTTTTCTTTTTTTCCTTTGGACCAACAAAAAAGTACGGCATATGAAAAAATATTACCTTTGTATAAAATACTTTCAAAATAAATTTATTTCATGTTGTATCAAATCACCCCCTGGACTACGGAAAGAGAGGGAATTGCAACCCTTGATTTTTCCCCTTGTCGCATGATTTCTGTACGGCGTTGCGGAATAATGGATTAGAAGCAGCATTGAAATAGTATGACACAGATGCCGTACAAAATCAAATGACCAAATTTACCCAGGTAATTGACGAAAATAAAAAAAAATTGTGACTTTGTGGCTCCACATTTTTTTACGGCGCTACGCGTTTTCTTATTATTTTTCACGGATCAATCGATGGTAAGAATGCCGTACAAAAATATGTGACCAAAATTTGCTCACTCTACCGGTTCTTTCGAATCCTCACCTGTACTCAGTTGGACAGCTTACAAGTGACGGCATAGTGCTGAATCTTATTATTTTATGCTCTTATATCGTTTTAGATAGGTCATCTGGTGGTTCAAATGACCCATAATTTTTTCAACAAGGACCTGTAGTCTATTCCTCTCAGAAATAAATATTCCAGTTCATTCGATATGTTATCATTAAGGTTATGCCATATTTTAGGCAGGAAAAATTTACACCTTTTATTAGGTATAGATATACCGAATGCGCCATCTCTAGTTCCATAGGAGAACCTTGTTCCATAGCATGAACCTTGAACGAAGTAGCGGTCAATGCCACAAATGGTAAACATCTCGCTACTTCGTTCAAGGTTCACGCTATGAACGAAGTAGCGGTCAATGCGACAAATGGTAAACATCTCGCTACTTCGTTCAAGGTTCATGCTATGGAAAAAGGTTTTCGTATGGAACTAGAGACGGCGCCTTCAGTATATTCATACCTAAAGGAAGTTGCCATTTTGCTTCAAGTTACAAGAAATACCTAACATCATTCAGAGCTACCCTGTGCTGATGAATCCTAATAAGGACGGAATGGTCATCCGTGTTCATTCATTCGATGCCCTGTTTGGTACCACTTCGTTACATTTTGTTTAGGACGAAGACGAGATTAGCTCTAAAGTATGAGTTTAATATTGGTAGATTTCAATCAATCAGTATTATTATCTGCTTTCATTAATTTTATATTCATGTTACGCGTATTACCTCTTCTTATTAAATTCTATGGTTCTGATGATGCGATCCTCTGAAAATTTTGCATGATAATTCAGTATGTCAGTTTCACTTTCATTTCTGTTATGGAAATATAGAGATTCTTATTTTCAAAATTCCAATTGAATTTTTCATGGTTCTGTTAACAATATGGCCACAAAATTCAGCATGAAAATTCAGTGTACCAGTCCTCATTCACAAAAAAAATCATTTAAATCGGTTATTCGGTTATGGAAATTTAAAGATTTTTTTTTTCAATATATTATGTTACCACTATGGCCACAAAATTCTGCAAGAACATTCAGTGTATCAATCTTTATTTTCATCTGAATCGAATATATTTTGATGAAAATATGAAGTTGCTACTTTTCAATATTCAAATTCAATTTTCTGTGATTTTATTCACACTATGGGCACACCATGAAGCTTATTATGAGAGATATTGAGGAACAAAACTTTTGAATTGAAACCCTATCGTTTGAGACCATTTTCGGCTCAAAATTCGAAAATCACAGAAATTGGGGCAAAACGATATAGCACTGGTTTAAGGAGTACGAGCGAATTGAATTTTACAAATAGTTGTTCACCCCAATTAATCATTATACCAGGTACCTCCAGTATCATGAATTTCAGCATCTTTCTGAAATCAGGATATCAATTATTCCTGGTTCATCAATCTTGTTTAGATTAGATGTTGTGCGATTTACGATACTCCTATCTCCAATACGTCAGTACGTTGCTCCAGCCTGACGTCCATTAGGCATGCCGCATCGCATCGGCGGAAATATTCGCCAGTCAAGTTGGTAATCCTTCAACGGATACCATCAACATCAAACCCTGTTTGGATGCTCTTATGGTAGATGCAATTGCACTTCATGTAAGTTAGGCTGACTTATCGATCCGTTCTGATGCTGCCCCGTCCATACCAAATGACGCGTTCTATTAATCTACATCTTAGTGTCGGATTATACCCGTTAGGGACTCAGATTAGATTAAATTAGAGGGGGGGCGACAGATCAAAACCGACCTTGCGAGCACCTTGACGTTAAGATCTATCGCGCATCTCCGCGCTGTTTACCAGTTAGGCAGGAAAGTCCCAATGAACTTCACCACCTTTCGGTGGCTGCCTGACAGAAGCGACATGTACTATCGGGCGCTTTTTCCATGTTTTTTAAGTGATACCTCACGGAACAGTGCCCAGTGAGAGCGCCCGTCAGTTTCCTCAGTTCCAATTTTCTGAGTGAAAGAACTTTCTTGATCCAGCTCGTCGAGTGAGAAAGAAGTGACCTAGCTTGCCTTTGACCATTGGTCGTACGCCAGAACATAAGCTTCCTCTTTTGTTGCCAGTCCTTAATAGCCATTGCCTGATGGCTGGCTGGGAAGCCGCCAAACGGTTCTGGTCCAGTGAAGGGGGTTGTCTCCCCTTCCCTGGCCAGTTGGTCTGCCGCTTCATTGCCGTGAATCCCGAAGTGACCAGGCACCCAGATGACATTGACCTGTTTTTTTCTCCGAGTAGGTAAAGTGACGTTTTGCATTTCCAGACCAACTTTGACTTCACTTGTGGAGAGTCAAGCGCTAGCAGGGCAATATACACCAATACTAGTAGTGTGGCAAGACCACTTTTTGACACAAGTAATATAGTCCGTTCACGAAAGGTTGAGCCGTCGGTTGGCCATGACAATTTGGCATATTTCACTGTGTATATTAAAATGTTAGGTTATGTTTGTTATTTTCTTGTCATATTGAAACGCAATGTTGTCAATATTGCATACAGTTCTCTGATAACTCGCAAGCTCGTCGGACGAGCCCGGGACTTTCGGCAACGTTGAATTTATTTTACGTTGTGACAGCAAATACTGCCAACTTCAGATAAATAAAAAAACGCCTACTATGTGCTCAACTTTTCGTGAACGGACTATATATTTTCTTTCTTTGGTAATTACGTTCCGCACACCGCGCAACGCACTGCCCTATAGCAAATGTCTCTGCCTGAAAAACCGAAGGACGGAGACCCATTGGTATGGCTAATTGGATTGAGGGACGGCAAACACCGGCTCCGACTCTTCCATCTTCAGTTTTCGAGCCATCAGTATAAAATACCGTAAACCCTATGAGAAAAACTAATTCTTTATTAGCCCATTGGTCACGACTTGGAAATGTCTTGGTAAAGTTTTTCTGAAACTCGTGTCTCAAAGGAGGTTATCTGTGACCACATCCAGAAGCTCCTTACACTCATTTAGAATGCGAAGGTGCCCTGAGTAGTCACCAGTTTTCAGCTTCCGCTCCCTTGCCACCCGGAGAGCTCATCTGTCCGACTCGCTTTCCAGATAAATCTCTAGAGGAGGCAGGTCCAGGATGACTTGCATGGCAGCAGTTGGGCAGGAGCGAGATGCACCTTGTTTTTAATAGTTTTCCTAGGGCTAGTTGTCCCGAAACTAGTTTTGCTCTTGGCCACCAAATGAGAGCCGCTTAGCTCACGATTGGCCGAACGATGGATTTGTAATTGTAATTCGTTAGTTCAGGTTTTAACCCCCACGTACTTCCGACCATCCTCAGGCACATGAAGAGAGCTTTCTGGCCCTTACTGATCACAGCCTCGAGGTGTAGACTCCAGGAGAGTTTTTGGTCGAAGATCACACCAAGATATTTGGTGTGGTTCGTTGGGGTTAGGGTGGTTCCGTTCATCGTAATTGTTTTTAGAGAGAGTTTTTTCTTCCTGGTGAATGGCAGTAACATCGTCTTTTTAGGATTTATATTGAGACCTTCTCGGAGACACCACTCGTGAGTTAAGGTTAGGGCAGTTTGCATTCGATCACTAATTGTGTCGTCATGCTTGCCCCGAACCATTATCACAAGGTCATCTGCATAGCCGCAGATCTCAAAACCCGCACTTTTAAGTGTTTTAAGAATATCCTCAACGACCAGTTGAGTTAGGGACACTAATAGAGGAGAAGGTGGTAATACTGGTAATATGAGCCCCTAAAATTTCTAGCAAAGTAAGTAGTGCTTGATTGTATTTTTCGATTTTTTAGCCGAAAATGGTCTCAAACGATAGGGTTTGATTCCCTGATTCCCTGGTCAAATTCAATTCAGCCTTTGGGGCCGTTAGCACAATAACTTTCGAAGGGATTGTCCTAGAGACTTGAGATTTTCAGGGTGTGTTTGATTTCACAATGCGGCGGTTAGGTTCGTTAATGACCCAAATAATTCGGGGTGTGCCCTAAAATATAATCAGACAACACGGAACCAATCGAAATCAAATTTAGCGGCCACAACACAAAGTGTTAACAGAACCGCAGAAAATTTAAAAGCAATATTAAAAAGAAGAATCTTTATATTTCCATAACAAAATATCCGATTCCAGTGAAATTTATTATTTCAAAATTGATATACTGAATATTTATGCAAAATATCTAGAATATGATTTCGATCGTGTTGAGATTTTGCATTCTCATACATGAATGAATTATACCTACTTTTGACTTCACTTGAATTTTTCAACTTTCGTATGTTCAATGGATAAAAACAAAATAGTTCAAGGTAGCATTTTTATGAAATCGCGGTAACTGTAGATTTTTTAGAGTGAAAACAGATTCTTAGTTTGAGCGGTACTTACGCCATATTTGGAAGCCAAATTCCGGTGAATTCATGGTAAAATCGTTTAAAATTCGTGTTACATGAAATAATTTATTACTTTTAGAAATGACAGTGCAGATATACATATTTTGAAATAACGGCCCTGCTCATATGATGAAGAGCAAAAAGAATTTATTCCAGATTGAAAAGTGACATACTTAAATATGTCATTTGTCAGATCAAAAGTGTGAATTGACATATTAAACTTGTCAATTGACAAATTAAATCTGTCAAATGATCAGGAGGTCAACCAATTGAACTGATATTAAGTTGATGGAATTCAGCAGATATCGATTATTTCATACCCAAACATAATTGAGTCATTTCGAATTCCCCAATTCTCGAAATAATCTTCAGAAGATGCCTGATCGAATGATTTCGTTTCAGAGTCAGGCAAAAACTTTGGCCAAATCACTATTGACATCATAAAGTTAAGTGTCGGCGGTAAATTTGAATACTATAATTAATATACACCAATTCCTGCTCCGAGATGGAATTTTTCATGGTAAATTACCGTCGTTAAAAGATATAATCAAGGCATCTTTTGTTCACGACAGAATCGCTTAACAAAGTTCTAGATTGAAAATTAAAAGGTTTTTCAACTTTACCCCTGAAATGAAAAAGCTATTTTGGGATTCAAGACGTACATTCATAGTCAATGTTTTGATGTGTATTTGCTCATTCAGTTATTTTGCACGCGACGAGAAAAGTTTGAAAAGCTTTTATAGGGGCTTCTCAGTTTTACATTTTTTGGATACATTATTCTTCAGCCCTTAAAATATGTAAGATCGTATTAATTGGAAATCAGATCAACATCTAATGACTTGCTAAATTCCTGACTTAAATCTCAAATATTGAGCGAACTACAGTCATTTTCGTACCACGCCAATTTGATCTAATAAGGAACTCACCTTGGTACACTCGATACACTAGTTATTCACTGGTGCGTTCACATTCCAAGCATTTTAGTCACGGTTGTGAAGAATAATTCGATTGAAATCAACCAATCTATTACTTATACTCAAGAGTTGGTCTCGTCAATCTTCAAAGACCTCACAAGGAGATGATAGAATCCAGAGCACACATAGACAGCTGTTTTTTGAATTTTCAAGAACCTCCAATGGAAATGAATACCTTTTCAGCGGTAAATTTGTATACCATAAGTAATATATACAGGGTGTCCCAAAACTCGACGTCAACCCGGAACCGGGTGAACCTTTTTTTTTGCTGTGTGACCTTGAATAATGCTTGTCTAAACTGTAAAGAAAATTTGGATACCAGCTGCTCTAGGTTTCATGAAAATATGGCTTGCTTCTCAGAAAAAAATTCAAAATAAACAATTGCCTAGTTTGGCATGTTTTGTCAAAATTTGGCGCATTTAGTAAGTATTCCAAAACGTTTTGAAAACGTTATGGGGACGTTTTTCATGCCAAAAAGGAGCACATATTCTGGCATGTATTTAGATTCAGCGGTCAACTTTTAGCTGCAAAATCTAAAAAAATGCTAAGGCTGTTTAGATGGCAATTCCAACTTTTGGTCTGTGATTCGATTTGGCGGTCATATCGCTTTGGCTTTATTTGGGCATTTTGAGGTAATTGAAAAGCTACAATCCCTCTCGATTTCATAAACTCAATACAATAATAACGAATAATATTCGTATCAAACCGTTGATAAATGCAGACAGAACAGATGGACTGACATGTCAACTTGACATTATGAAATCTGGCATAAACAATACTGCAGGAGTAAATCTATGCTATGATGCATGTGCAAGGTATCGTATTTGGCAAGGCAAATTTTAGGTGAATATATTGATAAAAATCAATCACTCACTAAATTAAGTGTTAAATCAACTTTTCAATTTGGTGCGTTCGAATGGTTCAAAATATTCATCTGGTTTTTGTCCATTATCACTGAATGTAAAAGAGCAGTTGAATCGAATCAGAACAGTTTTTTATTTTTAGGTTATTTGAGAGACATGTCTCTATTTGGAAAATAGTGTAGCCATAAAGTCCAAACAAATGCTCCTTAAAATTCCATGAAGCAATAAAATTCTTCTAGCCTTCATTCAAGCAATAAATGCGAAGTTATTTCTTCAAGTAATGCCATATGGCTTTGGAACTACTTTGGCATGCTTCGAATAATTCCTCCTTCTGCTTTGGAAATACTTTCGCATCTATTTAAGCTCTAGATGCTATTTTATTGCTTCGAAAATTCTATGAGGCTTTGGAATTGCTTTGGCATTTTTTAGCATTGCATGCCACTCTATTGATTCGAAAAGTTCTATATTGCTTTTAACCTAATTTGGCATTAGTTTTAGCCGTGATTTCTACCTCAGTGCTCTAGAAAACAGACATTTGGCTTTGACATGCTTCTAGCATAGAATTTGGTTTTTAAGGCGAATTGATGGCATGAATTTGGCATTCGATGCCAAAGAATTATGACGGTATTACTTGGGTTGCCCCTGAAATGAAAAAGCTATTTAGGGATTCAAGACGTAGATACATGCATACTCGCATGTTTTGCTGTGTATATGCTCATTCAGTTATTCTGCACGCGACGAAAAAGTTTGAAAAGCTTCTATGAGTGCATTTCAGCTTTATATTTCTTAGATAGGTACATTATTCTAGGTGTTGATGACCTCCAGGGAATACATTTATTTTATTCGAGCTTTTTGAACCAAAATGAGAAAAATTAATCTCACCTATAAATTATATGCGTGAATGATATATCAGGTGTCCCAAGGTGAGTGGACTATTGCTCAGTTGCAGGAACGTCCATTAAAATTTAAAGGTCCATTACACCCTTAATCCTCCATTAGTTCCTTGTAATAATGGAGGATTAAGAGTTTAATGGACCTTTAAATTTTAATGGACGTTCCTGCAACTGACAATATTACATTATTATTATTATCTCGACTTGAGCTTATTAGCGTAGAAAGGGTGTGATTTGTCACACCCACTAGCGATCGGCTATCACACTCCCTACTAAGGGGAACATTCACAATCCCGGATAGCAAGTATCAGGGAGTGAGCTCTGAGTTGTTATTATGAATTTTTGGTCCATTCTGTATAACTGACAACTGTAATTCAAAAGAAGTGATAAAGATCAGATCATTATCTAATGACTTGCTAAATTTCTGACTAAAATATCATATATTGATCTATAGTAACTCGATTTACTTATTATTCACTGGTGCGTTAACATTTCAAGCATTTTAATTATAGAAGTGAAGATTGATTGATTGAAATCAACCAATCTCAAATTAATCTCAAATACTTAGGAGTCTAGTCAATAATCAAAGACCTCACAAGGAGTTAATACAGGGGCGAAGTGACCGGTGTTGGGCGTGTTCGAAGAACACGGGCCCGGCCGGGCTTGGGATGACTATACTACTTTTTTCTTGCAGAATAAATCCTTCATTTTGTACTAAAACCAACTTATCTCCGAAACTCTAGTTAAAATTATCAATTCATATCTGAAATATGATTGTTATTAAAATTTACCACATCGCACACAAATGAAAACATTGAATCAACAATTCCTTATTTATATTTATATTCTTCTGGTGAAAATTGCTATCCCCGTAATCAATTTTGCGGCCTGGACAAATCGTACCGAACTCTTTGCATGAAGCGTGTCGGCATTCTGTTTAGGGAATAATTACATTACATTAACGTCACCAGATGATCGCTTTATTGGGGCGGCTTCTTTTTGAGCGGCTTCTTTGATGTAGGATTCTTCATGTACATAGGGAAATTTTTTTTGGCCTAGGGGGAAAATGCGAAATCATTTCACTTCTATTCCTATTCTAGAGAAATAAGTACCTATTCGAATTTGAAACGACGTTGTGCTTGTGAGTGTGTTCAGAGTGAAAGTTCTCAAAATTCTTGACTTTTTTAGTGTTTTTGAATTTCTGGACTTTAAGTGTAATTGAAGGTGAGTTCTATAATTCATCACGTTGCTGTTTTTTTCGTTAGGCGCCTCTCTTAATATGAAAAAATGCGGGTCAGTCTTTGGGGATTGCTGATAGAATTGGAAACTAAGTGAATTGTGAATTGTATCGTCAAGTTATCAGATTATTATTATCAAATAATTTTCGGTATATAATCAAGGATAAATGTTCTAATTGGTAATTGGTCACTAGCACTTCTTTATAAACAAAAAATAATTAGAAAAAAGAACCTAATAGCTCGACGATATAATTCACAAGTTACTCCGTTACTTGTCTCAAGAAATCTTGCTATAATTATTTTCAATTATTTTTATAGAAAATGGAGTTGCCCGAACATTAAGTATAGCTTATATTGTGACAAATTTTGCAAATTCGAAAGCCCGCAAAAAAAGTTTTGATTGCACTTTGTTTTTATCTCTTTTTTGTGTTTATTATATAAATAACATATTTATATGTTAATTTGGTTTTAATATATTATTTTGTTTTTTGTTTTCATTTTGCTTATAGTTGTTATTTGTTGTAGTTGTTATTTTGTTAGTTGGTTATATTTATATGTGGAAGGTACCCACTTACTTTGTATTGTCACTATTCCAATATAAGTGACAAAGAAAATGTGGTTTTATTTTGTCCTTATCTAATTTTTTTTAATTATGTAAGCAGCAGGCAGCGCTGCTAGTGAGGGTAGGGGCCCGGAAAATATCTTGAACACAGGCCCGTGGTGGCGTTACTACGCCACTGAGTTAATATGGTCCAGAGCATTCATTTACAGCTGATTTTTTCAATGGAAATGCACACCTTTCTTGTGACAAATTCCAAAAGAATGTATTCTCCTATCACATAGAAAAGATAATTTCCCCAGTTTTGATGAGCACTCAACCTAGGGCTGACATCAGCTTGACGAAATTCAGCCGACATCGATTATTTCATATCCAAACATCCATTTATTTAGCGTTTAATTGAGTCATCCCGAATTCCCTAATTCTCGAAATAATTTTCACAAGATGCCTGATCTAATGATTTCGTTTCGAAGTCAGGCAAAAACTCCAGCCAAATCATTTTTGACATCTTAAAGTTAAGTGTCGGCGTTAGATTTGCATACCATAATTGCTATATACTAATTTCTTGGTAGAACTTCTCAGCTTCGAGAATTTTTCATGGTAAATTACCGTCGTTGAAAGATATAATCAAGCCATCTCTTGTTCACGACAGAATCAGCTAACAAAGTTCTAGATTGAAAATGAAAAGGTTTTTAACTTTGCCCCTGAAAAGAAAAAGCTATTTTGGGATTCAAGAGGTACATGCATACTCAATGTTTTGCTGTTTATTGGCACATCCAGTTATTTTGCTTGCGACGAAAAAAGTTTAAAAAGCTTTTACAGGTTTTTTTCAGCTTTATATACTTCGGATACATTATTCTTCAGTCCTCAAAATATGTCAGATCAAATGGATATCTGTTGATGACTTCCAGAGAATATACAGGGTTTTCCTTTTAAGTTGGCCTATTAGACGTTTTAGGAGAACTAGTGAATATTTCGTTCTGAAATTTTTTTGTGCAGCCTTGAGGGTGAAGGAACTCTTCGCCTAAAATATTTTCAAGTCGACACTGTTGCCACGGCTATCTCAAACACATATCTACTTCCTTATTTCAAATGGAACTACTTATATTTTCATTTATTTATCGATTTAATACCAAATTTGCAGTATAACCCACTAAAAAAAATTTCTCTGCTATGCACTGTTGCCAAGTTATTCACACATTCCTGAAACTTTTGGCATTTGCATTGCCAGTTTGGAAATGCAATATCTCGATTATTTTTTATGCGAACGGAACCAAACTCAGCATTCTCATAGTAAAGACTCCATGCATTCATGTGGTGTATTCAGTATTTTGATACATCGTAAGGTTTTTCGAAGATATTGCTCCGAAAATGTGAAACTGAGAATTGAAAAATTTCGAGATTTTCAAATGACAACCCCATATTTATTTTACAGCATTCGATTCGAAATTAAAAATGAATGGCAGTCTCCTTTCACACTAACAATTTATTTTGGATAGTTTTCGAATGAGATGAAAAATACTGAAATTTTTCAGTATTTATAGTTCATGATCTATGGTTCTGTTTTCAAAAGTGTCCACCTCCATTTTTTGACATCGAATGTCTTTTTGGGTGCTTTGTACCATGGAATTTTTTCACATTTTTAAAATTGTTGGAACATTAGAAAAATTAAAACTCTTTTGCTCAGTTGCAGGAACGTCCATTAAAATTTAAAGGTCCATTAAACCCTTAATCCTCCATTAGTTCCTTGTAATAATGGAGAATTAAGAGTTTAATGGACCTTTAAATTTTAATGGACGGTTCTGCAACTGACACTTAGAGTTTTGGGATTCAGCAGGTATTCATCAAATTTTGGTGCCATTGTATTCATATTGGCTCCTTGAACAATATTAGTGAAAAAAAACAATTGGCGATCTGTCTTAGTTTGGAAGATATGGGCCCCCAAAGTCTGAAAAATATTTCACCTCATCGAGTTTTTGCAATAATTATTGGATATATTTGAAATGAAATGAATCAAATCTTTAGGTTGAAATGTTCAGAGAGACTTTAAACTTAATAAAGCGGTAATTCAGTGTTTTCAAAGTGAGTAAAGTGACTTTCAGGTGAAATATTTTTCGGACTTTGGGGGCCCATATCTTCCAAACTAAGACAGATCGCCGATTGTTTTTTTCTCTAATAATGTTCAGGGAGCCAATATGAATACAATGGCACCATTTGATGAATATCTGCGGAATCCAAAAATTGAAACAGATTTAATTTTTTTATGATGTTTCAAGAATTTTGAAAATGTGAAAAATTCCAGGGTATAAGGGACCAAAAAAGAAATTTTATATCAAAAAATGGAGGTGGACACTTTTGAAAAACACCGAAAAACAAATGACTATAGTTTTATTTTCTTTTCTAAAATCGATTTTTCAGCTGATATTCATAAAAAAATTATACGTCTATTCCTTCATCAGCAAGGAATCAAGAAAAAAAATTAGCAATCAAAAATTTGACATTTCACAAGAGAAAAAAATAAAATCGGAAAAAGTGTTTTTTACAGAAATCTCAAAAACGGTTAGAGATAAAAACCTGAAAAGTTGGCTGCATTATTTTCATTCAATGCCTAATCGATCCCCTCAATCTGAATCGAAAACGCCCCGGGGACAGATTTACCATTGAAACCCGGCTATAACCTTTCAGAATATACGAAATTTTTATTTCGAATCATCCCAACTGTGGACCAGCACTCAGGTTTAAAGCTCCTCCTGTTCGAACTTAATAGTGAGTTGAACCTCTTTTGGTTCAAAATCCAGAACTTATAGACATTTTGACAAAATTATAGCATGCTTTTGTCACGACAAAGACCGCAAAAAAAACCTCCGACGCCAACTTGAATATGTAGTGGTGAAGAGCTCGTAATATCAAAAATTTATTTCGCTATATTTCATATTGGTGAGGAACGAATGAACGAACTTTCGACGCTTCTCTCGAGAATTCTGAGTAATCAGAGAAATATGAGATGGAGATTCTCCTCTCAATATGCAGATTCGTGAACAATGTATAATCTATTCGCATATACATAATTGCTATTAGTCGCTTGGGTGTCGCAAGTCCCACACTCGTGAATAATAGTATATTTTATATGCTCATTGAATAATATACTACATCTCCGGTGATTCATAATGATACGAACAGCACAAATGATTGTTTTGAACGTAAAATGTCGATAATTTAAGGAAGCCCTGAACAGGTGCTTTTGAATGCTCGTTCATTAGCGGAGGAATGAGGCTACTACCTTAAAATTTTGTATAGGACTTGAGATTAATACTGAATATGTGAATGCACGATCAGAAAAATATTCTGAAATTAACCGAAAAACTGAAATATCTGAAAACTTGACAATTGAATAAATTATATTCTATGGTTTTGATGATGCGATCCCATAGAGATAGAATAGTATAGAGTTGCTATCAATGAAATGAAAGTGGTATCAGATCCGCCATATTACTGCAATACGTCGAATTTTGACAATCATTGAATTTTCTCTAAAAATAGTGATTTTTGTACCTTTTTCAAGTAAAATTGAGATTTCTTGAGCTTAATAAACAATAATAAAATGGTATCGTGTGTTGTATGGCTTTCTTCAAGCAGAGAAGGGACAGATAAGAAGAAAATTAGAGGAAGAACATATCACAGGTAGGGATGAGTACTGAACAGATCCGCATTCGAAATTTTTGCTAGTATGTCTTGGTAATCTGATATCTTTTTATATGTGCATATTATCGCCTGAAGAAAAATTGTTTATTTGATATTTGATTGACCTTATTTGAACAGGATTCCTAAAGACCCAACACGTATTTTTTTGGTGAAATTCGTAAACAGAAAAAACTGACAACTTAATTCAACCCTGACCTTTCAGCCATATTGGTCGTCAACTAAGCCCTGCCCAGTGGTTCCATTTTTCCTTACACAATTGTATGTCATAGCGTCTCTTCTCTATTCTATCTCTATGTGCGATCCCCTTGAAATTTTGTAGGTACATTCAGTATATCGATTTTCATTCACAAAATAAATATCACTCGCATTTGATGTCTTGTTGTGAATATATAAAGATTCTTCTACCAATTTTGAACATAAACAATATCTTAGAATATTCATTCTATGGAACACTTATACGATGAAATCGAATGAACAGTGATCATAACTGCTTGTAAGTTTGTATGTTTCCGAGAAAAGTATCGACTGGATCGAAATTTTGCAAGGGACTTTTTTCTCCAGAATTGAATGGAAAACCATAAGAGAATTTAATTTTTCGAAGATCTATCCCTCGAAAACAATTTTTTAAGGAAAATCATAAGGGGTTGTAATTTTTAACCCCTAGTCAAAATGTCATGGAATCTAAAAAAATGTATAAATAACATCAACTTAATGAATCGTATTATGTATAGTGCTTTTCAGGACTTAAAAAAAATAAAAACAGTCAACTCGTCATCACCTTCCAGAGGTTGTATCTTGAAAGGGAGGTCGATTTCGAAAAAAAATTGAATGATCTACCCCTGCCTATTTTCATCGAGGAATCATCTCCCCAAGTCCCTCGCATTTGATTACACAACCTATATATATAAATTCTTCTTGTTATTTCTGTAGTTACTCGAAGTTTGTTCTGTACATCATTTTTTTTATTTTTAACTTCTTGTTCGACCAGTACGCATCTTTTGCAAATCATATCTTTGTTGTAACCTGATGTCCAAAAAAAATTTTCCGAAACGTCACTGAGAGAACATGTGTTAATTTTATGTTCATTTTGAATTGGGAAAGTGGGTCATGTGGTTCTTTTTCGGCAAGGTCTTTGTAGGAGTATCTTCTTTACAGGCGTGCAGAGATTTGCAAGAAAAATTTACCTGATGGTACCTGATGAAATTTGTCACTGAATGAAAATCGATCATTACAGTTTTGTTCATGTATAAATCTCAACCCCTACAAACCCTTTAATGGAGCAATGAATGGAGTGACATTGGCAATTCAGAAATCTTTCTCTGAATTGAAAAATTAAATCAAAAAGTTTCAACTTTGGTAGAAACGTACTAATAACATACTGTAATGAAGTTCAATTTCATAACTGAGAAATTGATCTTCATTTTAAAATAATTTATTCGAGTTTTCATTTTAAATTCGTGAATTTTTTTTCCGTTCAGAATTAATTCACAACGATCGAAAAAACCGAACATTCTGCGATTGATTTTGTTTTTCATACAGAAAACATAATAGAACCGTCCGCAAGAACAACGCCGATCGCAGATAACGCCGTTTTTTGCATATACTCGTACGTACGATAAGCCAGTTTGAAGATGTTTTTACCGAGGTACTCTTCTGCAATTTTTAACGTTTCTGCGCCTACATTTTCCGCCCCCCCCCCCGGAAGATTATAAAAGGCGGGGTTTCCCTCCATCGGTAATTAGTTCCGAATTAGTTCTGCTTTAGACGTATACCTTTTTAATTAGTTCCGAATTATTTTCTGCTCTAAACGTACGCCTTTAAAAGTTTTCTAAATTTTTCAAAGCGACCGTGCTGTAGCTATCATATTTTCTAAATTTTATTACCTTGCTGTGAGTGCTAGTGCAATTGAATTGTAAGTACCGAGCCGATTTACTACAGTCCTATTTTCAATCCTCGTTGAGTCTACCTGAAATAGCTGTTCCGTCAGATTCCGTAAAATACCTTTCCTAGTTTGTCCAGGCGCCTGTAGTTAGTCTGTCCTTCATGGTGTGTATACCCATGGTCAGACCGGAAGGCCCAAACGAACCACTGCTGTAGTACGTTTGTCCGTACAACCGGTGCCTGTAGTTAGTCTGTCCTTCATGGCGTGTATACCCATGGTCAGACCGGAAGGCTGATGCAAACCAATGCTATAGTACGTTCAACCGAATAACAATCCTGCTCTGTCCCGATCCTTAGTGCCTGTAGTTAGTCTGTCCTTCATGGCGTGTATACCCATGGTCAGACCGGAAGGCATAACCGAACCAATGCTGTAGCACGTTCGACATATCCTGTTCAACCCTTTAATTTCACCTGGCCAAACCCAACCTGTTTGGACGTGAAACAAGCAAAGTGGTAGAGAACGTGGTGAATTCTAGGACTGAAAGAATATCGGACAAAGATAACCGTTGTGCACACTTATACTGACCCCTTTTATCCCTTTTTTCCTGTTATTATCCTATATTTGAATTCACCGTTTAACTTTAACCCACCTTCTATTCTGGCTGACTCGTACCGGGAAGATATTTGTTTCTTATGAAAGTGCTCGCGGTCAGACAAAACTGACCAATCTTTTATTTTGTATCTATTTCATATAGATATTACTGTTTTTCAGCTCGAGACCTTTACATCTGCCCTTGAGATGAGCTTTCTTGGAAAAACGATCCTGTTAATCGGCGATCTTAATATTCCTAATTTTAGTGTTGGACCCTCTTGTCCTAGGTCGGTGCTGTTCAGAAATTTTTGTGACCTCCTCAAGTTGCAGCAGTTCAACTACATCTACAACAGAGACCAAAAATTGCTTGACTTAGTCCTTGCAGGAGATAATGTTGGGGTGTCTGTGGCTCATTCTGAGTCGCCCTTTGTTCCGGAGGATCTGTATCATCCCGCGCTTAGCATGGTCGCGAGTCGAAGCTCCCTTGAACGCCAAATAAATTTTCCAAAACTCAGCAATACTTTTTATAATTTCAGGAGAGCTGATTTTCCGGCCTTGTGTTCGTCGCTAGGTTCCGTTGATTGGAATATTCTCCAAACTTTCAATGATGTTGATGACGCACTGCGGTACTTTTATGATAAATTATTCGAGATCATAAAAGATCATGTACCTACTGTAACTCATACCTCTGGGAAAAGCTGCTTTCCAGTGTGGTTTACTCCTGATTTGAAGCGCAATATCCGATTGAAGAATTATTATCGTTCAAAATGGCGGTCCACAGGAAGAACTAAATATCTCCAAGATTTCAGGCGTTTGCGGTCGTCGGTCAAGTCTGAGATTTCTTCGGCGTATGATGATTACTTGGCTGAGGTGCGGGGCGATTTGGAGTCGGATCCTTCCTCTTTCTGGAAATACATCAACCATAGGAAGAGTGGCACAAGAATTCCTGGTGTATTTCATTGCGACGGAAGATCACATGACGACCCAAGGGATATAGTCGATTTGTTCGCAAAACATTTTTCAAGTGTTCGTATGCCAGATGTAATCAGGGATTGTAGCCAAACTCATTTTTCCCAATACCCTCCAGTTGTCTTGCCTACTATAACTAAAGATGAAATAAGATCTATTATGGATAAATTTCCTGATAAGACTACTGCTGGTGATGATAAACTCCCCTCATTTTTCATCAAAAACTGTAGCTCCGTGCTTGCTGAGCCTCTACATCACATAATCTCTGTCAGCTTGCGTACTTCCATTTTTCCCACCATTTGGAAGAGGGCCCGAGTAATCCCGATATTCAAAAAAGGCGATAAATCTGAAGTAGAGAACTATAGACCGATTTCTGTGCTCTGTAATTTTGCAAAGGTATATGAGAAGGCTATATACACTTATATCTATCACAATGTTAGACCATATATATCAACAATGCAACACGGTTTCATGCGAGGCAGATCTACGGTCACGAATTTGACAACATTGTCGCAGTTTATCGCGGAAACTCTAGATGATGGAGGTCAGGTCGACGTTATTTATACAGACTTTTCACGAGCCTTCGACTCGGTTGATCACCGTATTTTGCTGAATAAACTTTCATTTCTTGGCCTCAGTCCGGGATTCGTCAGCCTGATGAAGTCTTACTTGGAAGGAAGAATGAGTCATGTGTTTTATAATGGCTTCAAGTCGTTCGACTTTTGTCTGTCATCTGGTGTACCGCAAGGATCTAATCTTGGGCCATTGTTGTTCATAATTTTTATCAACGATCTTCTGGCTCTTCTCAGTTGCTTAGCCTTGGCCTATGCAGACGACTTCAAACTTTACATGAGGATACGCGGAATTGCTGATTCAGAGCTACTCCAGTCCAGCTTGGAGTTAGTTCATGTTTGGTGCTCGCGCAATGGACTTAATTTGAATATTCAAAAGTGTTTTAAGATGACTTTCACAAGAAGCTTACATCCTGTCACCTTCAATTACTCAATTGGTAATTGTCTTATTGCTAGTGGAGATCGGTTTCGCGATTTGGGGGTGTTATTTGATTCGACGTTCAGCTTTGTTCCTCATATCGAAGAGCTTTGCTCTTCGGCTAGTCGATCTTTGGGCTTTGTGTTCCGGTGTTCCAAAGAATTCCTTGATGTTTCTGTTCTCAGAATTCTCTATTTTTCTCTTGTCGTCAGCAAATTAGAGTACGCCAACTTGATTTGGTTTCCGATATACAGTTCCCACCTAACATCACTTGAACGCATTCATCGAAAATTCTTGAAGTGTGCCGAATACAGAAAGACCGGCAGGTATCCTGAACGTAGTGCGGATTTATCGGAGATCATGCGGGAAATGCGAATTTCATCATTGCAGGAGAGACAGAAGCGACAGTGCGCTAAATTTGCGCAAAAGCTAGTCAGTGGAAGAATTGATTCACCTCATCTACTGTCCAGGGTTGACATTCGCGTACCAAGGATTGAAGCGAGGACCACTTCAACTTTTCGACTCCCAAAACCTCGGACGAACATACTTGAGCAGGCTCCGGTCTATCGATTGTGCAAGGCTGCTGATGAACTTAAGTTTAATTTGTTTTTTTAGTTCGGGGCGGTTATTGTTTATTGTTATAGCATTGAATGTATTATTTTGTTTGAATAATTGTTTCATATTATTCATAATTGATATGTTACCCTATTATTGGGAAATTTCCTGTTGGGTAAAATAAACTATTATTATTATTATTATTATTATTATATAGCGCCTTATATCACTGTATTTTTGTATAACTATTTTCGCTATTTGAATAAATTGTGTAAATTACTCTATTTCTGATTTTCTCTGTTATCGCTAATATCTTAGATAACGAAGAACTCTGTCTCTGACTAGCAGCTGCCCTGGTAGGTTTGCTATTCTCCCTTATAAGAAAAAAGAATTGCTGGCGCTCGAGGTAAGTTTCACCGAGAAAACCACGTTACAATACCTACTTGAGATCATAACTGAATCGCAGTGTTGTACATGAACAAAACTGTAATGGTCGACATTCATTCGGTGACAATTCTCATCAGGTATACTACCTTCTCGAAGTAAATGAACCATGGCAAAGTGCACATACTAAAAACTTCTTTCAACTAACGAATTTTTCAAATAACAAAAATTATTTTCCTAAAAATTTCTGCCCGCCTGTAAAGATGATACAAAGCCCTTGCCAAAAAAAATTCCACTTGACCGCTTTCCCTATTCAAAAAATTTGGAGGGTTAATGGGGATGGCACAGGGTGCAATAAAAATCCTTCAAAAATGCTTAGAAATTTGATGGATGTGGAAAAAAAATTACCTTTCTAGAAACCTTTTCTAGGTTTTCACTCCCAGTCTATGAAACAAAAACAATTAAAAAATTTTCAATTAAGATGAAATGCTTCTACGTAAATCCTTGCACTCATTTGTCAGAAGCCAATTGGTTTTGAAAAAAATGCTAGCTAACAGTAAAACTGAAAAATAAAATAAATGAGAAGGGCAACGTAACGTTTCGTTGTCTATATCAGACTCCTTCTTCAGAGATACTTGGAAAATGTTTGGAATTGCGTCTTCTTTCGTTTGTGGTCTATTTGACATTTGACATTGAAAGTTGTCAACACATATAGATGTTGATTCATTAAGTTTTGAAATTTCGTGATTTAATTTTTTTTCCAATAAATCAATTCAAACACGATTCATTCCAACAGAACAATTAGCCAAATTATCTACTTCATCTAACGTAGGTATATCAGGATTTTGTTTCGAAATATCTTTTTTCTGGGAAAATTAATTAGTTCCATAATTTTGATTTATCGATTTGCGGTTTGTTAACTTTTATACGAACAAGAAAATTATCACTTATCCATCATTCAATTTTACTCGTACACTGCAAATTATCACTGTTCATATCCAGTACTGAAAATAATTTAATTTTTTGGAGCACAAACGTTCTAGTAATGGAACAATTGTTCCGCTAAAGTGAAATTATAATTGCAGTTGCTGGTTCGAAATATTTCGTTAAAAGAACGAAATACATTTATCTCGTATTTTTCCACTAACCGGTATCTGCGTCGAGTGTTCAGATGAAAAATGCAGGCATGTTACTTTAATTGTAATGAAACTGCATCCATAAAAGTTCGGGTTTCGAACAATTATACATTTTTCAGTGAAAGCAGTAGAAAACATGTTCGAAATGATGATAATATTAAAAATATACTTGATATAAGTTGTGTAGACGCCCAACATACAGGTTTTTCTTTTAAGTTAGCCTATTAGACGATTTAAGAGAATCACACAGCATAATGTCCATAGATCATGACTATAAATACTGAAAAATTTTAATATTTTTCATCTCATTTAGAAACTATCCAAAATAAATAATTAGTGTAGAAGGAGACTGCCATTCATTTTTTATTTCGAATCGAATGCTGTAAAATATATATGGGGTTGTCATTTGAAAACCTTGAAATATTTCAATTTTAAGTTCCACATATTCGGAGCAATATCTTCGAAAAATCTTACGATTTACCAAAATACTGAATATACCACATAAATGCATTCATTTTCTACTATGAGTCTGCTGAGTTTGGTTCCGTTCGCATGAAAAATAATCGAGATATTGCATTTTTAAACTGGCAATGCAGATGTCAAAAATTGAAGGAATCTGTCCATAACTTCGAACAGTGCATAGCAGGGAATTTTTTAGTAGGTTATACTGCGAATATGGTATTAAATCGATACGTAAATGAAAAAATAGGTAGTTTCATTTGAAATAAGAAAGTAGATATGTGTTTGAGATAGACGTGGCAACATTGTCGACTTGAAAATATTTTAGGCGAAGAGTTCCTTCACCCTCAACGCTTCACCTAAAATTTCAGAACGAAATATTCACTAGTTCTCCTAAAACGTCTTATAGGCCAACTTAAAAGGAAAACCTGTATATAGTTACGTGTAGTTCACAGAATATTTTATCTTACAGATCGTTCGCAATTCCTGTAATTTTTGACCTACAGACTATGAACGATTATAAAAAACAAAATGTCCAATGATGTTGAATGTGTTCCTACTATTTTCATTACCTCTCACATTTTCAACAACGAACTAATAGCAGAATTTCAACAAGTTTTGAAATCACATTTTGCTTTAAATTTACAACTTCTTCTTGAACTCTAGACATGATAACTTGTTCCAAGCGAATTTTTGTGATGAATTACGTTACATGAGGGTGACAGTATTGGAAGAATTATAGTGATAATGGGCCAATTAAAATACAAGCAAAAATAGTTTCTTCAAATGTATTATTAATTACCACCCTGTATACTGATAACAAGCAGAGTTTAGCGATATTTTCGAATAATTGCTGCTTTGAAAATGTAGAGATGAGAAAAAACATAATGTTGATCTACAGGGTGATCTTATATCAACGCAAATGTAGAATGTCTATAATTTTGCAGTTCGAATCTGTTTTTTTACATCTACGAAAATTCAAGAGGAGTTGTCGCGAAAGGTGATAAATTTGCAGATTTCGAATCAATTTTCGTCGAGATGATCAAGAATTATCGAACTATGAAATTTCACTCAAGAGAAAATGTTTCTTGGTCACCCAGTACAACCGTACCAAGTAAAGATGTATATTTATTATTATTTATTACTTCTTTGTTGTAACGCAAACGCAAAAAAATCAAAATGTACACGACACGTGCAGTGTTATCCAATATTCACGAAATTAAAAAAAAATTCAATAATTTCATAACTATTGAAGGATGGCAATCACGAAGGGTGACAAAATTTACAAATTGAAAATCATTCGGTCGATTAGTTCGAAAGTTATTGAACTATGAAATTCATCCACAAGATGATTATCACCCTGGTATACCCCAAACGGAGAATCTCAAGCGATAAAACCTCTTGATACGAGTCTTCCTTGATGTCCTTGATTCATGATATCCATTTGTTGACTTCTTCCCGGGACCATTCGTGAGCATTTTCTGATCATAATTAGATATGTTTTCATAAAAAAATTCTCATGCCTTAATAGGTTTGCATGTGTATAGTTCGTTCACGAAAGGTTGAGCCGTCGGTTGGCCATGACAATTTGGCATATTCCACTCTGTATATTGAAATTTTAGGTTATGTTGTTTATTTCCTTGTCAGATTGATACGCAATGTTTTCAATATAACATAAAGTTTTTGATAACTCGGAAGCTCGTCGGACGAGACTGGGTACATTCGGCAACTTTGACTTCATTTTATGTTATGACAGCAAATACTGTCAAATTCAGATAAATAAACAAACGCCTACTATGCGCTCAAACTTTCGTGAACGGACTATATGTCACTCAAACTTCCACGGCTCAATTTATTGATAGCACTTCGTGTCCCGAGGAATAAACACAGAAAAAATAATTTGTATCAAAATATTTGTATTAGTCCACAAAAATACACTCTCTTGCTTCTACCAATTCCTTCACCGACTCCGAAAACGTTTGGAAACTTCTAAACAATAACGCATTCCATTTTCGGTTTCAATATTGCCTTTATTCGTACTCTGCACGGGTTTCTTGGAGAAATTAGATGGAATGGAACGCTTTCATTGAATTTATTTGTCACGTATTTCATACTTCGTGAAGTTATTAACCTCGTTGAACTCCAGGAAAGTTTCTAGAGTCTCGTGGTTGAACTCAATTAATTCCTGATGTTCACAGGACGTTTCTATCGACTTTCCTTTTCTAGCTAATATTTTCAATGGAGCCTACAGCAAATGGGGAAATTCGCTGAGAAAATTGATCTTTATTGAGTATTAATTGATTCATTTATTACGGGATATTTCTGGAAATTCCGTAAAATTTTTTGTTGCTTATTCCGAGTGATTTGGATACCTAGCTGTTTCGTGGGATTTCCATCAAGAATAAATATGATGAATCAATTTTGATTTTTGAAGATTGATTCAAAGGGTATACTTCAAAATGTTGCGATGAGCACCATTTATTATTCAAAAACTTCAACTTAGTTCAACCAGCCCAAAGTAACATGGAAATATACCAGATACATGGCATACAAAACATAACTGTGACTATCTCAATGGATGTCACCAACAAGAACACATGAAGAACCCCTGCGTAGACCATTTAAACTGCACAAAAAAATTAACGCATATTCTGAAAATCTCAATTTTAATGAAAGTTTACTCTACATTGACTTTATAACTTATTTTTTATGTTCTCTCGGAAAGGTTTTGAACGAAACAAGACACATTAAATGGATGAAAAATTCAGGATTTTACCGAATCTTATGTGAAAGAAGAGAAATAAACAATTTTCAAAATACCTACTAGATGCTGATAAGTATTTTAATACTTGGTATTTCCACCCCTTAAGAGAAGCTGGATGATTTTCTGAACTTCTCAACCTTCTATTGAGGTTGTCCTAAACCTGCTAAATCGGATTGAGATCTGAACTTCTTGCTGGCCATTCCATTCGAGAGACTTCAACCTCTTCAAGATACTCCTGAACGATGCGCGCACGATGGAGTCTGGCATTATCGTCCATAACAATGAAATGTTCACCAATGTATGCGGCAAATGGCACTACATGCTCTTCAAGAATGTTTCTTATATACCTATCAGATTCATAGCTCCATCATCAACGACCACTAGGTCTGTGCGAGCAGTCAAAGATATTCCACCCCATGCCATAATCGATCCTCCCCCGAAACCAGTAGAATTCAGGAAATTGCACTGAGCATATCTTTCATGTGGACGTCTGTGTGCAGGGGAACGTCGATCACAAAGGTAGAGGCAGAATCTAGACTCATCTGTGAAGAGAACTCTTTCCCAATCAGCCCCTTTCTAATGGATATCCTCTTTCGCAAAATCCAAACGCGCCCTTCGATGGGCTGGGGTAAGAGCTGGGCCTCTTGCCGCGACTCGAGGACTTAAATCATATTCCTTGAGGCGATTTCTTATTGTCTGAGTGCTAATTTGCACCCCATGAGTTTGCTCAAGCTGATTTTGAAGGATGCGAGCGATAGCAAACCGTTGTCTCAACGAAGAAACTCTCAAGTAACGTTCTTGAATGGCAGTTGTTACCCGTGGTCTACCCTGTCCTGGTCTTCTGACATTGGTCTGCAACATTCTGGACACACTTGTATGGGAAACTTCAAACCTTTCTGCAATTCTTGTGTATGTCCACCCTTCTTCTCGCAAATCTACCTCTTGGGTCAAATTCGTGTTTCGCGTTGCATAGCGATCGGTTGCAGAAAATCAAACGAAAGAAAAACTATTGATCACTAGAATTGATCGAGAACAACTGATTTCAGAATGGAGGCAATACATTCAAAATCTGATAATCTCACCTTTTTTTATTCCTGCTGGGAAAAACATATGTATTGAAGAAAAACGTTGAAAGTGGATGACATATGCATGCATAATTCTGATAAAATAATTCTTATTGAGAACACCTTCAGTTGTAGAATAAATTTGAGATTTCTATAATGTGCGTTAATTTTTTGTGCAGTGTAGTTGCGTAAAATGTTTTGGCGTAAATGGAACGGAAGGCTGCAAGTAAAGCTCTAGCACGCCAGCAAAATGTACTTTTTGCAGTTGAATAGCATACTACAAATTATAATGTCAACACTTCTTGAAAAACCAAATAATATCTACGGAAGAATATTCGAGAAACATCAACAACTACACTTCCAGCACCCAAAAATCAACATAAAAATACGAAACAAAAACATAATTTCAGCAAAACAGCTCTAGAAAATTATCGAAAAAAGGAATTCCACTTCAATGGACACTGAGGAAATACACCTGTAAATGAAACAAAGGTTTTGAAGCTAATACTGGAATCGCAGCGGGTTTATTTTGGCCAGGACAAGGTGATTTTTCGATGCGCATACGAACTTTATTGCTCGAGTCCCCCTTTTGCCTGCAAAGATGCACACCGAGAATACGAGTAGTGGAGTAAATATAGCTCGAAAAAATACGAATTTTTCAAAAAATGATCTACAGAAATTTGATTCCGTAAATCGATAGGGGGACATAAAAAAATGTCAGATTTCTGAAGTGATCTCCCCCCTGGTTTTGAGAAAATCCAAAAACATTTTGAAATGCGTTTTTTTCGGTATCTGTGGGTTTTGAAGAAAGGTTTATTTAAAAAAAATGTAGAGGACATTGTTATTTACATTTTATTTCATTGGAGCGAAGTGGTCTGACTTGAAACGCAAAAAGTAGGTGGCGCTAAAGTATCAAAAAAGTTTTTTTTTGCCTTTTCGTTAAAAATAGATAATTTTTTCGCAGTAATGTAAAAAGGAAAATTGTTCGTTACTAAATTATCTATATGTGGTCAAAGTGTGAACAGAACCATAGAAAATTCAATTGAAATATTAAAAAAAAACTTCATACTTAGATAAAAAGCTTCTGATTCCAGTGGAATGATTCTTGTGAATGAAGATCAATATTCTGAATATTCATCCAAAATTTCGTGGCCATAGTTTCACCATAATATTATAAAATTTAATTGGGATAGTGAAAAGAAAAATTTTTATATTTCCATAACAGGACATACGATTTGAGTGAGATTTCTTCTGTGAATAAAGATTGATATGCTTAATCTTCGTGCAACATTTTGTGACCATAGTGTTAAAAGAAACATAGAAAATTTATTTGGAATATTGAAAGGCTAATCTTTTTATTGCCCTAACAGAATATCCGATTCGAGTGAAATTTATTTTTAGAATGAAAACTACTATACTGAATGTTCATGCAAAATTTCAAGGGGATCGCATCATCAGAACCATAGAATTTAATTTCTGTAATTATTTATTCTCTATATATTTCATTGTTTGAATAATTTTCAGAATATAATTTCGAGTGTGCTGAGATTTTGCATTTATATATTTGGTATCAATCTAAAATTCCATATAAAATTTTGAGGTTATAGTCTTATTGCTCCACCAAAGAACGAGCGCTCAAAAGCTCCTCCTGAGGGCTCTTCTTCTGAATTTTATTATTTAGCGTTTTTGTGTCGTAGTCCACAGGCAACTGAAAAGAACCTAATGGATAAAAATCGTGTTTTCGTCGTTCAAAGTTCCTTCAATATAAAGCAACGAGTGAAGATATTCTCCGAGATTGCTCAAGCCTGATTCATTCTGGCTAGTTTCGTGCCAAATCGTTGATGTTACGATCATAAAATACCTCAAGTCATTAGGAGTTATCTCTCTGCACTGTGTAAAGCCAAAGGATCGATACAGCTAATCATCACTCTCAAACAGGATGGTGAATTCTGCACAAGCTGGACCTTCATTGGGGAAATTTGTTCACACTATGCTTGCTTTCTCCTACAAAAACTTGATTGCTATCAACTGAATTCGAATTAGTCAAAATCGACGTTTGAGCAATTTCAACTTCTATTCAAATGAAAAAAAATCAGGCTCTATTTTGATTGAACTTTTAACCAGTGGTTAAATCGCTTATTTTAGGGCATTCTTCTGTCAAAAGATATTAATTTTTTATGAATAATGAAATATCATCGTTTTTTCTACATCAATAAATAATAAATGAAATCCAAAGGCGTACTCTCAATAAACAGTTCACCTATTATTGAGCCGGTAGATCTACTGTAGACGCTAATTATGTGGATTAATTGGTGAAGATGAATTGACACCAAAATGGAGTACAACAGAAAAATAATTTGAAGTGTTCGCCCAAGACCCAAAACTGTCTGATGCATTGTTCGCAGTGAAAATGAGAAAAACAAAAACAATTTAAACAGTTTAACTGCAAAAGTTGAGATCAACGAAAATTTCTTACGAAAACAGAATAATTTACTCCAGTTAGAAAAACACAAACTATTAACTTGAAATTATAGCGAATTTCGAAGAAAACAATATCTATTTGAACGGATGGTTTGATAAATTTTATGGATACTGTGAATTATCAAAATAATAAGATTTCTCATTTTGTTCACAATGGGAGGTCCCTGAGATATTCCCAAAAAGCTCGCTATGTGGAGGTCCCTGGGATATTCTCAAAAAGCTCACAATGCGGAGCTTGTTGGGAAGTTCTCATACTTGTCACATTGGGAGGTTTATGCGAATATACCATTGACCTCCACAATGTGAGCAGTTTGAAAAATCCACAAGGGATATCTTTGGGAGCTCTCTGGAACTATCCCTGACGCGGAAAAATGGAGGGGATATAGAGCTCCCAACAACCTCGCAGGGACATCACAAAAGTATTCTCAATCTCCCGAAAAGATATCGCTGGGATATCTTTGTGTTGACTGAGGTGGAAGGTACTCCCACTGCGAAGGTAATTCTGCTGGCAATGTTCGGAGAAATTTGCGGGCTTTTAATAATACCCTATACAGGGTTTTCCTAAATTGAACGTACAAACAAAAAGGGGAGATTCCTTAAGTGAGTTTAAGAAAAAAAAGTCCCATAAACATGGGATCGCAAAAGTTTCGTTTTCGATATACAGGGTGTTAAAGTTTTAATCAAAAACATGTGTTGATTATAAGAGTTTATCGAATCTTTATGAATCATCGCTACAGATCAGGAAAATTTTCATAAAAACTGACACTGAATTCATTCACCACAGCTTAAAAAGTGGCCTTCTCATCATAATTTGGATTTTCACGAGGATTTCGAGAGAATCGTTCAAAATTTTTTTTCTCGAAATCGTTGGTAGATACGACAAAACTACAGGAGACCGAAAAGTTTAGTATAAAAACAAAGCTTCTTTTTACATTTTTTAAATTAACAGTTGCTCACCAAAAAAAAGTTCTGCAGAAGAACAGGTGGCAGTGTTCCAGAAAAAATGTCACCCTGTAGATCTTCTATCGAAATTGCCATGTCACGTGGTGAGAACTCTCAAATGTAAATCTATGCCAAATTTCAGTTGAATATCTTGTGAAGTGTAGATACTATGAGAAAAAAACTTGAAAAAATTTCAAACTTCAACACTCTGTATCTCGAAAACGAAACGTTTGCGACCTCATGTTTATGGGACTTTTTTTCTTAAACTCACTTAAGGAATCTCCCCTTTTCGTTTGTACGTTCAATTTAGGAACACCCTGTATATTTCCATGTGCAATGCAGCTGAGCTGAAAGGGATAAGACCGCCCTCTATTAAGTGGATATCAGCTAAATCGGAAAAGCGAACTGTTGCAGCCTTCCAAGGACATAGTGGTGACTATTATTATAGATGCAAATTATGCGGACTCACTGAGCAGTCGAATGCAAATGGCTCTTAGTATCATCAAAAAGTGGTGCGAGGAAAAGAGGCTAGCTGCCAATTTCTTGAAAACAATACTTTATTTTTTCACTAGAAGGAATCTCGAGCCATGTGGGTCTGCAAAGGGCTCTTTGGAAATACATGGGGCATGAAACCGAAAATGATTTTATGGTTATACACAGCGGTAGTATACCTTATTGTCACCTATAGGTACTCCGTTCACATATTATTGAGTAAGATAGAGAACGACAGACCTAAATGGTCGCAGCACAATATAAGTGTGCCAATATCAATATATGGATTATGGCACACCAAAATCGTATGGGGATTCTAGCAAACATAGAAGTGTGCCAGAATCCTTCTTTTATTACTACTATTATAAAGGCTTCTTCTGTATTTTTATGGTATTTCTTTACCCAATGTAGTTTTATGATAACAATATTATAAAATGACATAAAATGAGTAAAAAGTTTAAGTTGATTCGCGCATGCAACAGAATGCAGGAATGGCTCTCGCATATCAATCATTTGTTTATTTGATTTTTTTATGAACCATATGTGCTACTGTTAATATTTTGTGTTTGTATTGTTTTGAATTTTTCTTATAATATTGATAGAAAATTTAATGAAAAAGTATTTCAAGATGTGAAGGAATATTTAAAATGCGTCAGGATTATTTAAGCATCTCAAATTCAGTGTTTTTTTCTTTCAGGAATAGTGTGTTTCTTGAATTCAATATGAAAAGATTGTAATATTCGACTTTCAACATATCATAAAAACTTTAAAGAATTTGTGCCATTAAAACTAAAAACAGATTTCTACTCAGTGTGTTTTGCAGATTCCAATTTCCTAATTTAATCTTTTTTATTTCATATACCGAGTGATATTTCTCACCTGACACGGAAATTGAAATTTTTGAATACGGACCTGCAATTTTTGGGAATTTTTTCTTGTCGATCTGATGGAGAATATGTATTTTAACAAGCTTGCCAAATATTAGCGAAAAATTTGCCATATTGACGAAGATATGGGAGTTTATAGTTTTAGCACTTTTGCAAAAAACACCCTGTATCTCTGAAAATAATAGCCTTATGGGACATTTAAACCCCCAATCCTCATTCAGTTTGAGGTCCTCCATCTCCAGTTAGCCGTTGTCCCTTACGTCACCAGTCACCCTGTATATATTCGTATGAATTCACACATTGCCATAATATCAAAGTCTCAATTGCTTGAACTCAACCAGGCGAGTGCGGTCGGAGTAAGATTATGAATGTCCTGTATAGACTGCCTTCAATTCGGGTATCAGGATAGCACCATATGTAATACAGTGTGTTCAGCAGCGTTGCACCTAGGACGTGATGGGTCTTCAGCTCTTCCCTACAGCTTGAGAGACTTGTTGCATATTCCGTGGCCAGTTCTTATTCTATTCATATTGATCCAATCTCTACGTCCTAGGTAGAAACCTTCTACTTTCGATGTTGGGTCTTCGATTAGATTGGAGTATATTAATATGATTATGATTAAACTTAATACTTCTAGACTTAATTCCTGAAAGCTCTCAGAAGTGTTATTTCTAACATCAACCTGAATTTCTCTAATGAAAAATTATAGAATAAGATATGACCAACTCAGTTTCGATTTTTCAAAGCCGCCTGGGATGTTTATAATTCTTGGAAAGATTGAACGCTTATGTTTTCCGGGAAAATCTTTTTTTTTAAATTCTAAAATATTATTTTGTAATTTTCAGGAGAACGAATGCCTCTCACTCGAAGCCAACATAAAATGGGCTGAAGCCTTCATACTAATGTACTCAGTTACCGACAAATGTTCCTTCGACGAATGTTATCGCCTCAAGTTCCTCATAAACTACAACAAAAAGAGACGAAGGTTAGGCAATTCAGGCAAAGATACCGCTTTGGACGTCCCGGTAGTTCTTGTAGGAAATAAGATAGATCAGGTGGAGGACAGAATGGTTTCGTCCGAGGAAGGGCAAAAGAGGAGTAAGGAAATTGGATGTGTATGTTTTCACGAAATTTCCGTCAGGGAAAGCATAGATCAGGTGAGAGGAAATTGTTGGATGAGTTGCTTTTAAAAATAGGATTTTTTTATGATTGACGGTTTGCTTCGCCACCAGAATTTTTTATTACAAGCATGTATGTTTTGGATTTTCCGAATATATCCGTACTCGAGTCGGCTATACAG
This sequence comes from Propylea japonica, assembly GCA_013421045.1. NCBI lineage: Eukaryota > Metazoa > Arthropoda > Insecta > Coleoptera > Coccinellidae > Propylea > Propylea japonica. Next base: position 39,407,127 of record CM024242.1, on the reverse strand, counting down.
GGTTTTTCCTTTGAGTTGGCGTATTAGACATTTTTGGAGAAGAAGTGAATATTTCGTTCTGAAATATAAGGTGGAGCCTTGGGGATGAAGGAACTAATCGCCTAAAATAGTTTCAAGTCGACAGTATTGCCACGTCTATCTCGAACGCACATCTACTTCCTTATTTCAAATGGAATTACCATTATTTTTATTTATGTATCGATTCATTACCAAATTCGCAGTGAAAACTATTGAAAAATTTTCTTTGCAAGGCACTGTGGCCAAGTTATGCACAATTTTTTTAATTTTTTTTTACCTCCGCATTGCCAGTTTGCAAATTCAATATCTCGATTATATTCTATGCGAACGGGCCCAAACTCAGCAGTCTTATAGTAGAGAATCAATCCATTCATGTGGTACTCTCAGTATTTTCATACATCGTAAAGCCGGTTTAGATGAAGCGCACCTACTCGCGCACCAGCCTCGCTTCCGCTCCCTCGCATAGTGTGAACATGCTCCTCGTTATGAGGCGCCTCGTCCTCGGGTTGAGCCGTTGCCGGTCGGTTTTCAGTAGCGCATCAAAGAAATATCGCTCTGTCGTTTGAACAAGCTTCTGGAGCTAGTCGAGACTAGCGAGTGCGCAGGCTTAAGTATTTCTATTGCGCAGGGAAAATGGACCAAGCGAAGTGCCTGGAACTTATCGAATTATACAAACAGCGACTGTTGTTGTGGAACCCTAAAGAAAAAATTTACCACAACAAAAATAAAAGGCAGAATGCATGGGGTGAAATAAGTTCTGTGATGTCAATCCCGATTGCATCATATCGACCATAAATCTGCAACCATACTGAAATAATTCCTTCGCCCACCAACGACACTCCTTCTTCTTTTTTTAATCTAATATTTTTTAAGTGACACATTGCTTGGAAAGCAAACGACGCGTTAATTGAAGGTGTAACCACAGTGACGGCTCGTGCCCTCCAGATGGGGGTCGGCCAGACCAAAAGAAATATATATATAACACAGATTTTTTTATTCGCGATTGTAAACTCTTAATTTTTTTTGCCATCACAGCCGCCTCGTCGACATTGGTTTGTCCGAATAATTTAGTCGCTATATTAAAATGATTGAAATTGTCTAACAAGTTATTGAAAATATCATTCGCGGTTCAAATTTTACGGACATCGCAAAATCCCCAAAAATCGTTTCGATAATTCACCGTGTCGTCATTATTTGACAGATACATTTAATATCTATTGTCTCGTCTATTCCCCAAGAAGAGTACGTTGCACTGTCTATTTCCTCATAAATTAATTCCCTCGCCGAATCATATAAATCACTCTGTATGTTGACTGTGAGGATTGTGATGGATCATATATCGGACAGACAGGTCAGTATTTCGGCAAGAGGCTAAAACAACACCAGTCGGATTGTAAAAAACAATCAGAGTCGACCGCTCTTGCTATGCATGTCAAAAGTGAGGGACATAATTTTGATTTTGAGGGCGCGAAAATTTTGACCGGGGAGGATAATTGGTTCAAAAGAAATTTCAAGGAAATGCTGTTCATTAAGAAACACCCTCTTTCTGTTAATTCGCGAACCGATATTGGTTCATTGAACATCGCATATTCGAAATTTATCAGTGAAATCCAGATCTAGTCTAGTTTTTCTATACACATGCTAACTCTGTCTGGCTCCCGTGTATTCTCATTTCCATCTATGAACCCGATATTGATATACGTCAAGAAGATTGTTGTCCCCGAGATGTTTATTATATTATTTATTAATAACCACGACTTTGAACGATGTTTCAAAGGAAAGAATCTATTTATCTAATATTCATAGGTGAGCTGGTTCAACTTATTTTTTAAATTTCTGAATGTTTGTTTGTGATGAATTGTTAGTTTTAATTGTAGTGTTTAAGTATTGAGTAAATAAGAGTGAGATATACAAAAATGTGTTAATGTTGTACAGGTATTCATGTTGATTACTTTCTATCTAGATATTTTTATCGTGTTTATGTAACTATCATATTTTTCAGCCTGAGGAAGAGACTAAAAGTCTCGAAACGTAGCTAATTGAATAAATTGTATAAAACCGAGGTTCCTGGTGGCTGATATACCCTTTCTCAACATATAACATAGGAACGATATAAAACTTAGTCTGTTATTTATTTTCTTGTCAGATTGATACGCTATGTTGTCAAAATTGCATAGAGTTGTCTGATAACTCGCAAGCTCGTCGGACGAGGACGGGTACATTCGGCAACGTTGAGTTTATTTTACGTTATGACAACAAATACTGCCAACTTCAGATAAATAAACCAACGCCTACTATGTACTCAACCTTACGTGAATGGACTATACTTACGAAGCTGTAGGTCTGGGTTCGAATCCCGGTGTGGGTATGGATGTTTGTGTATGTCCCAAGTCTTTCCATAAATAAAAATTGTCCTTGATATTAATGTAGTTTGATTGAGATATATGTAATGCAAGGGGGTATATACCCGGATCTGTGTACATGACCTAGAGCAGGGCACAATAAAGAGATGAATGAATGAATAAATATATTCTAGGAGAGCTGCATGGAGGTAAAGGAAGGCTAGGGAGCATATCCTATATTTCCCTTGATGCAAAAGTTTCACATAAATCGGCCATATTTGAATGGGCAACTTGTGGCGGGAATTTTTTTGGGTACATTAGAGCACCCATTCACTGAATAAGAAATCTTTTTTAACTAACACTGAATATCTTTCTGCTACACACTGTATAGAAAAGGAACAAGAAATGAGGCACAAATAATAAAATTCAACGTCTAAAAAGTTCGAAGTCGGCGATATTGGTGTGTCCCTTATTTGTTTTGTATTGTTTTGTTTACGTGACACTTGTCAATCGTTAGGCCCCCTCCTCTTCCTTTACCTCCATGGAGAGCTGTACCATTGAGTTTAAAAATATAAATTTAATAAATATTTTTGAACTCAATGGCTGTAATCAACTTGCAAAAATAAAATATCTCTGGTGGAAACCTCGTTTTTTTGAATTCAGGATAGTCTCTGTAAGGAGATGGGGCAGCTTCATACAGTTTTCTTATGTTGTCCTATAGAATTTTTTCGAATAACGATATCTGTATCCATTCATCAAAAACTAATAGTCTCACTATCTGAACGTATATCAGAAATATGTGGTTTGTATGAATACCCTTGTACGACATTCTGTAAACGGCCTGAAAACAAGCTGATCTATTTTTCTTAAAGCGTTTGATGGTATCTGTATCAACTGTCAATTCTGCAGTCAGTCGAAGTCCTGAACTTCGCATGGTGTTCGGGTGTATATAAAGCCTTTTCGTGGTCAACATATAGGTACATGAAAACTAGGGGATTGCGCTCGACACATTCCGAAAAGAGGACCTATTCAGGGAGTTTTTTCAGGATTCGTGAAATTTTATCGATGAAATTTTTTTTGAAGTGTCGTGTCTTTCTTTTCGGACTCGGTAAAAATAAGGTTCCATTTTTTCCGACAGTTCGGACAATTCGGGAGTTAGCTGCATTTTTCACAAAACACCTTGCTATATTGCATATTCTCAGGACTTTTACCTGATCTCCAGAAAACTGTTGATTGAATTCAATACCCTAGAACGCTGATGAAGTTCATAAAAGCTAGATGACAAGAAGTAAATCTTTCGTAAATTCTTAGTTTTCAAAATTTTCAACTTGTGTCTACTATGCGAATACTGCTCAGCGAATTATAACATACGTATGCTTGCATCGTACGCAGGTGACCAATTGATGATGTTATAAAAATGATAAAAATATGTTTGATTCGAAAAATTATTACAATAATAATATTGAATGGGTCAAAGAAAACAAATCATCCCTCAATTCAATATTTCATCAAAATTATAGAATTCACCGAAAAGTATGGGTAAGTGAATGACCAGGATACAAATAGGGCTCTGTACGTATCGTAGAACTTTTGCTTCTGTACATTTCGAAATAGTTCTTATGTTGATGCACGAAGAGTAACAATCTGTAAATGTAGAGACCATATACCGATACCCCTACAATTTGTGTTCTGTTCCTTAAGTAGCTCTCTAGTAACTTCAACTGCTTATTCCTTATTCCATACTTAGGGTCATCAGACCATTTTTTTAAATTTTGTTCTACAAGATTCTCTATAACTTAGATGAAGCATATATCTCAGAATGGTTTATAAATAACAGAACTAAGTCGCTTCTCTAAATATTCTAGCTGATTGCTCCATTTCAAATGCTTACTAAGTCTTCTCACCCTGTCTGAAATATTAGCCAGTCGAGAAAAATTCCGTGTGAGTAGAAAAATATTCTTCATATTTGAAAGCAAGAATAACCTACAAATTATTCATTGGGATAATGATAATTTGAATATGCCAATAGCGATAGATTTCATTATTTTCATTTTCAAGATCGTATTTCATTCAGATAAGTACGATAAATACCGAAAGACATAACACTGAAATTTCGAATTTTCTGAGTAAAGTCAAGTATCGAACTAGAAAGTTGGGTGAATATCGAATTTCGATGACCAGCAGGTATCGACCAAATTTTGATGTCATTTTCTTGGTAAATCTTCCTGAACAACATTAGTGAAACCAACAGGTGGCGGTCTGTCTTAGGTTGGAAAATATAGACCCCAAAGTTCCAAAAATGTTCCATCTTCACGTCGATTTTTTCACTATAAAACCACTAATTCACTGCTCCAATTAAATCTATAAATCACCTTTAAACATTCAAATAACTATTATCTACTATATAAAAATAAGTCGGGTTTTCCTCCCTGACGCTATAACTCCAGAACGCACGGACCGATTTCAACGGTTTTGCATTCGTTGAAAAGGTCTCGGGCTCCGCGAGGTTTGTAGCAAAGAAAATTCAGGAAAAATTTCAAGATATCGATAAGAACGTAAGATATTGGTAAATTTCTGACATTTCTGAAAATTTCATTATTTATGACATCAAATTCAATGACAACTGTCAAGTCTCTTTAGGAGAGGGAAGTGCTTTCAAAAATTTCCTCATTTCAGAACAAAAAGGCCAGATCCATATGGAACAAGGTATGAATATGGGTTTTTAATCGTTTTATAACACATATTACTAAAAATATTTGTTCCAGAAACTATGAAATCATAAGGAAGTACGTGAAAAATGTCAATTCAGTTTAGAGGTCAAGAAAGCTCTAGGAAATTTGCAAATTTTGAGAAGGAAAACGAACAGATCCGAATCAAACAAGGTACGAATATCGTTTTTGAGTAGTTCTATAACGTTTATTAATGAAGATATTTGTTCCAGGAATTCTGAAATTACCAGGAAGAACAAAATATTTTTTAAATAGGTACGTCTGATGTAAACGTTTGTTCGTTTCGAGTGGAAAACGTTATTTGAATCGGTAAGTCCATATGAAATCATCAACTTCAACGTTCATTCAACGAATTCCTAACATTTCAGCAATCAAAAGCATCATTTCAGGTCGCAGTGATATTTGAGGCTTCTACTAAACCGAATTTCCCTTTTCACTGACAAATAACGTAATGAGAACAAAATTCGGGGATTATTCGTATTTTAGGAAAAAATACGCCAGGAAATGATATTAAACAGTATGTATTATGATAATTATCGATATAACAATATATTTTTTTCGATTTCCTAATATGTTTACATGTCTTTTGATTCCTAATAAAACCTGTTGAAGTCTGAGATGAACAGTCGTCACGTGTAACAAGGCAAGTGGTGTAACGACTAACGTCTAGGTGTGTGGACCCGGTAGTGTACCGGGTTCGAATCCCTTTCGTGGCATGTTCTGTTTATTCTGGATAAGAAAATTGTTTCCAGGTTCAAGAAAGCTGATGAAAATAATTCAAAATTTTCATGTGCATGTTCTATACATATAGGTACGTTTTAGATATATACAGGGTGTTTCTATAAATCTATCAATTATTTCACATTCCTACGTTATAACAGAAAGCTTTCAATGAAATTGAAGGGGCTTTTGAATTTCGAGTGATTTGTTATAGGAGGTGGGATTTAAAATATAGATACTATGCTTCGGATTCATACGTGGTGCTCCTATAAACATGTCGAATATTTTGAATTTCTGCATTATTACAGGGACATTTCAATAGAAACGAAGAATTTTTGAAATGATTTACTATCGATGGTGGTTGGATTTATACAGGGTCTTTCCATAAAAATGTCAAATATTGTAATTTTATACTTCATAACACGAACATTTGTATCACTTTCATTATAAATGTTCAATAGACGTTCTGAGTATATACAGGGTTTGTAGTGTAGTCAGACAGATACCCAGGAATAGATCAAATATCTATGAACATCAATAACCAATGATGATCTATCGACGTATACAAAACGGGTCGAATGACCTACTGTTCATCTGATCTATCGGTTCAATGGATCAACCGGTTAAATTATTATACTTAGAAAGGTAGATCTACCAGTTTCACAAATCTACCTCAAAAGGTAGATCTACTAGCCTGACTAGAAAATCATTGTTTTTTACATCGACAGTTATACGTTGCGTGTTCACGAGTTGGGAAACCATCCGCTTTGTTTGTGTTAACGTCAGACCAAAAAACAAAAATATGGTTTACCAAAGAGCACTTCAAAAAAACGGATAGTTTGCGGACACGTATAACGCTTCAATTCAGTATTTACTTTGGATTCACTTTCATTTACTTAGAGAAGTTCAACTGAATAACACTTCATTTTTGTAATCGAAATGAATTCATTACTGTTGTGAAATAAAATAAAAGTTTTCCTTTTCACATATAAGAAAAAAATTTTGTTTCTTCATCTTTTAATCACCAAACGAAATTTCACATAAAACGAAGCCATGTGGTGGCGAAACGGAGTTCGCCTGGTTTGCTAGTATTATATTATTATTTCATTTCAGGTATATTCAATAATTAATGCAGAAACATGGAAATTCCAAAGGCACCACATATTCACAAATTCTAAGGATATCCCGCCATTCTTCATGGTAAGTTTAGCACCACTTCGGCAGTACCAAATCTACCATTTAAAACGGCGGGCTTTCCTCAGAATTTGTGAATATGTGGTGCCTCTGGAATTTTCTGCATTAATTATTTACTATACCTGAAATGAAACTAATAGAAGAGTTATTTTAATGTTCGAAGGTGATCTATAAACTAAATTGAATCAGTGAATTCGTTTTTTTATAGTGAAAAAAACGACGTGAAGATGGAACATTTTTGGAACTTTGGGGGTCAATCTTTTCTAAAGTAAGACAGATCGTCACCTGTTGGTTTGACTAATGTTGTTCAGGAAGGCATAATGAATACAAAGACACCAAAATCTGATCAATATCTGCTGGTCGCCGTATAATTTGTGCAAAATCAAACGATAAATTTGAACACTGATTCACTGGAGTCTTAGCACCTAAAAGGAATTTCTCCTACCGGTTTGTAGGTATTCGCTGAACGGAACGAAATACCACTTATTTAGATTAAAATATCTTATGGACATTTCAAGCGCGAAGAACTTTAGAGGCTTGACACGGCCGTATTCAATGTAGCAAAAAGTAGTGGCAAATAACCGCAAAGTGAGGTTCTTTACAAGTTTGTACGAACTTAGCTGCATATGCCACTACTAATCTACAATTTATTCTTAAAGTGAGTGATTTCTATGATGGAAACATTTCCATCATACTGAAGATTGATAGACTGACACCTAGAAAGTTTGATACCTACCTAGAAACTTTTCTGCATTTAACAAAATAAGAACTAGATGAGTGATAGCTTCAGTGGAAGACTATAACACTGAGTGTGGGTGGATAGTTGAGTTGACAGGTTTTCAGCGACTTTAATCACTTAAAGTATCAAAAATTCATCTGAACGAGAAGTATTTATATCTATGGGTCGGAACTGCCATGAGGTTCTCGGAGACGCATATATTCATCTGAGTAACATCATTACCTTTTTTAATATTTAACAATGAAGCCTTAATATTATTAAATATAATCAAGAGGCAGATGAAGACAGTAGGGGCGTTCGGCATCGACATCGGACGTGTCGGATCGATCTAAACCGTTCGTTTATTACATCCGGATTGAGGGGAATACACATCTGTACCGTTCGTCATAAAAATCTGAGCAATCGGACGTCGATCTTTTCGCTCGGTCTATTTCGACGGAGCAAAGCGATTTTATCCATAGAGTTTTATGTTTTTTATATTTTTTTTTGTTTTATGTTGAGTTTCCTGATCCGACAATCGATAGATTGAAAAATTCTAACAGTTTTATTCTTCTATTTTCATTTATTCATTAAAAACTCAATTAATTCATTAAAATTTTTCAATATAGCTATCGTAGTTATAAATGGGCAGGTGGAGATATTGCTTTCCCGTTTCTTTTTCGTGTAATTAATCAATTAATTGATCAGGATCTTTCGGTACAACTATCGCCGTATTGAACAGAGCAGTATGTTCTGTGGCAGATGCTCTCTACCGTTCGTTTATTCCCAGATAATACAGATGAATCTGTACGATCTGTGGTCACGTGACTAAAAAATCCGTCCGCTCGCGGAGGTCAATGCCGAACGCCCCTACAGTATCATATATTTCTGGGTATATAATAGAAATACAATTAGACAGAAGTCTGTACGGACGCCACTAATAAAAATTGGAAACCCATGCACGTCGCTCGAGAACAGCCGAGAATATAGCTGTTGTAGCCGAAAGTGTTGAAGAAAACCCAGGTGAATGGATTGCGCTTTCGAGATGACTTTTATGGCCGAAATTGGATAGTGTTGATGGACAACGTTAACTTTCAACAAAACGGCGCTACGTGCCACACAAGCAACGAAACTATTGATTTTTTGCGGGAAAAGTTTCCAGGCCGTGTTATCTCCCGAAAAGGTGATCACAATTGGCCACCGAGATCTTGTGATTTATCACCTTGCGACTTCTTCTTTTGGGGCCACGTGAAAGAGTCGGCGCCAATAGCCCAGCGTCGATTCATGACCTCAAAGATGAAATTCGTGAGGCTATCGAGCACATAGGGCAGCCACTTCGCGATTTGGTTATGGAAAATTTCATTAAAAGGTTATGGTCCTGTAAGCGTGTTCATGGTGGTCATTTGCCAGATGTTATTTTCCACTATTAACGGCATAGCTTTCTTTTTTATAATAAAAAAAAAACATCTGATCATTTATATTGAAAAATTTCAATTATTTTTAATATATATATATATTCGTATGAATTCACACACATTGCCGTAATATCAAATAGAAAGTAATAAAAGAACCAATTATATAAATTAATAAAATTCAAAAAATAAAGTAGGTCAAAGTTTCAAATTGCTTGAACTCAGCCAGGCGAGTGCGGTCGGAGTGAGGTTATGAATGTCCTGTAGACTGCCTACAAATCGGGTATCAGGACATTCCAACACCATATGTAAAACAGTATGTTCAGCAGCGTTGCACCTAGGATATAATGGGTCTTCAGCTCTTCCCCACAGCGTGAGAGACTTGTTGCAAATACCATGGCCTGTTCTTATTCTATTTAAGTTGATCCAATCTCTACGTCCAAGGTAGAAACCTTCTACTTTTGATGTTGGGTCTTCTATTAGATTGGAGTTTCTGACCTCTTGATATCTCCACTCTGTGCGCCATAGTTCTTTGATGGAAAGATTAGTAAGTTGGTTGGCTGTTCTGACCGGGGGTAGCCTGGACTCCAGTCTCAATTGAAGATTTGTAAGAAGTCCAGTATCATTATGAAAACTAAGCATTGGATTATTCATTAGTTTATCATTTTGAAACTTGAGAGCAGAGAGCCGTCTCAGTTTTGGGGGAGCTATGTTACTGAGGACTGAAAGCCATGCTGTCGGAGTAGTTCTTAAAGTTCCAGTAATGACTCTCATTGTCTGATTGAGTTGGGTATCAACCAAATTGGTATGATGACTATTGATCCAAACGGGAGCACAATATTCTGCGGCAGAATAGACTAAAGCAAGTGCACTTATTCTTAAATTTTCAGCAGTGGCTCCCCAAGAAGAATTCGCAAGTTTTTGAATAAGATTTGATCGGGTTATTATTATTATTATTATTATTATTATTTTTAATATCCATATAACACGGAAAACCCTTTAGCACATGAAGAAATACTTTGCGGAAAATACTACTGTGATAACCTTCCTTTTATAAAAGGAACGATTTATTCATTTAATTTATTCAAATGAACGAATCCTTGAGAAAACTAATTCATATTACTAGAATTCCGGTCTATATATTCTGGTGATAACTTATTTTCAGAAGGGCGTTTAATTTCTCTAATGTAACTCCTCCAGATTCAGACGGCATTATATCAATTCTTCATTATTATCGAACGGAGAAAGACATATACAAAAGAAATTCCCAGTAGCAGCTCTTATGTCAAGGATCTAATAAGTGTATCTCTGAACCTAAACAATCCATTGGCTCAACTGAAGGATTGAATTGAAAAAAATACATATTGAAGTCTTTGAAAAGCAATAAATCAAGCCCAGACAGATGATAAAAAGTCGCTTTTTTCGAAATAAATGTTCCCTGATAGGGTTTTGTCGAAAAGATATAATGGAATTTTCCGAATAAGATAATAAGTTTCCTAGATTCATTGTGTATTTTTTGCTTCCGAGCTCTCTCTGGAATTTGTTTTCAACTTTCAGAAACGTGATAACTGCATCAACTGAAATTGTTTAGAGTATATTTCATACTCAACTATATCTTCAACTTAAGGAATTTAATTATCAGTATTTTTCATAACAGCCCGAATTCAATGCCGTTAATTAGTTTTTAATGGTCTAGATATTTCAACACGTGAGCGGAACGACCTTTAATCGCTGTCATTAACGATTATTATTATGTCATTTTGACATAAGTTTGTCACACGTTTTTTATCATTATTCCGAAATTAAATTCGATATTTAAGATGAAATACCACTATTTAAATCTATGGAAGATGATTACCCTTCGGTAGGGTTCTGTAGCGGTCTTAGAAGAACAGAAGATTCGAAAATCATCAGTTGGAACGCCAGACCTGGTTTAAAACACCCTCCTGGCCCAAGAGCAAGAATAACGTATTTTGTATCTGAATATTGAAGGTATTTATTCGAATAGTTTTAAGTTTCAATTCTGTAAAAACGGCGAGGCAGGGTTTTTTCTACTGAGGTTTTTCCCTGTGCTCTGGTATCATACGACAGAATAGTATGGTACCCCGTTTTGCACCAACCTCAGCTAGGGACTTTTTTGTTTCATGTATTGTATTTTGTTAGCTCTCAATTCAAAAGAATATATATATATATATATATTAACGATTTGATTCAATAGGTTTTTCATCTCAAATTCATGAATTGATCGATTAATGGTTGAGTGCGTTGAAATACTTAGACCTTTGATCGCTGTCATTAATTAACAAGGTGATTAAATAGCTATTTCATTTCAGAATAATCTATTGGTTGAATTGGGATGATAGATTAATTATTTGTCCCTAAAATGTTTGTAGGTTATCTAATTTTTGAGCGCTCGTTCTACTTAAAGGAGTCCTATTATAGTTTTGCCCAAATGTCCGTAATTATCGAATTTTTAGCGAAAATGGTCTCAAACGGTAGGGTTCGACTCCCTAATTATGAATCCGTGGTCAAATTCTATTCCGGCTGACCGTTAGCGTGATAACTTTCGGAGGGATTGTCCTAGAGACTTGAGATTTTCAGGGTGACTTCGGTTCCCGAATGCCTCGGTTGAGTTCCTTAACCAACCAAATCTTACAGGGTTTTCCATAAAATATGGCCATTCAAAATTTGTTTCCCTTATATCTCAGACAAAACGAAACCAATCGAAATGAAATGTTGCGCCACATGCAAGATGCTCATATAATAAGCCTCATGAGATCCTGCATTTATACCGGGTGTCCCACTTCCGACGCGATGATCATTTTGAGGGTGTAAATGATGATATTTTGAAATTCTTTTTTGTGGTGAGTGTAGGGTAGCCGAAAGCACAATTAAAAATTATTTCCATATATACAAGGTTTTCCAATACAAAGTTACATAATAAAGTTACACTTTTTTGAATGTGACACCCTTTATATGGCCTCAAAAAAAAGGCAAGCTCAAATAATGATGAGTTTCTTCAAATCACTCTGTACATTTAATGCACTATTTACCAAAAGTAGCAAAAAATTTATAATATGGAGTCATTTTGAATAGTAATTTATGAAGGAACCAGTTACGCAAGCGATACAGACAATGTTTTTTGAAAAGACATATGCTAGTCCCCTAAAGAGGAAGAAAATTGAACTCTGGAATATACAGAGTGATCCTAATTATTTCTCAAATATCTACTACGAATAATAGTCTAAAGGGGCCCACTCACTAAGAAGGAAGAATGCGCAGTTAAGTATCTGCACGTTTGCTGCAAACGTGCAAACGTGTGCATTCATATTTCCCACACACATACACTTTTGCGTGTTGGTTTGGATGTGCGAAAAAAGATCTGATGTTAATGGCAGTGGCGTGTGTTGTTATTTAGGAAAAAATGTCCAATGTATAAATAGGAAACCCGACACTGTATTGCTAAAAACATGAAACGTGCACAGACTTGTTGCCCATACACGGTCGTTTTTGGTCATTCTTCCACGTACGGTGAACAATGCACACGCCAAAAATCAAAACTATCTTGATTCCGACGGAGATAATTGCGCATTCCAAATTTACGCCATACACACACTGTTTTAACTGTACCCCGTACAACGCGCATTCAAGTCTTCGCGCTTCCCTCTTAGTGAGTGGGCCCTTTAAAACTTCTTTATTTCAAATGGCATGCCGGGTGTTTCTTCATTTTGTTGAACGCAAAAATTAATTTCCTATACTTAAATCCTATAGTTTCTCAGCAATTCTCGATTTTCATTTCACTACACATTCATTGACTAACTAAACGGAGAATAGATGAGACACTAGTAGAACAAGCTTCAACGCCATCTGTTTTTGTAGAAATATACTAATTCGTGAAAAAACCTCAATTGAAAAAGGAATCTGTATCGTAAAGCTGCCACAAAAAGAATTCTGTAGTGCACATTTTGAATAGGTAGGTACTCCCATATAGGCAAAAAGTTTATTGAAATTCCATTTCCAAAAGGATATCAGAAATGGATTCGTGCAAGTTATCGATGAGTGAGGTGATTTATTCTCATGAAAATAATACCTGCAACGAACTTTCATCTGATTATCTTTTGGAATCGAGAAATGAGGATCAATCAAATTCTGGATAAAATAAAAATTTATTAACTGAAATAGGTATCACCAATTGAAAATACAGATTTATTTCATAAATATCTAATCAATAAACTAATAATTGCATTGAAAACATTTTCGAAAACTTACAATAATGAATTCAATAATACAAAATATGAGTATTTACCTACTGAACTTATTCAATACATAAAAACTTTTTTGAAAACTTCGAGTTTCTTAATTCTTATAGGTAACATAATATACATCTATATTTTATAATTACCTTCTTGCATCTCGATTTTCATATCCAATAACACAGCACGTCTTCACTCTTGCAGGCATATCGAAATTTATTATATTTCCGAAAGAACGTGTCAAACCATTCCTTGTGTCAGTTGACAATTCAAAGGATTTTTGATAATAATGATTTTACATACTTACTTTTTTCTCGATAGGATTTCCATTAATGCAACGACATCTAACTATCAAATTGAAAATAATTTTTTCGTGTATTAGTCTCCTCCTCCGGCAGATGGCGCGGAATATACGAGTGGCTCATCTAATTTTTTAGTTTGTCTATGTACACATCGAACAGGTATTTGATTGAATCACTCATCATAGAAAATTTTTCTGAGACTATCACTACCTGAAATTGTTGTTTCATTAGTTTTGAATGAAAATCGAAAATTGCTGAGAAACTATCAGGTTTAGGTATAGAAAAACCTACGTCGAACGAGATGATGAAAAAGCGGGCGTGCCAGTTGAAATGATAAAGTTTTTGGCCATTATTTGTAGTAGATGTTTGAGAATTAATTATAATCACTCTATACATTCTAGAGTTCAATTTTTCTTCTCTTTATGGGACTAGATTTTATGTCTACTCAAAAAATATAATCTATATCGCTCGCGTAATTGGTTCATTCAAAAATACTAACTATTTAAAATAACTTCGTATTTTTAATTCTTCGCCATTTTCTCGTAAATTGTGCATCAAATGTACGCAGTGATCTGAAGAAATCCACCATAATTTAAGCTTGCCCTTCCTTTTTCGAAGTCATATAATATGGTGTCACATTTAAAAGAGTGTTACCTCAGTGTGTATCTTCGTATTGAAATACCCTGTATATATGGAAATAATTTTAAATTGTGCTTTCGATTACCCTGCACTCAATACAAAAAAAAATTCTCAAAGTATCATCAGTTATACCCTCAAAATACAGACGTCAGTAGTGGGCCACATGGAGTGAATTTTTTTTTTGTGAATGGAGATCGATATTTTGAATGTTCATCCAACAGTTTGCTGCCATAATTTCAACCGAACGAAAATAAATTCAATTGGAATATCGAAAAAAAAAATCTTCATATTTCCATAACAGGACATCCGATTCCATTTTCTGTAAATAAAGTATGATATACTGAATCTTCATGCAAAATTGTGTTAACCGTCAACCGTACCATAAAAAGTTAAATTGGAATGATATGAAATTTAATTGGAATATTGAAAGAAGAATCTTCATTCTTCCATAATATCCGATTTGAGTAAAATTTATTTTGATAATGAAAACTACTATACTGAGTATTCCTGCAAAATTTGAAGGGGATCGCATCAGAACTATGGAATTTGATTTTTGTTTATATTTATTTTTTACATATTTCATTTTTTGAATATTTTTCAGAATATAATTTCGATTGTACTGAAATGCATTAATACATTTGGTATCAATCTCAAATCCCATATTGAATTTTGAGGTTATAGTCCTATCGCTCCACCACGCTCGAAAGCTCCTGCTCATGGCCTTTCTTGAAATTTTTTTATATTTTATGGCCCTCTATTGCGTATGCATGGTATTTTTTTCCTTGACACCCTGTATATGTGACCTTAATGTTATGGCTTTATTTCTGAGTATAGGTGTATAGTGGTATAGGTGCTCAAATTCAGGTTATCGGTATAAATTCCACAAGCAGAGTATTCAATTTTATATCAACCATAATGCATATTGAATTATATTCCTGAAGCGAATTCATTGGGGCATTAAATGAAGCAATGGCTCGATTATTGTACGGTTTGGTGTAATATTGTGAGTTATCGAATTTAATCTTGAATTTCCCTGGCCTATTATTGCAGTATAGTAAAATTAACGAACACTGCTGAAGATTTATTATATTCTTTGGTTAATGATTAAGGGTTACGCCCTATTAGAGTGTCTTTTGCATGCACCGTAATTATTTCACGTAATTAACTGTCTTTCATAAATATATTTCCATTTGAAAACTAAGCTGACTTAATTTTTTTGGTTTCTGAATTGCCTAGTTTGCTTAAATAGCAACTGATTATTTTTGATAGATTCGAGGTTTGAAGAAAGTTAAAGAAAGTGTTCTTTTTTCGCCTACGTTCCTTTTGAATTCAGGGTTGAATTAATTGAAATGATCTTTCAATGTTTGAATACTTTGTTTTTATTTCATCTACGGTGATATCTTCTGCGACCATTTGTATGGCACTGAATATATGTTGAAGATATACAGGGTGAGTCTTTGACTTGTACATATATTTTAACCGTAGATTCCTGAGGTCAAAAGAAACACTTTTTTCCTCTACCATTTTTTCCGATTCAGCCTAGTTAAAAAGATACAGGCTGTTGAAAATCCATAAAAAGCATACATTTTCAGTAAAATCTCGCAAACGATTCCTTCAAATGGAATGATTTTTGAAACATAGTTTTTCATGAATATGATTAACCTTTTCCGACCACAAAATTCCGAGTACTTCGATGTTGAAAGAAAAAAAAATTTAAGAAATTCGAAAAATTGGGTACTTTGGCTGAATGCAACTCTGTCGAAAATATTCACAGAATTCAATTTTCCCTATGTGGTCACTTTGACAAATTTCAAGAATAATTCGAGAATTTGTTATCTGGAATGATGAATGGTAAGAGAACTAGCGGATTTTCTTAAAAAATGGGGTTACAATGAATAAGCTCACCTTTATACTTCTTCAGTGTAAATTCTAGTTCTATTCAAGCAAATTTCCACACCACTTTCGAAGTACCTATTGCAATTTTGTTGCGTTGAGCTTTGACATACGTTGATCCAAATTTACATTACGTTAGAATACGTTCATTTCTCATTTATTCATCATATTTATTACTACTAAAATGACCATAATATGTTATTATTCATGAAGTCGTATGATTTTGAAAAACAAACTAACCACAGAACACCGATGTCAAAGAATCTAGTGACTAGTGTTACGTCTGTGACTTTCACCATGCGGACCACAGAACATAAATATGCGGACACCCCTTGAAATTCAATCGCCCCAACTGGTGTTTATGAACGTGAAATGGAAATGTCATGCGTGTTATGGTTGAGTTGTTGTTTTGATTTCCGAAACTCTTGCACGGAAGATTTCAAGAGATATTGGAAATGAATGCTATAGCTAGAATAGGTGGTTTAAAAGTTAATCCGATATAATCCAAAATGAAGTATACATCAAGAAGAGATTATTCTGCTTTTCATCACTTGCAAAATTTTGGATGAATCAATCATTGCATTAGAAAATATACAACTGGTATTGAAAAAGTGAGTTCATATTTCTTTCTTTAATACAGCAGCTTATTTGAAAATTTCGAATGGTATATCTACTCGTTTCTTTGATACAATAGCTTATTTCAATGGTTTGAATGCTATATCTCCTATTTGCATAAATTCAGTGGTTAGTTTACCAGTGGCGGCATAGCTCATTCTGAAAACAAAAAAGGGCTATATCTTCTTATTTAGGCCGAATCGGAAAAAATGGCAGAGGAAAAAAGTGTTTCTTTCGACCCCAGGAATATACGGTTAAAATATATGTACAAGTCAAAGACTCACCCTGTATAGGTATACGAGAATTTACTGAAAAAAACTCATGTGAATCAGGAAATGTAAATAATTAATCTATTTTTTCATGTTGATTGAATTTTGATGAACCTATTGTTCAGATTTGAAGAAATGACAAAACTTCACTTACACTCAACTGCAATTCACTATATGTAGGTATCTTCTTGTCGTGATTCATATCTTATTTCCAATTACAGGCGTACAGAGTTCTGACATGCTTCTGAAAATCTTTATGTTTGGTTGTCCATCAATTAAACAGTATAATTGGTAATTTATATACAATTTTGTACATATTAAAATCACCTTTTAGGTCGACGAAATAATTATTTTTGATAAATTCTGAACATACAGACAGGCTGCCATGACGACATACCAAAAAAATTTTTAGAGAAACAGTGACGTCAACAAATTATATGGAAATGTTTCTTATGATTTGCTGAGCTCTATATGGCATTTATTCAGTTAACAAACTGTAAATAAAATATTCGCCAATAAATTAGGTGAAATCATGATAATAGATACCTGAATCGTATGTTAAAAAAAGTCGCATTGCTCCATAGAATTTTCCTAAAAGAAATCATCCATAAGATCATAACAATCTGTTCTTCTTGTCAAAATAATGAAAACGTAAAAACTTGTTCCAGAAAGTCCATAACATACAGCGAGATTGTTTTTTTAACACCAGTGTTGGTAATGCAAGAAAAAATGAACAAATTTTATATCTATAGAAGTGAAACGAAAAAAAATATTTAATTCTTTGTCTATTTGAATCATGCGACGGGCTGTCATTTCCATGTTCAACAAGTCCATGAAGGGCTTAGTGCTTGGTAATTCCTGAAAGTGCTTGGGAGCACTTTTTCGAAATACTAAGCACTAAGCCCTTTCGAAAAATTCGCGAAGCACCAAGCACTAAGCACTGGTTCAATCAAGTACTCGCGAGCATAGTGCTCACGAGCACAAAATTGCTTCGAGTGCTTTAACGAGCACTAAGCACAAGGCTTTTGCACAGCTCTGCTCTAGAGAGTCTCAATCAAATAGTTTGTGCGGAAAAAACGCTTTTTTCAAATTATTATGCTTCATTAATTAATGACAACTGAAATAACGTTGATGTATCTTGTCTTACCAAGAGTAGAAATCCAAAGGAAGTACGCAGAATTTACTAAGAAATAACTCAGATGAATCAAGAAATGTAGATAATTTTTCTTTAAATTTATATTGATATATTATATGTTAGTTTGACAAACCTATTGCTCAAAATGATTATAAATAACTGACAAATCTTCACTTCGGAAGACACTGAACTACAATTTCTTGTCGTGATTTGCATCAGATTTTATTTCCAATTACAGGCCGACAACGTAACAATATGAACACAAAGGAATCAATTTGATTCTTGTCGATCGTATGGAATAGATTTCTGTCTGAAAATATAATAGGGTACAAGGCCATTCTTCAATAAAAATTGTTATTGAGAATCCTTATAATTTTATCGTCCGGTGATGGAGAAATATCATTTTTCCGATCACAATTGAAAAGCAGGGCATATCGATGAAAGTACCTATTTATATCTCATTCAGAATATATATGCCACTGTAGGAGTGCTTGTTATCAACTCATCCTTCTTCATCTATTCTTTCTGGAAGTGGGACGGTGAAGCATCTCAAACTTGGCGGGCCAATAATGTATGATTTCATATTTCATCTTAACTACATTGACGAGAAACCACAACGCAATATTTGTTCTGAAGCCTCATTGTGAATGTTATTAATTTTTTTGAGTTTGAGAGCATGAGGATGATGACATGAAATTCGGAGATGTTGGAGCATTCATTGAAATATTATTTGGTCCATTCTTTTGTTTAATGTTTCGTTCAACCTTAGCCAGGCGGCGTTACACCAGCAGCGCACCTTTATGAATTTTTCAAATTTGTATGTCCTCGTTTTGCTCCATTTTGTTCATCACTCAGTTTATTTTGCTCACCTATTTACATTGAGCTATCGGCAATTCAAAGTGCCCTGCTGGTGTAACATTACTTCAATGGATCTTTGTCTATATTGGTGTCATTCGAAAGCTCTCGCTTTGCTCCGTTTTGCTCACCAATCCGTTCATTTTGCTTACATATACTTTGAAAGATTTTGCAGAAAATAGTTATTTTCCTAACAAGTGCGGGAAAAACACTTTCCGGACGAGTTAGGAACAATATTTTTTCTACAAGCGCTTATACGAGATCGATTTCAACCATAGAGATAGAATAGAATACTATTCTATCTCTATGATTTCAACACACAGATCAAATGTGAAATGATCATTCTAAATACACATGAATGACAAAAGTCTCTGACAATGTATTAATTCTTATTCACATGCCGTTTCCATAGTAACGTCGTCGGTGGCATAGAGATATATCATTATTCAGTTTATTCTTTAGAAAAAGCGTGCGAGAAAAACCCTTGCTAATCCATTACCACAGGCATTTGCGTGCGGTAATGGAATAGCAGGGGTTTTTCCCACACTGTTTGGCAATGTGACTCTTTACGAATTGAAATACGTGCGGGAAAGAGAATGAAAGTGCACGCTTGTAGAAAAAGGAATTTGTTTTGTCCCACCCTATCGAGTGAAGTATCTGCGTTTTGCTCCTGTTTTGCTCTCTTCAAAAGTGAAATCAGTTCCTCTCTACAATCTATCGTTACCGAGATATGGACAATTTCAACAGATCTTGCCGATATTGGTGTCATTCGTTTGGCTCCGTTTTGCTCACCAATCCGTTCATTTTGCTCACCTATACTTTGAAAGATTTTTTCAAGGAAAGATTTTCTTCTGTCCCGCCCTATCGAGTAACATATCTGTGTTTTGCTCTTGTTAAGCTCTTTTCAAAACTGAAAACGATTTATCGTTACCGATATATTTCAAAAATCCATGAAGGTGCCCTGCTGGTGTAACTCCGAAAGAGCAGTTAAGACTTTTCATTTTCATGAAAATCATTTTCTCTACTCTTTCAAAATGTTTGTCATTTTTACTTTTCTCAGAAAACGATCTATTCGATCTTTTTTTTATCTAATCAGTTATTTGCTCTTTTTGAGCGCTCCTTCTACTTATACGAGTGCTTTATCGTTTTGCTCACTTGTCTGTAAATTTCGGATTTTGAGCCAAAAATGGTCTACAACGGTGGGGTTTTGACTCCCTGATGACAAATTCTCGGTCAAATTCAATCCTGTCCGTGGGTCCGGCCGTTAGTACGATAACTATCGAAGGAGTTGTTCCATAGACTTGGGATTTTCAGGGTAAGTTCGGCTCCCAAATGCCTCGGTTGAGTTCGTTAACTAGCCGAATCATACAAGGTGTTCCATAAAATATGGCCATTCAAAATTTTTATTCCTCAATATCTCGAACAAAACGAAAATAATGAAAATTAAATGTTGCAGCCACATGCAAGATATTCATAATGAGCTTCAAGCAAAATTTTGTAGCCAAAGTGTAAACAGAACCATAAAAAATTCAATTGGTATGTCGAAAATAACAAACTTCATATTTCCAGTAGAAGATATCCGATTCGATTGTATCTTGGAAGGGAAGTCGATTCCGAAAAAAAATTATATGATTACCCCTGCTTATTATCATCAAGTAATCATCTCCTTTTGTCATTCTCATTTGTTCGCAGACACCCTGTATTAATGATTACACTGAATTCCTACTCCTAAGCTTCGTTGAAGCCCTCCAGAAGCTATTAAGCTTCTGAAAATTTCATATTGATGTATTAAAATTACATTAAATCATTCGCAATCCCCTGACTTGATGATGATATGAAAATTTCTCTTCAGGTATGGTCAGTCTTCAGGGACGTCTGCCGCTTCTGGAGAGTTCACAACAAAAACCCAAGCAGACTTCGCCGAGCTGCCAGTGATAAAGATCCAACATCACCCGACCAATTGCGCTACTTCCCTCACACGGTTTCTCCTAGCAGCATCCTACCAAACTTCTGCCGCTCTGGTATTTTAGGCAGAAGATGGACAGAGGGAGAACTAGCAGAAGGTGACGAATCGAGAGAACTCAATGAGGATTCGTCTTGTAGCCCATCAGATGCTCCGTTCAGAGAAAGAGCTTGCACAGATGGACATCTTCAAAGCAAAAGCAGACCTTGGAAATGGAGACACGCACCAAATCACTCCACTAGTTCTTCAAGCAGTTCAGGGGAGTTATATACCACGAAAAATGACAGGAGAATGAGCATATCCATGAGGGGAAACAATGCTAGCTATTGAAGTTTCTTCTCATTAATTCTAAGATTTATATCCTCACAATTAACTGTTCTAATTCATTATGTATACAGGGAATATGAGAGTTCTCGATATGGAAATACTATCTTGAGAAAACCGAGCAGATTCTTTATACGTCTATTCACCTTTATAAGGGTCTCAAAACTGAATGGGCCTACTAAAAATGCATGCAGAGTGTTTCGGAATAACTTCATTAATGACTAAAGAAAGATTACCAGTTCCTTTCAAGAAAAAAGTTTATTTAACCATTTACTCATATACGCAATGTCAGATGAAAACATTTTTGGAATATTTCAAACTTGGCTATTAACGCTGAACTCATTCAAAGTGTTCTGTAAAAAATGAGAAAAGATTGAAAATTTCAAGTCAGGGGCGTAGAGTGCCTTAGAGAATTTTCACTACTCTTCCTTAACGAAGAAAATAGCATAAATATCACAAGTAAAAGAGTTTGTTAATTCATCAATATGTTATATCAAGTCCGATTCGATTAATTTTTCTTTCAATTGTAGGTATGTTCATCCTTAATCAATCATCAGTTTTGAATTTCGAAAAAACTTGGCTCACGTAATTTTATACAGGGTAAAACAAAATCTGTTTTTTTACCTCTGGTGTGTTCCACTATGTGATTTCATATTTCATCAACTCTTGACAATTTGATTCTTCATTTATAACAATAGCTCAATTTTTGTTGAAGATACAGGGTCTTCAGTAAAACATCAAACTCGACAATTTGGCTATGGCTATTCCAGTACTTTCACAGATTTAACCCTAAATAAGAACGTTATGAAAATAGACTGAAAACTGAGTGAACACGTCATAAAACAAGAGAAGTTTTAGCGCGATATGTTGTTTCTTATGCACCGTTTATTGGAGAATATTTCTTGCTAATGCTTTAAAATACCCCACCGCATCAACCACATGTGCTCAGAATTGCTAGGGAGTATTTAGCAGATGTTGATGTCCAAAAATTCAACTGGCCTGCTCTAAGACCAGATTTGAACCCAATTAGGCATGTTTGGATGCTCTTGGGAAAATTTGATCTCACGACCAACTCCAGAAAATTCGCAGCAGCTCAGTAGTGCTTTAATTAATTCAAAACTTTAATGAGGACATACCGAGAGGAATTTCACTAGTTATTCGCGTTTGGGCGGAAAACACTTTGGTTTCAGTTTGTTTTCATAAGATCAAATTTTAGATTGAATTTGTTGAAGTAGTATTGTAACCTTAGCGAAATTTAATATTTTGCTGAAAACCCTTTATCTTTAACGAACATGAGCTATTGATATAAATCAAGAATTAAATTGTCAAGAGAATACACCAGGGTTGGTTCTAAAAAACGGATTTTGTTTCATCCTGTATAAAATGGCGTAATCCGAGTTTTCTTGAACGTCAAAACAAGTAATTGATTAGGGATCAACATACCTACAATTAAAAAATAGATTCAATCGAATCCGACTTGAAATAACATATTTATGAATTAACAAACTCAATCGATTTTTTCTTCTTGAAATGAACTGAGAAATTTCAATGGGGCGTTTGATGACGCTCAGCATTCTTTGGCTGTCGCACAATTTCAAACTGAATATTATTATCAAGTTCGCCTGTAACTTTCATTTTCGTGAGTTCATATGCTCCTCTCGATATTTCACAGCAATTTAAAAACTTTTATTTTCTTGCAGTTATCCTCGAATATCAAAATATTAAATGCTGTAGAATAACCTAATGAAAGTAAACTCGGTTTTGAAAAATGCAGAAAACTTGTATACCCTGTATAAAAAGTGTTGGATGGAAGGATACAGAGTAAATCTTAACAAAAAAAAATACCCCAATGAAATCTTTGATCTTTCTCTGTAGAAATCTGAAATCAGGGTATATTGGAATTATATGTTTATAAGTATCTTTTACTATTGATAGCTAGTTTTATCATTTCGAATCATTTTGAAAAGAATGAATATTTGTAATATGAATATTCTAGTATCAAGAATTCAAAGGCTTTTGAGTACGTCCTAGCCTCTATTGAAGCTAGATAAAGAATATCCTATTGATGAGATTGTAGTCTGATTGGTGTCTACTTCTTGCACAAACTTCAAGGGGTGATTATACAAATTATTTTCAACAAAAAATGTCATACAACACATGATCGTGATGCTAACGGGTATTCTTCAATTTAACATTACTTGGTTTCACGAAAAATTTCAAGTTTTTTTGAAGATCGTGTTCAGTTTTCCCTGTAGTCTCATCAATTGTGACCACATATTAGGAAAGGGCAATGAATTTGCTACAAGATGAGAGAGTTTGTGTGCAGAAAACACTTTTATTGTAGGCGTGGTAAGGAGAAGAATATCACGATTCTGAAGTTAACAAAATCAGTTCTATTTTTCCAGTGATTTTTTCGATGAAATATCAATAATAATGCACACGCTTCACCGTCAGTGAAAAATACCTCATTTAGTGTACTTTCGAATGACATATCAACTTTTATGCTAGCTGCAAATTCTGCGCCCTAATATCATGGCTAACTTGATAACAACGAAAAGGTCTAAAAACTCCGAACCTAAATTTGCTCTAATATACAGGGTGTTTCCTAAACATGCGGCAAAAATTCAGGGGATTGTTCCTTGGACTATTCTAAGAATATTTTGTCCTTTGATGATTTTTGAAAAACCTCTTTGTTTCGAAGATACAGGGGAAACAAAATTTTAGATAATAACATTTTATTATGAAAAATTACATGAAAATTTAACTTAACCTACAAAAACTATTGAAAATGACCACCTCTAGCCAAAAAAACGAATTCAAATGAAAACCGTGTTTAAACTGTATTCCTTTACCATCTGAACTTATCAATTTTAAGTAAAAAAACTGGCCGTTTTTAGTAATTGGAATGTTGTTAAACAAATTCAAAAATAAATTTTATCTACTTAGTAAACACAGTGCGGTACGCATTTTTATTTAAACTATTATTTATTTTAAAAATATGAAAAATGTTGTTCGCCCTGTATCTTCGAAACACAGAGGTTTTTCAAAAATCATCAAAGGACAAAACATGCTTAAAATAGTCCAAGGAACAACCCCCTGAATTTTTGCCGCATGTTTAGGAAACACCCTGTATAACGAAGAAATGAATCTTCTTTTTCAATACATTTGACACATCGTTTTTGTATTAACGCATTTCTGCACAACACAATATTATTCTGTTGATGAGATCGTTCCTAGTCTGAAAGCGAATTAGATAATATACTTTCCCTTTCGAAGTATTCTAGACATAAAAATCCAAAGGCGTGAGATCAGGGCTCTTCGGTGGCCATTTGACCGTATCTTTCAATCCATGGTATCGCAAAAAACCTGATTAAAGAACGTCCAATTTTTTAAGGATTTTGACCACAGTTTAATAGGTAAAGAACTCGTGATTACTGATAAAGAATTGAACCCAGCAATTCTTCAATCATAGTGTTATCTTTAGATACAATTGGATTTTTCGATATTTGCTCTTTATCCTTCTAGTTGACATTTATTTTGGAACATTTTTATCGGCCTCAAGATTTGTATAATCATGTGTAATGGTTTATATTGGTAGTTTTTGTATGGGTATAATTTTATACGAGACAATAAGTACCTAAAGACCAGTTGTCCCTGTGATTTCATTGGAAACAGCTTTAAAATGTATACTGTTATACTAAGAATTGATGTACTGATGATCTTATACATTGAAGACTTCAAAAATGGATGTCTTTTATGCATGTGCGAGTGTATTTGAACAATTAGCTTTTCATGTCGAAGTATACATTAAAATTTTCTGTGCGAAATATTAGTAATGAATAAGATAGTTATAAAAAAGAAAAGATTATATATCTTGCTATTTGTTTAATATCTATGACATTGACTATCGTTGTTGGTATACACAGGGTGCTCGCTTAAAAAACCAAAATATTGAAAAAATTTACAGTTTTTACTGAATTGATTCCATCCACAACATGTCGTTCCGAGATGCCCAGGATACTATGTAAATGAGCATTCCTGTAAATACAAGCTCGAAGTTATCTTGAAAAATTATAACTCTTTTCTAGATCATGATTTCATATGAGATTATAGAGTGAGATAGCATGCATCTGAATCAATGAAAGTAATGTGTACAATGATGTGTTGGCATTTTTGCTACAATATAAATCTATGTCTCTCAAGTTGTGATAAAATAACTGTACCTATTAGATTCATTATTGGAAAAACCCATCATAATAAGTCTAGAGAGATTTTTGACATTAAAGGTAAATACAAGGTGCCTGTGAACAAATGCAAGGACTTGGGGAGATGATTCCTCTATGAAAATAAGCAGGGGTAGTTTCTATTATTTTTTTTCGGAATCTACCTCCCTTCAAAGATACTTATAAGGGGTTGAAAATAACAACCCCTTATGATTTTTGTTCAAAAATTGTTCTCGTGGGATAGATTTTCGGAAAATAAAATTATCTTATGATTTTTCATTTAATTCTGGAGGAAAAAGTTTTCGCAAAATTTCTATACTTACAGTCGAAATTTTTCTCGGGAAGAATAAAAACTCACTTCATTGTATAGATGAATATGAATATTTTAAGATATGGTTTATGCTCAAAATTGGTTTGTACAGAAAAAAAAATTTTTCATGATTTTTTCTACAATTTTTAGTTTCAGAATAGTTTTTAATGAATACTTTGCAATAATGAAATGAAATATTCAGTTTTAAAAATGGTAGTTTATTCGAATTTGCATTCGGCAGATATGCACTTTCGCTTTCATCCCTTGTCATAGACATACAATATCTTAGAACATGTAGAATATTCATTCTATGGAACACTCAAACGATGAAATGGAATGAACAGTGATCATAACTGCTTGTGAGTTTTTATTTTCTCCGAGAAAAGTATCCACTGTATCGAAATTTTGCAACAGACTTTTTCTCCAGAATTGAATGAGAAAACCACAAGAGAATTTAATTTTCCGAAAATTTATCTCACGAAAACAATTTTCGAACGAAATTCATGAGGGGTTGTTATTTTCAACTGTGTGTGTAAGTTACATCTACTTAGTGCTTCATATTATGTATAGTTTTATGATTCAGTGTTTTTAAGAAGTCGTAACAAAATTAAAAACTGTCAAGTCGCCATCGCCTTCCAAAAGCTGTATCTGGGAAGGGGGTCGATTTCGAAAAAAAAATTATATGAACTACCCCTGCTTATTTTCATCGAGGAATCATCTCCCAAAGTCCTTCGCATTCATTCACAGACACCCTGTATTTTTACGAAATTTCGAGCAGATTACTACAGGGAACAATTGGAAAATTTTCGAAACCTGGGGCATATTCATTCATTGGTTTCTTTCTTATCCAATCTAGTTGGGAAAAAACTGTTTTTCAAGAAAAATATAAGGTGTCTGAAAAATTTCATCTCCATTTTCATTTTAATTCATCAAAAATGAATATAATTGAGAGGAATTTACCTTGCAAAAGCGTAAAAAGCAAAAATAATTTCTGAGAAAAAATATTGAATTTCGAAGAAGTGAAAACAATTGAGAACAAATGTACATCAACATGTGAGAAATTCATACTCAAATATAGTTCCAGGTTTCTATAAACCTTCACTATTACGAAGCTTGTGATAAGAGAAAATTAGTTTTCAATTCGTAGCTAATATTCACAACATGAAGGAAAGTTAATTTTCAAGATAACATAGTTATTCAATCAACCAGTTTATTGATCGCTAGATTAACAAACCAGTATAAATCATGATTGAAATACATTTTTATTTGGCATGAGAGACATATAGTCCGTTCACGAAGGGTTGAGCGCTTAGATGGCGTTTGTTTACTTATCTGAAGTTGGCAGTATTTGCTGTCATAACGTAAAATAAAGTCAACGTTGCCGAATGTACCCGGCCCCGTTCAACTAGCTTGCCAGTTAGAGAACTCTAAGCGATATTGACAACATTGCGTATCAATCTGACAAGAAAATAAATAACATAACCTAATATTTTAATATACACAGTGGAATATGCCAAATTTTCATGGCCAACCGACGGCTCAACCTTTCGTGAACGGACTATACCTACATTCGACATAATATTAATTTCTATGTATCAGTAAATTTTGACATCTCTCGTATTGCTTCTGAATACTTCATGCTAGGTTGCCCATGACAACTGCACATTAAAATATCATAAGCTGAATATTATAATGGGTCATTATTGTTCAATTTCGTATACACCTATCATTTTGAGGTCAACGGAAAACATTGGTTTTACATATTTTGATTAAATACGATGAGTAAAAGATGAATGCTTATCACCAATTTATTGTGAATTGAATGGATTAATCATGTAACACTTTGAGGTTATAACATTTAATTGTTTTAAATGATCATGTTCATCCATTTATGTGGAGAGTAATTTGTATCAAATGAGATACATTCCGTTAATGGATATTTGTATATCAATTCTGATTGATAATAGAAATAAATCTACACGTTGAATGGTTTTTTTGCTTTTAATCATATCGACTCCTATCACCTTATTCATACTACATATTTTTTGATATCATTGTTGAACGATTTTTCCAGGAACTGATATATTTAGGCGTCAGCCAAAAATGGTTTCACACAAAATCAGGAATTAATGGGGAAGCTGTAGTCCAATGGATGAGCCATTTGTAATTTGTAGGCAACAATCAGAGTATCAAAGGTGAAAAATCAAATGAATCAGAATTGTGTATTTTATTCAATGACAACAAAAACAACTTGAATATTCAATACTATATTCGAAGCCAGGAGTAGGTAAAAAAATTCAAGGAAAGCCTTAAGCAGGTACTTCTGAGCGCTCGTTCATTGGTGGAGCAATGCCAATCCCCCAAAATTTTGTTTAAGAATTCAAATTCATGCTGAGTATAGGTTGAATGCAAAATCTCAGCACGATCGGTATTATATTCTGGAAATTATTCAAAAAATTAAATATGTGAGAAAATCAATAATTCGAAAAAATTTTTATTTTATCGTTCTGATTATGCGATCGCATTGAAATTTTGCATGAACATTCAGTGTATCAATCTTCACAAAATATATTTTTTTTCCTCGAATAGGATATTATCTTGTTATGGAAATATAAAGATTCTTCTTCTGTTCTGTTGCATTTGAATTTATTATGGTTTTGTTAACAATATGGCTACAAAATTTTGCATGACGCATTTTATGAGCGTCTTGCATGTGCCCGAAAAACTTAATTTCGCTAATGTGCCATTCAAGTACCCTATAAAGTTAATTCCAAAGTTAGCTGGAGCTCTATCATGCAAGTGATATACTTGCCTTCTTATTTGCATCTGAACATCTTTCAGAAGAACGTTTATACTCTTGCGAGTTCAACATGCGGGTAAAAAAAGACCCATCAAATAATTTTTCAGCAACCCTAACCATACATTAAGAGAAAATTGTTGCTGGTGTGTGCTTTCAACGATTTGGTGTGGGTTTTCTTCAGCCCAAACATGATTATTGCGAAAATTCATTTCTCGAACAGCAGGCCTCGTCTGTGAAAAACACTAATGACAAAAAATTTGGTTTTCAAGAATTTTGTACAATACCCAATTACCAGGCCCGTAGCCAGGATTTTTTTTTGGGGGGCTAACATTTTTTTCGGGAGGGGGCTAACTTGAGTAATTCATGATTGCCACAACGTATAACTGAGCACATGCTTATTGACATTTTAATAAGTTCGGGGGGGGGGCTTCATTCTAGGAGGGAAATCGCGCTGTAGTAATGCATGGAATGGATATAACAATTTCTTGTTATTATTTTGGATACAACATCTTTTGTAGTGTTCTGTTCTTTATCAATTTGCCTGGTGCTGGATTCCGGTTGGTTTTCAACAAAATTTAGCTAGTCAGCTAGTCGTCGATGAATCCTTGCAAACACGCTATAATGGGGTAACTGCCGATTTGGATAGCACTCCGACAGTATAGCATAGCAAATAAGTCGAATTTCCATTGGCCAAACCGAAGCAAAAGTGCATATCTGCCAGATGCAAATTCGAATAAACTACCATTTTCATAACTGAGTTATTTATTTTATTAGGGCAAAGTATTCATTAAAAAAATCGAACTCTTCTGAAACTGATAATTGTAGAAAGAATCAAGGAAAATTTTTTTTTCTGTCAGAACTAATTTTGAGCATAAACAATATATTAGAATATTCACTCTATGGAACATACGATGAAATGGAATGAACAGTGATCAAAACTGCTCGTCAGTCTTTATTTTTTCCGAGAAAAGTATCTACAGTATTTTTCGAAAATTTATCCCACGAAAATAATTTTTGAACGAAAATGATAAGGGGTTGTTATTTTCAACCCCTAATAAGTAAGTTATGAGATCTAAAAAAATTGTGTAACATCTCTTACTGCTTCAGGAATTGTGCCCCAAAGTCACTCTCATTTGTTTACAGACACCTGTATAAACGGGTAGTATCAACCTGTACCATAAGGAGATCAGCTGGGCCATTTGATTGACAATTTTAACCTGACTATCACTAATATTTTAATTTTTAGAGATAAAAGGGCTTTTGATACAAACAGATAACGTGCGTTCTAATGATGAAATGTTTCTGTTTATTTCAATGACGTAATTAAAAAAACATTTTGTGTAAAATTTGTGACTGAAGTGTTCATTCAATATTTTTGTTTGTATAAATAAAACACTCAGCTTACCTTTGAAGTTTAATTCAGAATGGGTTAGACAAAACTGTAACAATAAATAAATATAGTAACAAAAATATCACTCTTGGTGCTAATACACCAACATTTCGAGGACACTGACTATCCTTTCCTGTGTCCTTGCATTTTCTTCCAAGGCTTTTACCTTCTTATCTTTTGCAATTGCAATTCTTTCTAGCAATTGCAATTTTCTTTCATAATATCTTTCTTTTATGGCTAATTTTTTCATCACGCCGAATTTAAAATCATTGATCGCTTCTGCAGTATGCGTTCAATTACTTCCTCTTTTTCTTGGAGGTAATTTGGCCATTAATATCTCTGTAGGTACCCCTTATTCTCCAATTTCTGCCGTTAGCACCAGTTCAGCATATCGAAATTGACAGCCGACTCCTGGACATCAGTGTGTCCTTAAATTGACACTGGTTTAACTATCTGAATAATTTTTTTTCATCAGGGGTTAAACAATACCAATTGAGGGGGCATCACCTGTGGACTGGCTGGCCTTCACCTTTGTCCTGAATTTCACATCTTGCCAGGTCTACAAATGAATATCTATTGAATGGAACAGATTAAAATTGTTTTGCATAGTTTCACCTTCCACTACTGCCTCCAATATCTGTTGGCCTCCAGCATACTATTGAGTATTTCTGGAATTTCTGATCATTTTTTTCAGTCTTGGTGTGTAAAAGTATTCGAAAATTTTCCCGATTCAAGCTCTTGATTGGCTTGCATGAATTCAATCAGTACTTTTTTCTGACTTTCTTTTCTCTGTTTTTATTCTGGCTAATTATGATAATTAGGCTTTATATTGCTAATGTAGGGTTAGAGTAAAAGATGAGTGGAAATAATCCAAACTTTAATTCAGTTTCACACTTCTGCATAAGGAGAGAACATAACCAATACATAAGCACATCATAAGATCTAATACATAAATGACGTTACCCAGATTCAACTTATCGACACTGACTTGGCGGCAAACTTAATGACATTGACATATGTGACCACAGAATCATACTCATATAATAATATATACATCTGTCAAACCACATAGGGCGCTGGCGGTCGTTCTATGGCGGCAAATTCAAATTTGAATTATTTTACTACACTAATGAAACTCTGTTATTAATTCAAATACAACACGAATGTCAATTGTTTTCAAAATTCAAATACACTGCATCTCGCGCATCAATCCACCAATCACCGTTCGTTCCTGATACGTCTGGCAGCGTTGCTAGAAACGATTGGTCGTCAAGAATACCACTTCGAGAAAGTACTCGTTCTGAAACCATAAGCATCGATGCGCATACGTTCCAAAAATCACTTGTTGAGAATACGGGCCCCTTGGTGTCATCTATGCAGAAACTAGAAAACACATTGAACTAATCATTGTTCCTCTGTGAAACGTATTTGGATATATTTCCATTAACCGGGATAATAACGCTTCACCATACGACAATTCACTGAATTTCTTAGATCTGAGCATAACACTAAAAGATGATAATGTTTTTCTTTTCGAAATCTACAGGAAGCCAACACAAACTAACACCATCATTCCCTTTAGCTCATACCACGCACCCACAATGAAGAGAGCCGCATTTAGATTTTTATTTCATAGACTTTTTAACACCCCTTTAACACCAGAAAATTATAGGAAAGAACTAAATATAATATACCAAGTAGGCAGGAAAAATGAATATTCTGAATCATATATCGATGAAATTCTAAAATCAATGAAAAGAAAAATAATTCTAGATAAGATCTACCCCCACACACCCATCAGGAAATATTTCATATCAACACCATATTACAAAGATCTACATGAAAAACTAAAACATACTTTAGAGAAATACAATTATACACTAACAAATAATCGACACAGAATAATAGCGGATATACTGATCAATAATAAAATGAAATCTAAACCTGAACAATCCAGCGGAGTCTATGAAATAACATGCACAAACTGCCCTTCATTTTACATAGGAATGACAACTCGTAATGTAGAAAAAAGATTCAAAGAACACAAAAGAAATCAACCCCATTCCGCTTTAGGCACACATTTAAACGATACCGGACATCATATCACATTAGATAATCTGAAAATGCTTCATAAAGAAAATAATTACCATGAAATTATATTACTCGAACAACTAGAAATTTAAAAAAATAAAGACAACCAATTTTTACTTAATGATAATATAGAATTCGACAGAAGAAGCATTTTCAAACTCATAGATTCCTAAAAAAACAATATATATAAAATTAAAAAATTCCCGCCACCAATAGACCAAATTATATTAACATATTAGATATCATATTTCGCACATATCCTATAGTTCCATATTCAGTTGACATTCCCACAAGTAGTAAAGTTAGTTAGTAGTAAAGGTTGACTAGATTTTTTAAGAAATTTTAACAATTCTGACAGAGGAGGACCACTTTTTAATGTTTTTAAACAGTTTGTGTTCATTTTAATTCAAGACAGTAAGTTGCATACTCTCGCCTAAATAAATACATGTTCTACATTTGTATACTTTCAGCTGGCCTGATGATGGAATAATTCCGAAATCGATAGCCGAAGATTTTAATAAACAATAATAGTGTGTTTTATTTTATTTTTTATTTCTTAATCTTGTATGTTTGATATTCCTCTTTTATATAATCAAACCAGTACCGAGTTTTGATATTCTGAGATTTGTCTCGAATTTTTTGTTAGTGTGGTCGTCGTTCTTGCCCCACAAAAAAAGCCGCGTGGGGCAGGTGCGTTCTCTGAGACTCACACCAAAGATTGGTTGCAGAGGTGAAATATGCTTCGAAATTTCTTTCCATTTGTCCAATATTCAATAAATCACAATCAGTTGTTTTTTTTAGAACCTATTCGGTATTGTTTCTATAAAATGAAGTTTTTTTGACAATATGACCAATTCGTTTCTTCTGAGAAAAAATTTCATTACTTCTGAACGGTTGGGAATTTTACAATTCTGTGAAATTGAGGGAATAAAGGAATTCGCAAAAAGATGCTCTTACCCCGTAATATTTCACTATACGATCACACACCTGTCACACCTCTATCATATCTGAAAACGCACTTGCCTCAAATGATGGGGCATGTGCCATGTGTTTTCAAACCCAATAAAATAGAAAAAATCACAAAAATTTCAGATTTGGATGAACTACCTAGGTATTCGCATCATTGAAGCTTAACATTTCAATGACTACTCAGAAAATTTATCGACTGGTGTTCCCATCAAATTCAACAAGTACGATGTTTCGCAGTGTCACTAATCGATTTTGAGGGTGCACTTACCCCTACTCACCTTATTCAATGAATTTATCGACCCTCCTTTTTCCTTTTTTTCTCATCCTACATGAAGCGAATTGTTGCAAGCAGAGATTTTCTAATAAATATTTTGCAGTTGAAATAAAAGTTCAGCTGATTCGCGAATAAGAAGGTACTGTGTATAGCATTGTGTTACTCATTATGAAATAATTTCCATACCTATATCTCTTATCTTTACAGATTTCATAGAAAAAGTGAACTATCGTTGATATAAAATATAATCGAATTTTAATACACCTAGTCAATTCGAAGCGTTCATTGAATGCACTTTAGCAATTTTTCTGAAATTACAGCATGAAGGTCCATCTGAAATCTATTTTGGCGGAGGCAGATTTGGACGCTCCACCAAAATCACTTTTCGCTGATATTTTTCCTAGAGTATGCAAGAGCCTGGATCTCCAGGAGACTTGGTATTTTGGTTTATGCTATCAGTCTACCCAACCTGATGACTTAGTGTGGTTAGATACTTCGAGGAAGGTAATATATCATTAATGTTCTATTTAACAGGTATTTTCTAGCTTCATTTGAATGTTGAGATGGTCTTTTAATAGTTATTTTTTTCATTTTACAGTACTGATTCATTAAAGGACCCCGCACATTTAGTATGGGAATTGGCTCCCGGTGGATTTGGCTGAAAATTTGATATGATGTTCTACTAATCCTTCTGATCAAATGTCTCTACAGTCACGAAGCTGAAAAATGCATACTTCTAAGAGTTTTTAGCGATTTTTTGTATCCATTATAGCTTACGTATTACCGTTCACACAGAAATGTTTGAGAATATTTCGTGATTATTGAAAGCAGATTCTGTCAATTCGAAATATTTTCAAACATTTCTGTGTGAACGGTAATATTTAAGCCATAATGAATACAATAAATCGCTAAAAACTCCTAGAAGTATGCATTTTTCAGCTTCGTGACTGTAGAGACATTTGATCAGAAGGATTAGTAGAACATCATATCAAATTTTCAGCCAAATCCACCGGGAGCCAATTCCCATAATACGTAAGCCATAATGGATACAAAAAATCGCTAAAAACTCCTAGAAGTATGCATTTTTCAGCTTCGTGACTATTTAGACATTTGATCAGAAGGATTAGTAGAACATCATATCAAATTTTCAGCCAAATCCACCGGGAGCCAATTCTCATACAAAATGTGCGGGGTCCTTTATTCATTTGTTATTTTATTTCAACCTATATTCGTGAAAATATGAATACTATATCGGGTGTCCCAAGGTGAGTCGCCTATTAGATTATTATTTTCATTATTATGATAATTTGTTTGGTCCAGCCTGTATAACTGACAACTATAATTCAAGAGCAGTGACATAGATCAGGTCAATATCTAATAACATGCTAAATTTCTGACTTAAATCTCGAATATTGAGCAAACTGGAGTAATTTTTGTAAACGCCAATTTGATCAAATTCAACTTCGGAAACCTGATTATCAAAATTCATTATTTATGGAAGTACCAGAGTATTAATTCGTTCAAAATTTCGTTTTAAACCTCCGTTTAACAAGCTTTCGTTAACATATTTAAAACTCTACTATAGTTATTTTCCGTTTCTATAGTATTTTTATACTTTGAAAATCAATTTCGCCACGCATATAATAATGCAGTCGAATTGTGCTTTTAGCAGGAAAGTTTTGGGGTAGTTTAGATTTCTTTCATTTTTATGTTTTTTGGGGTGCTGAAACCGAATTTGAGGTTTGCTAACAAAATTTCCAGACGGAACATAGAAAAAAATACAAAAAAAGAATGAAAATCTCATTCTTGGTCAGTTTTTTGCATATAACTCTGACACTATCAACTTTTCCTAAAATACCTTTCCATACAAAATGAAAGTACCTACATAAAATTTCCTACAAATTGTACTACCACAGCTTGTTTTGCGACAAACCGTTCTGGTTCAAATAATAGTTGAAAATGAGGTATTTTCTATGACTCAATAAATGAAAAAAAAATTAATTATATGGTTCCGATGATGGGATCCTCTTGAAATTGTGCATGAACATTCAGTATATCAGTCGCGATTCACAAAAAAAAATTTAATCGAATCGGACATTTTGTTATGGAAATATAAAGATTCTTCTTTTCATTATTCCAATTGAATTTTCCATGGTTCTGTTCACACTATGGTCACACAATTTTGCATAAGGCTTATTATGAGCATCTTGCATTTGGCCGCTACATTTCATTTCGATTGGTCCCGTTTTGTCTGAGATATTGAGGAACAAAAATTTAGAATGGCCTTGTTTTATGAAACAAAATACGGTCATTCAAAATGTTTGTTTCTCAATATCTCAGACAAAATGAAACCAGTCGAAATGAAATGTTGCGGAAATATGCAAGATGGTCATAATAAGCTTCATGCAAAATTGTGTGACCATAGTGTGAGCAGAACCATAGAAAATTCAATTGGAATATTGAAAAGAAGAATCTTTATATTTGCATAACAAGATATCTGATTCAAGTGAATTTTTTTTTATGAATCGAGACTGATATGCTGAATATGCATGCAAAATTTCAAGAGAATCGCATCATCGGAACCATAGAATTTAAGTTTTTTTCATTTATTGAGTCATAGAAAATACATATTTAAAACTATAATTTGAGCCAGAACAGGTGGTCGCAGAACAAGCTGTGGTAGTACAATTTGTAGGAAATTGTATGTACTTCCATTTTGTATCGAGAGGTTTTTCACGAAAAGTTGATAGTTTCCGAGTTATAAGCAGAAAACTGCCAAAGAATGAGATTTTTTCTCTTTTTTTGTATTTTTGTCAATGTTCCCTCACGAAATTTTGTTAGCAAACCTCAGATTCGGATTCAGCACCCCAAAAAACATAAAAAATCGAAAAAATCAAAACTACCCCAGAACTTTCCTGCTAGGGGTTCTTTTGAGCACAAATTGACTGGACTATAAGTATTTTACAACTTATAGGTTCTCAAAAAGATTCCAGCAGCAACTAAAGACCTAAATTTCAAAATTAAATATTATCCAGAGGATATAGGAAAGGAACTTATCGAAAACATAACAATCCAAATATTTTACTTGGAAATAAAGAAAGCTATATTGAAAGGTATTATTTACTGCCCACCTGATACAGCTGCTGTATTGGCTGCATATTCTTTGCAAGTTGAGTATGGAAATTACAATACAAATAGATATGAAAATTACCTTAGGGTTAACCAAAATTTCCTCCCAAGAAGGTGAGTAAAATTATGTTTATTACAATACAACATAGATATGAAAATTACCTTAGGGTTAACCAAAATTTCCTCCCAAGAAGGTGAGTAAAATTATGTTTATTTAAAAACCCAATTGCCAATAAAGTGCAACTTCAATCACACACATAATATTCTACTTAATACGAGCCGAACGTGGTGTTATGTATGGTATTGAATAGCAAACGGTTATTTCTGAATTTTTTTGGCTTATAGTACCTACACAAGCTATCCCGAAATATATTCAACAAAAGTTTAACAGAAGAGTCTCGAAGAAAAATAAGGGGTAGTTATTTTTTATTGTTGTGAAATGAGCCGCCTTCTCGGGTTCTCGGAGTTAAAAAATATGAGTTTGGACTCCATCTTTCATGTCAATATTTCAGAACATTGTTCCATAATAAATACCTATTTTTATACACATGGGTTCCTGGAATATGATTAGTCTGACGGTGTTACCTTTTTTGGGCACATCTGTGCCCTATCAAGACAATTTTCTTTGGGCCGCCTCGTTCGTGAACCTTAGCGTAAAAGGTTTTCCAATAAGAGGTGTTATTTCGAATAGCCCGCTATTTCCATAGATTTCACTTTTGAAGCTGTAATTTTTCGACATTTAACAAGTAGAAACTACGCCATTAATAAAAATGGAACGATACACGCTTCAAGAACGCATCGAAACTATTAAAATTCACTATAAAATTTGGCAGAGACTGTTCGTAAAACTAGAACATTTTTGGGTCAACGTGAAGCACCTTGTCGAACCGCAATAAAGACATTGGTGGAAAAATTCGAGCTGCTGGAACAAGTTAGTGATTTGAAAAATGAAACCCGTGCACGTCACTGAAGAACAGCCGAGAATATTGCTGCTATAGCCGAAAGTGTTGAAGAAAACCCGGGTTTGTAAAATCGTCGTTCTTTGGAACAAGGCATTCCCCAAATGTCGTTACACTGTATTTCGCATAAAGATTTGGGTTTAAAGGCTTATAGAGTTCAGTTAACATAAGAACCCAAGTCGGCTGATCATCAACAACGTCGTGTTTTTGCTGATTGGGTCGTTGAAATACATAAAATTGATCCGGAATTCCATCGAAAAATCATCTTGAGTGATGAGGCCCATTTCCACCTCAGTGGCTTTGTCAACAAGCAGAATTGTCGCATCTGGGGACTCGGAAAACCTAGGAGTTATTGTTGAAAAGCCTCTCTATCCTCAACGTGTTACTGTACGATGCGGTTTATGGTCCGGCGGAGTCATTGGACCATACAGTTACGGTGAATGGATTGCGCTATCGACAGATGATTAATGATTT
This sequence comes from Propylea japonica, assembly GCA_013421045.1. NCBI lineage: Eukaryota > Metazoa > Arthropoda > Insecta > Coleoptera > Coccinellidae > Propylea > Propylea japonica. The sequence continues at coordinate 39,369,127 of CM024242.1, read as the reverse complement.
TCAATGGCCGAAATTGGATAGTATTGATCTGGACAACGTTTACTTCCAACAATACGGCGCTACGTGCAACACAAGCAACGAAACCATTGATCTTTTGCGAGAAAAGTTTCTCTCGAACAGGTGATTAGAACTGGCAACCGAGATTTTGTGATTTAACACCTTGCGACATCTTCCTGAGGGGCCACGTGAAAGAGATAAAGTTTACGCCAATAGCCCAGCGTCGATTCAAGATCTGACAGATGGGATACGTGAGGCTATCATAGGACATATCGCAGCCACTTTGCGATTTGGTTATAAACATTTTCATTAAAAGGATATGGTCCTGTGAGCGTGGTCGTGGTGGTCTTTTGCCTGATGTTATTCTCCATTATTAACGGCATAGCTTCTTCCTTATAATGAAATAAACATCCGATCATTTATTTATATTGAAAAATGGCATTCTTCTTTGAATATCAAAATAACATCTCTTATTGGAAAACCCTTTATTTTCCTGGGTTTTCTTGGGTTTCTAGTAAATTTTTTTGTCCCTCTGTATTTTTTCCATAAAATGAATTATTGACGAGTAATATGTCATAATGGTACTTCGTACACATCGGGATTTGTAGTAAATCGTAGTAGCCACAAAGTTGAAATCTATGTTAACCTAGTATCGAAAAAATTTGTCAAACTATGTAAAAAGCAGCGTTGCACTGAGACACTACTTATTAACTGAACTCAAAGCATGCATATAGCCACTGTGAATCAAGATTATTTATATTGAATAGCAATTGAATTTTTCAGCACAACACTGTTTAATGTTGACTTGAAAACATGGACTATCAGCATATCGGAAATGTGGAAGAAACTGACAGGTATAGAGCCTGAAGATGCTATGATGGAATATCTCAAATTGGCTCAAAATTTGGATATGTATGGAATTACCTATTTCAATATAACCAATAAGAAGAGAACTAAACTTTCACTTGGTGTGAGTGCTCTAGGACTGAACATATATTCCCGAAGTGATAAGTGAGTATATGAAGAAAACATAATAGTTATTTTCCTAACAAGTGCGGAAAGTGATACTTTCCCGCACGCGACTGCCGTTGGCCCGAACGACGCCAAGCGCAGTTCGGGCAAGCAGTCAAGGGCGGGAAAGACAGTTTACGCATGAGTTACTACCATTATTTTTTTTACGACCGCAAAAAGATTCAAAAAGCACATTGAAAATATATATTTTATTTCAACTCACAACACATTCCATGAAAATCCACTATTTATCAATATTAATATTAATGTTGAAACCACAATTTGTTGAATTCTGCAAATGCGTCAGAATAACCGATCCAGAGTAATTAGTTAGTGGTAACTGGCTGTTGAGAGTAAAGGGGCCCACTAACTAGAAAAGAAGAATGCGTAGTTGAGTATCTGCGCATTGTCTGTAAAGTAAACGTGTTCTTTCATATTTCCCACACACAGACACTTTTGCTTGATGTTGAGTAATGCGGCGTTCCCACGAGGCGTTATCCACGACAGTGAACCACGCTTTCGTGAAATACACTTCTGTGTGAACGCATAGTCGTTAAACTTGCTTTCGTGAGGAACGGCGCACAACTCAAGCGTGGATAGATCAAACCTGTTTGATTTTCAGGCGTGATATACGGTTCGTGAAGCCAAGATGTCGTCACAGCAACGTGGAATTATTAATGCTGCGTTCCCACGAGGCGTTAATCACGACAGTTAACCACGCTAGTCAATTTTCGTTCGTGACACTCACGAAAGTGTGAGTTTATAAAACGTTCACACGGTTGGGGGGTTCGTGGCGTTCACGCCTCGCGTTTCGACTTAGTCACCATCGAAACATCGATCGATATCGATATTTTTTTAACTCCTGACAGAAGGAGCTTCTTAAATTTTTGAATTTTGCTACAACTTCTTTTGGTCCGAATCCAGGAATATTTAATTCATGACTTATTCTCTTAGCATATAACACTTTTTCCATCGAATGTAACTCCAAAAAACGCGTAGTTTCACTGTCGTTAAACTTAATAATTCCACATTGCTGTGACGACATCTTGGCTTCACGAACGGTATATCACGCCTCACGATACACTCACACCGGTATGCCAGATTCGGAGTCTAAACTCGTTCGGCGCGCTCATCTACGTCATTGAGGAGCGGAGATAAAAGTGGAGTTATATTATTATTGTTATAATACCTGCATTCATGCCTAATTGCGCAGTTTTTGGCTGTAAGAATTACAGAAGAGTTAAAAGGGATTCAAAATAGGGTACTTTTGCTTTCCGAAGTCGGAAGTATCCCGTCAGTACTTCATTATCTGGGGAGAAAATATTTTCAAAGTGTTAGAAGATAACACGGTTGCAAAACTGAAAAATGACGTTCAGATTTCATTCGATGTTATTCTTTGCTTGAGCACAATCCGTACCAACTTAAGACAGGGATCTAAATGAGAAGATCAGTTTTCAGAATATGAAGAAAAAAGTGAACAAACTTTTCAAATTCACGAATTATAAGTGAAATTCATTGAAATTTCCCTAGAAATGATGAAAATATTTTCACTTATTCGAAGTTTTTTAATGAACCTCCAATAATTTATTCTGTAGTAACAAATAGATAGGTACTTTTCACTTACATTCATATTTATACAATTTCATTGATATCTTTTAAAATCAACAAACTAAGACATCGGAGAAATTTCATTTGAAATTAATTGTTAGTTAATTGCATTTTCAATGAAACTTGCGATTAATTGCATTATTCCAATTATTCTCTGGGTCTGGAGTTCTAACGCTAATGCAATGGAAAGGCTCCGCAGTGACGTCACTTCTCGATGCGCGTCGGCATACCGGTGTAAGTGTATCGTGTCACGCCTGAAAATCAAACAGGTTTGATCTATCCACGCTTGAGTCGTGCGCCGTTCCTCACGAAAGCAAGTTTAACGACTATGCGTTCACACAGAAGTGTATTTCACGGAAGCGTCGTTCACTTTCGTGAACAACGCCTCATGGGAACGACGCATAAGTTTAACGACAGTGAAACTACGCGTTTTTTGGAGTTATATTCGATGGAAAAGGTGTTATATGCACCTCTAATTTTGTTTTTGCACTAATTGCTTGTCTCATGTTAGTGTTAGATTTTCAAATTTTATTTGTAACAAGCAAAAAGAGGTATTCAAACTGAAATTCAGTCAATCGCAGTAAGTTTCTAAAATCTTCTGGAAAATTGCTTTTTAGTTCCATACTAATCAAGTTTGATGACGCTCCTAACATATTTCTTCGCTGTATCCATTCTCTAACCCAAAAACGTTTTTTTCGTTTTCTTGTAATTGTGTCTTGTAAGCACTCCAGCTTTTTGATATTAGCAAAAAACGAACTTAACAACACAACTTTCAACAACTATGTAGATCATTCATGATAGATGTTTCGATGGTGACTAAGTCGAAACGAACCCCCCAACCGTGTGAACGTTTTATAAATTCACACTTTCGTGAGTGTCACGAACGAAAGTTGACTAGCGTGGTTAACTGTCGTGATTGACGCCTCGTGGGAACGCAGCATTAGGATGTGTGACAAGCGTGAGATGACGTCGAAAAAAGATCTGATGTTAATGGCAGTGGCGTGTGTCGTTATTAAGGAAAAAATGTCCAATGTATAAATAGCGAACCCGACAATGTATTGCTAAAAATATGAAACGTGCACATACTTGTTGACCATACACGGTCGTTCTTGGTCATTCTTCTACTTACGATGACCAATGCACACGCTAAAAATCAAAACTATCCTGATTCCGACCAAGGAAATTGCGCACTCCAAATTTCGAACGGCGGAACGCCATACACACACTATTTTCACTGTACCACGTACCACGCGCATTGAAGCCTTCGCGCTTCCTTCTTAGTGAGTGGGCCCTTTAGCACTCGTAGACTGCACAGTGCATGAAGATGACGGAAACGGCATCGGTTGCAAGTTGCCAGTACATGAAAGAATTTTATTCGAGATGGTTTTCTTCTGTTCTACAGAGTCCTCCAAATAACTCTCAGCAACAGCAGTTGACTTTCAGACTCCAAGACGTTTTATTTTTGTCATCCCTGAATGTGCTATAAACGTTGCCAAGGATCGTCAGCAAACGAAAGAAGCCTTTTTCTGCGAAATCGTATATATTCGTGAATTCGTAACTTAGTTCATTTCGAATGAAACATCCAGTCGAAAAAAATTGAAAAATTGTATGTTGCGGCTATTTGAGTAGCGCCCATTTTATGACCGTAAAATCTTGTATATCAACACACTATTCAATGAAATTATTATTAGGTATTATTAACAAAATAGAGTTGGAGATACCCTTTACCTACAACTCAGAGAAAATATAATTGAGGCTCAGCATGATCAATATACACATTTCAAAACAAAATAAGAAAACATTACATCGTATAATAAAAACGAAATCAAAATATAACTTCAGTTTTCCCAGAATACCATTCGTTCTTAAAGGTGTTATCCTCAGAGAAAAAGTACGTAGAACTGCTTTCACCTTTTGTTATGCAGCCAAGTAGAATCTGTTCATTGCAAGCGAACAATATTTTTTTCAAGACCAATTTGCTCCTGACAAATAAGTGCAAAGATTTTTGCAGGAGCACTTCACCTTAATCAAACATTTTTTAATTATTTATGTTTCAGAGACTGGGAGTGAAAACCTATAAAGTTTCTAAGAAAAACAATATTCCTGCTTTGCGAACTCGTGCCGTATGTTTATTTCATATTGGGAGAATTGGTCTACCGCTCCCCTACTCAGATACAAACGGCTTGCGTCTGTTACAGACAATTCTGTCAGTTTGGCAACATCGTCTGTTAGTGTTTAGTTTCGCGATGCGATTGTGTTCAAATTTTCATTTCGAGTTGACGTTCATAAACTGAATTATTTTACCTACTGATTTGGTGGCAGTTTATTGTTGCTTAAGAGTATTCTGGTGATTATAGTTAAGGCAAAATTACGAAAATGTTGTATTATATTCAGTAATTGTAGAAATGAGAATTTACCTCATAATTCATAGTGTTTAAAACACTAAGCTATAATAGATAAATCTTTAAATTCATGACTCTTTTTGTATAGCAATTGTATGTATCCTTATTATAATATTTATATATTTCCTCAGGTTGACTCCTCGACTATCTTTTTCGTGGTCAGAAATAAGGAAGTTGAAATTCAGTGGAAAAAAATTCACTATCAAACTTCTGGGCAAAAAAGTTCCGAACATTCTATTCCATACCATGAGTAAAAAAATGAGCAAAGAAATTCTAAACCTGGGAAATGGAAATCAAGAGCTTTACGTCAGAAGAAGAAAACCAGTCACACCCGAAATATTGGTTTTGAGAGAAAGAGCTAAGGCAATGAGAGAATTGAGGCAGAAACGCAAGTGAGTAGATATAAAATTCAGTATGAAGCGAAATAGTATATTATGCAACGAGCATAATTATAACGATAGCTGTTTTTTGCGAGGTGAAGTTTAGGCCATGAGCCCTAAGCGAGTGGCTCAAATCACCGAGTGAATAACACTCATTATCCACGACTACTGAATATATTTCTTGAAGTCATTGTGTATTTTGTGATAGAAAAAACTTTAATTTATATAAAGAAAGTATATTTTGGCCCTCGATCGACAAGGTTTGCCCATATTTGTTAGTTGGAATACTTTAGAATACTGAAAAATACAAATTCAAAGAACACTATATCAAAGCTGAATCCTTGAAACATCTGACAGCAGTGAATTATAATCTCATTATTCCCTTGTAATTAATGGGTATTATTAAGGCCGAGCACAGAGACGTACCATGGACGGATTTTACAATATTCGTGAATAAAAAATATATTTCAATATATATTTCTCGAAAATATGAGCATGATTTCATTCGACTTATGTAGAGATACAGATAAAAAAGTTCGAAGTATTTGATTGAGAAATCAAGTTGATGTCAACAGTCGAACTGATCAACGTAAATTGATTTGGTCTTATTGTACAATCATGTGAAATTGATTAATTTATAAATTTTGAGAAAGTAATCTAGTAACAGGCTAGAAAGATTAGTTGAAATTTTCAACAATTGCAACCTCAGAGTATCAAATAAACACATACTCTACTCTGAAGTTTCAACCAAAACTTTAAGACAATCCCTTCTAAAGTCATTGTGCTAACGCCGGCCGGACGGTCCCACGGACAGAATTAAATTTGACCACGAATTCGTCCTCAGGAAGTCTAACCCTATCGTTTGAGACCATTCGAAAATTACAGACATTTGGGCAAAACGATATAGCTCTCGTTCAAGTAGAACGAGCGCTCAAAAATGCTTCACTTTACTTTTCGAAATATATAGAGAATGTGAGAAAATGTGGATTGAATGACCAATGGTATCCTCCCATTTCATAGAGTTTCTTGAAGAAATGAGTCAACAAAAGAATTGGTTGAGGAAATAAATTTTAAATGTGTAACATTTAATTTAATGGATATTTCCAATTAGTTCCGAAATTACAAATGACCAGTTTCAAGGTGCTGAAAACAGATATGAGTACAGCAATTACTTTCACTGAAGAGCTGATAGAACAATATGTATATTTTATGTTTTCTGAAGCTTCCAAATTACCTAATTTGAACGAAGTATATCTGTCCATAACTTTTAATGAGTTGAAATTTTGCGATAGTTATTAATCAAGCGAATGTCTACGGCATGAACTTGTTTGGCAACTCCGCATCGTAAACTGATCTCACTCATCACATTTCCCTTGCACAATCTTTTGGGGAGGATTGTGTTTAATCAAGTACCGACCACAAAAGCATAATGAGATGTGGATACCTTCCTGGAAGCAAACATTTTCATTTGGCGGGCTTTATTCTATATTGCATTAGGTCATTAGGATTGACCTAGTAAGGCAGAATTTCATCTTTAATGAACACATTTTTGGGTTCCTGAAGTATAATGTATAAATATAATATAGGACAAGTAATACCTATAAATGGTCATGGAGATGCGAATCATTTCAAGAAAAGAGCTAGATTCAGGAGAATAACAGGAATTAATTTCAGAAATTCGGTTAGAAAATTGACAGAGATTTTCTTAGGGTTCTTCGGAAAATACATCATGTTAGTTTTATCATTTCAACAGCATGTTTCAGTGCCTTTCGGTCAATGAATATGTATATTAGGTACTATATTAGTTATTTATTCAAGAAACTTCGTGCCATGAAGACTGGTACAAATTTGTTTATATGCTTCAAACTGTAGAGGTACTAAGAAAAAGTCTGTATATTCATAACTAGCTGACCCGTGCCCACTCCGTTGGGCATAATGTTAATAATCCTTTTTTAGTACAGAGTGTTATGTTTTGATTTCTAACTGCCAAAAAGGAGGTTTATACGCAGGTATATTTTGTATTTGCATGCTAATACAAAATTGGAAAGTAACTCTGTCCTAAAAAAACATTTGAGGGACTTGCGATAAACGAATTCCAGGAGGACCAAGTCGCGGGTAAAGTTAGTTTGGTAATGGTAATTTTAATTGTTCAAAACTTCTCTGTAAACAATATTGGATATAATGTTATCATTTGGTAGCAAAATATATTGTCTGTCAGGAGTTCTAACCCGAGATAAGCCAACATGTAACTGCCAATGGGAAAAACACGGCTTTCTCTGGTCAAGGCCCACCAAAGAGAAAATGTGTCACCTTGGGACTTGTTAATAGTGAGGGCAAAAGAAATCTTCACTGGAGGAAACTGTAGCCTTTTGAACGGTATGGGTAAATCAGTGGGAATCATGGGTATCCGCGGAATATAGGCCATTTGTCCCACTGCTGGCCCTGATAATGGTCGCCACGATTATACTGTCCCGTAACTGTTTTGTAAGCAGCATTTTCTCATTACACATGCTGGGGGGGCTCAAGTTTCTTAATAGCATGATAGGAATGCCAACTTTCGTGAGGAAGTAAGTTCAAAGAATTTAAAAATTTTTGGGGATAGACTTATAGTGATTGACCTGACCGGGCATTTTCTCTGAAATGAGTTTATTTGTTTCATTCACTGTATCGTTTCTGGGTGACAATATTGCCCTAGAACAAAGCAAATGATAATCTCCAATAAATTTTCAAGACCGGGATATATTGCATCAGTAAGATGTTCCAACCTCTGCAATATGTATCCTAATGTCCCGTCAAGTTTTTACGTCATTGCTGTTGGTGTTAGAAGAGACAATTTTTTCTTCGCTAAGATTGAGTAGTTTACGCGGAAAGTCGTCATCGTCGTTGTCGCTCAAATGGGCTCTCATGTTTGTTCGTAAATTGAGAGATGCAACCGAACTCCGTACTGAGTGAGATGATTTTAAACATGCTCTGATGATATCGGCGCGTGTTCCTTTTGTTACTACAGGCAGTGTTTGCCGAAAATCGCCCGCAAAAACAAAAGTAACACCACCCATTACAGCATCAGAGTTTCTGAGGTATTTGATAGTAGGTACATTTGTCCCATATAATTAAAGATTTTCGTAAAAGTTTCCCGAGTGGCCCATTTTTACGTATGGAACAAACTGACTGTTGCTCTAGTTAGACTGTCAGAGGTAGCTTAAAGGTGGAGTGTGCTGTTTTGCCATCAGTTTAACAGAGTAGCGGCAATCCCCGAAGAGGCAACAGCTAGTCCATTTCTCCCGGATTGTCTTACTTTTGCCAATACCAAATTTGCAAGAAACGATTTGCCAGTGCCTCCCGAGGCGTCAAGAAAGAAGTTAAACGTCTGTTATTAAGCACACAGTGAATTTTGTGCATCAAAAGCTTGTTTCTGGCCTTTAAATAATTTCGGTACATTTTCATTAATGAAAACTGACAACTCATTGATATCCTACGAACGTATCAGTAGTATGTGCGTTTCATTCTTATGTGGCCGAATATCGAAAGTGTGCTAATTCTGTTTCGAAGAATTCAATTCCGATGACGTCCGCTGCGCCTGCGTAAGGAGACGCGACGTGACTGTGACTGAGCTGCGAATTGCGATCACGCGATCAGATGTAAAAGGCCACGCCCCCTTCTCCCGAAGCAAGCACGATCGCAAACCGAATTAAACCGAAGCCCTGGCTCGTCTTCCGCTGATTTGGCTGGCTTTCATACGATTTTTACCCGATTCACTTTGCAAAACCGACTACCACGTGAAAACCTTCTTATTTTTTGGTGTTTTATATAGCCTATGGCATTCTTGAATAATGTGGCTTTCTATTGGTGAAAGAATTTTTAAAATCGGTTCAGTAAATCCCGAGATTAGCCCTTTCCATTTACAAATATACAAATATACAAACACACAAACTTTACCTCTTTATAATATTAGTATAGATTAGGGTGAGAGGTTCAGTTGTTGACACCCTGATATTGATTGACACTGTGCACATACATACCGGTGTCTTAAACTATTGGCGCTATCTAGGGTTTTTTCATCTGTCTCCACATATTTATGAATGTTTTATTTCTATTTGGGTATAGTTCAATTTCCTCGAATTATCATTTTGAAAAACCAATCATTAGTTATTTGGCGCGAGATTTGCTGTTGTGTCAATAATTGTATATGTAAGAGTTTACATAGCGAATGAACATAATTGCGTATATTCTATTTCATATTGCGTTTGTTTTATTTCATATTCGTAAGAAGTTTAATACTGTTTGGAAGGTTCAAGAAATATTAAATCGATGTAAGTAAACCCTTCAATCATTTATATATTAAGGTTTAACCATAATGTATGTCAATAACTGAGGAAATAATATTACATCGAATAGTGAATGACATAGGGTTTAACTTCATTATACAGGGTGACTGGTGACGTAAGGGACAACGGCTAACTGGAGATAGAGGACCTCAAACTGAATGAGAATTGGGGGTTTAAATGTCCTATAAGGCTATTAGTTTCAGAGATACAGGGTGTTTTTTGCAAAAGTGCTGAAACTATAAAGTCCCATATCTTCGTCAATATGGCAAATTTTTCGCTGATATTTGGCAAGCTTGTTAATATACATATTCTCCATCAGATCGACAAGAAAAAATTCCCAAAAATTGCAGGTCCGTATTCAAAAATTTCAATTTCCGTGTCAGGTAAGAAATATCACTCGGTATATGAGATAAAAAAAATTTAATTGGAAAATTGGAATCATCAAGAAACACTGAGTAAAAATCTGTTTTTAGTTTGAATGGCACAAATTTTTTATAATTTTTATGATATGTTGAAAATCGAATATTACAATTTATTCATATTGAATTCAAGAAACATACTATTCCGGATAGAAAAAACACTGAATTTGAGATGCTTAAATAATCCTGAGGCATTTTGAATATTCGTTCACATCTTAAAATCCTTTTTTATTATTTTATTTATCAATATCATAAGAAAAATTAAAAAATCAATAGAAATACAAAGAGAGGACAGTGGCACATATGATTCATAAAAAAATCAAATAAACAAATGCTCGATATGCGAGAGTCATTCCCCTCACACACTTAATGACTCTTTTGAACAATTGAAGTACTTTTCATATCCACAAGATGAAAAATTATACTCTTGATAGAACAGAAACTCTGGATTTCAGCTCGAGAAAAGTTTGACTTTCTTCTCAGAAACCCTGAACAATAATCCATCTGGTATTTATGTTTTCAACAAAATTTATTCTTCAATGAAATAATGTATGAAGTTGAGGACTTATTTTCCTCTAATATGACTTTCGACCAATTAGCCTCTCCTCGTTCTTAGTCAAGACACTGGAGAGGTTGGTGGAAAGATACATCAGGGACGATGCTTTAGTGGCTATACCACTGCACCCCTCCCAGCATGCGTATCAGCTGGGCAAATCAGTAGATTCTGCTCTTCACTCAGTGGTTAACTGTATTGAGGACGGAATACATAACAAGGAGTACACCCTAGCTGTATTTCTTGATATAGAAGGTGCCTTCAATAACACTGCGTTTGGTGTGATGCAATCTGCGTTGGCCAGACATGGTGTTCCGCCTACTCTTTGTCGGTGGACGGGGTCTCTGCTTGGTTCACGTAGCATCGTGGCTCGGCTGGGCGGCTCGACCATAGGGGGCTCGCCAGGAAGGGGATGTCCGCAGGGCGGTGTTCTGTCTCCGATACTGTGGAATCTCGTCCTGGATGAGCTCCTGGTGGAGTTAAGGAAGGCTGGGTTCGTTGTGGTGGCCTATGCGGACGACCTTGTTATATTAATCAGGGGTAAGGTGATCAGTGTCATTGGGGATCTGATGCAGAATGCTCTGCGACGGGTCGAACGATGGTGCTTGAAAAACGAGCTCTCGGTAAATCCTAGTAAGACAGAGATGGTTCTCTTTACTAGAAAGAGGGTGCCTAGCAACTTACGACTTCCCAGTCTGTTTGGAGTTGGGCTCACTCTATCCGAACAAGTTCGTTATCTCGGGGTGATATTGGACCGCAAACTTTTGTGGAACAAACACGTTGAGACTCAAACGAATAAAGCCAATGTAATATTCTGGTCCACTCGGAGGGTGCTGGGTAATGGATGGGGCTTCAAACCGCACATTATGCACTGGTTGTATACTGCCGTGGTGGGGCCTATCCTGACCTATGCCTCTGTGGTGTGGTGGCCTTCTATGGAGAGGGCCGTCAACCAGAACATTATGACTAAATGCCAGAGGAAAGCTTGTTTAAGTATTACAGGCGCTCTGAGGTCTACCCCTACAGCAGCGATGGAATGTCTGCTGGGTCTCCCTCCTTTGCACTTAGTTGTGAAGGAGGTGGCTATGAAGACAGCTCTAGGAATCTGGGAACGGGGACAATGGCGCGATGGAGGACTCTTCACTGGGCACGCGAGGGCCCTCAAAATGGTCAAGGATGCTCACGCTCCCCTTCTCCAGAGAGGTGACCGCGCGGGCACTAGGTTCTGCTTCGACGAACCCTACAGGGTAATTGTTCCCGACAGAGACCTATGGTCTTCATCAAACAGGCTTCTTAGTCCAGAAGGTCCCACCTGGTTCACTGATGGCTCTGTCACAGCAACAGGGTCTGGGGCCGGAATCGTGGGTCCTCACTTTAATCAGGCTATCCCTCTGGGGAAGGACTGTTCCATTGTGCAGGCTGAGCTATTTGCGGTTCTTGCATGCGCACTGGAAAACATTCGCAGGGGATACTCTGGCCAGCACATTTATATATGTTGCGACAGCCAGGGAACTCTGAAATCTCTATCTGATGTTAGAGTTGACTCTTTTCTGGTAGAAGAATGCAGGAAAGCTCTGCGTGGGCTGGGCTCTGATAACTTTTTGAAAGTGGTCTGGTGTCCGGCTCATGCGGATATACCTGGTAACGTCAAGGCAGATGAACTGGCTAGGCGGGGAGCCGGATTAGCATTTGTTGGTCCGGAGCCTTCGCTGCCAATCTGTCGCACATCTGTCAGAAGTTTCTTCAGGAACTGGCTGAACAGGGAATTTTCCTCGGAATGGAGCGCAGGGGTGGGCCTGAGGTGGTCGAGGATTCTCATTGAGAGACCGTCCTCGCGATCTGAGGTCAATAGGCTTCTGCTGCTGGAGAGGAAACAACTCAGTCTGGTGACTGGTGCATTGACTGGTCACCTGTTTAACAAGCATTTGAAGAGAATGGGATTGACGAGCTGCTCCCTATGCCGGTGGTGCAGGAGTACTGATGAAACGGTTGAGCATATTTTGTTCAACTGTGAAAACCTTACTGAGTTAAGGTCAACACACCTAGGAAATCCAACACCTTCTATTCCTATGGTGAGAGGGACCACTCCTGGCAGGCTCGCGACATTTCTGTCTTCGTGTCTGAGGAGCTGAGTCTCTGTAGAATGATGCGGGTGAACAATGGGCCACTAGGCCTCAGTTTGGCCGGTAAGGCACCGCACAGAGAAGAAGAAGAAGAAGAATATGTACTTAGGTATAGCAACTTCATCTTCTTTTGAGAAGCATATGAATTTCTTTAATGCAAACAGAATATTAGGGAAACAAGTGATTTTTTAGAATAAGAGGTTTATTATTCATTATAAATAAAATACATCCTACTACACAGAGTAGGCTTATTTCAAAAAATGACGTTTATATTCATACATTCATTGATTGTGAATTATTGGGAATTGTGTCGTTTGTTTATCTATTGAAAATGCCTTCAATATTCACGAATGAAGAATATGTAGATGATACTTGTTTTTGGATTGCGCAAAATGAACGGATCATCTCAAAAGAGAAGGAAATCATTAGAGTTCAAGAGAGCCAATAAATGCGTTGAAGCAAATTGCTCTGATTTCGAGCATTTGCTTAGTTGTTTTCTCATGAATCATTGCAGAAGAATAAATTTTGTTGAAAGAATAAGTATCAGATGGATTATTGTTCAGGCGTTCTGAGAAGAAAGTCCAACTTTTCTCGAGCTGAAATCTAGTGTTACTGTTCTATCAAGAGTAATTTTTCATCTTGTGGATATGAAACGTACTTCAATTGTTCAAAAGAGCCAATAAGTGTGTGAGGGGAATGGCTCTCGCATATCAAGCATTTGTTTATTTGATTTTTTATGAACCATATGAGCTACTGTTAATCTTTTTGTGTTTGTACTGTTTTTTGAGTTTTTCTTATAATATTGATAGAAAATTTAATGAAAAAGTATTTCAAGATAAGAAGGAATATTCAAAATGCGTCTGGATTATTTAAGCATCTCAAATTCAGTGTTTTTTTCTTTCAGGAATAGTGTGTTTCTTGAATTCAATATGAAAAAATTGTAATATCCGACTTTCAACATATCATAAAAACTTTAAAAAATTTGTGCCATTAAAACTAAAAACAGATTTTTACTCAGTGTTTTTTGCAGATTCCAATTTCCCAATTTGATTTTTTTTATTTCATATACCGAGTGATATTTCTCACCTGACACGGAAATTGAAATTTTTGAATACGGACCCGCAATTTTTGGGAATTTTTCTTGTCGATCTGATGGAGAATATGTATATTAACAAGCTTGCCAAATATCAGCGAAAAATTTGCCATATTGACGAAGATATGGAAGTTTATAGTTTTAGCACTTTTGCAAAAAACACCCTGTATCTCTGAAACGAATAGCCTTATGGGACATTTAAACCCCCAATTCTCATTCAGTTTGACGTCCTCTATCTCCAGTTAGCCGTTGTCCCTTACGTCACCAGTCACCCTGTATAAATAATTGAAGGATTTACTCACATCAATTAAATATTCCTTGGTACCTTCCAAACAGTAAAAAACTTCTAACTAATATGAAACAGAACAAAATCGAAATGTGTGTACGAAATTATATTCAGTCGCTATGTTTTAAAAAACTGTAACATCTAGGTACATTAAAGTAAATGCTGCAAGATCTCGCTCCAAATTCCTATGATTGGCTTTTCAAGATGATAACTTGAGGAAATTGCACTTGACCCAAATAGAATTAAAATATTATGAAATATGGGGAGACAGATGAAAAACCCTAGATTGCACCAATAGTTTATTACATCGGTATGTATGTGGAGATCACTAGAGCTTTCTGTTACTTCGTGTTTATATGAAATATAATCTTCTGAACCGTCTTATTTCTCTACTATTTTTAGTACGAATGTCTTTATGTGTCAGTTGCAGGAACGTCCATTAAAATTTAAAGGTCCATTAAACTCTTAATCCTCCATTATTACAAGGAACTAATGGAGGATTAAGGGTTTAATGGAACTTTAAATTTTAATGAACGTTCCTGCAACTGAGCAAATTGCTCAGTTGACTCATATAATGAAGATGAGTAGGATAATATCGGATGCAAAAGTGAGATGAAATTATGATCAGGTTCATTTGTGCATACGCACGTGGTGGATTTGTTTATAGGTTAAAATTCAGATTTCTGCAATATTCAAGTGAGTGTTTTTTACCGTCAGTTCTGGGTGGTATGAGTATAAGTAAGAAATCACTGATGAGTTTCAAGTTGAAAAACGAAACCGTTTTGGTATTACATTTGTAGTTGTTCAAATGATCAAAATATTTTTAGTGCTGCGGTGTTCGAAACCCCTCGAATCTGATGTAGATGCAAATGTCAAGTAGGAAAAAGGAATATCTGATACATGCACACCTCTCACGAGTTGAATGAAGATACGACAACACGCGATATTGTGTAAAATCACAAAAGCCTTCTTATCTAGACTTTCATGGAGCACTGGTTCGAGCAGTGGCGGCTCGTGAGATTTTAATCAGAGGAGGCCCGAGACCACGCAACCAACAAAATAATTTATTTCGAACTGGACTTCCTGTCAGCCACTGGCATTTATCATACCATTCTGCGCAGAACGAACGATTATGAGCAGAATTAATATACTTGGCATTGCTGGTCAATGTGTCTTAGTTACTTGAGTTATGAACATTTTGTCATCGTAAATCATTTTACTGAATTAATTATTCAAAATAAAATCTACAGGACCTTGCGTTTCTTTGAGTTCAGTACTTGCATTGTAATTCTCACTTCTTGTTTTCGTTTCCATCTTTCTTGCTGAAATATGAAAATCTTACCTACAAACTTTTCCGAAAATTTTCACAAAACCACAAACCGCACGCTGAAAGAATTAATACTTCGTTAATAAACATGGAGGGAATCAAAACAACAGCTGATCTCCATCCACGAAAGCTGGGATTGATTCGGGCCGATCGGACTTTCAGTTTCGCCTAAGCTCGTTCGCCTAGAAGAGAAAATAATGTCGCGGAGTCAGGCCTCCGACACGTAATTTACAGCTTGAATTCCGAGTGTTTCCCCCACCGCTCATTTGAATAAGTTTGAAATGTTCTATTCTAACGAATCAAAACACGCTAAGCGGTTTGCTGCTATCCGTTATGTTGTATTGTGTGTTGCGGATAATGTAAGAATGTTTCAGATCGCTGAGTAATAAACATATTGTGTTCATTACTTTGAGATTTCGAGAGTAGATAGAATGATAGGAATAATACAGATATAGAAATGTGTTTATTTTCATTTGAATTTAAATTTAAAATTGAATAAAATGCAGTGAAAAGCCTCCGCTGCCTTTTCTGAGCAGCCGCCACTGGGTTGAGTCTATACATTTTTTCTATTTCTTATATTCCAATTTTATAAATGAGAAGGGATGTTCTGGAGTAACATATACCTATACCATAAAATCGATTTCAGAGAACACAATAAACTCTTGTTGATTAATGTGTGAAGTTTATCTTACATAATTTCTTACAGAGATGAACTCCAAAGGGAGGTGACATTCAAAGAGACCTTTTTACGAAGAGAGGAAGAATATCATCAGCAATTGACAAGATTACAAGAAGACCTAGAAGTGACAGTGAAAAGAATACATTTCGAAGTAGTGGAAAAATTGGAAGAAACCAAAAAGAACTTGCAAGATGAACTCGACAAAGTAAGGAGAGATGAGGAAGAATACAATACAAAGAATCAAAAAGAAGAAGAGAAAAAGTTGAGACAAAAGGCTAGATTCGAGCATGAAGCCAAAAAAGGAAAAGAATTCGAGGCTTTGTTTGCTGATGAAAATATTGGACTCCCAGAATTGGTTGAAATCGATGTGAAGCTTCAAAGTCATTTGAAGGTAGAAAGAAAATATTTTTTTGATAAATAGTGTTTGGATCATTTTATTTTGGTGGTAATTATTTGATTAACCTTACAATTGTTTTTAACCTTACAGAGTCTGCGTAGTAAACTAGAAGCAGGTGTTAATAATGAAGACATCCCAGAACTTGATAGAATCCATTGGGAAAATATGAGGGAAGGAAGAGTGAAGTATCGAACATTATCAGATATTAGGGGGGAAAATAGTATCCGAAGAATCAGAAGATTCGATCTAATGTAAAAAATCATATGATAAAAATGTAATAGTGAGTTAGAAAGAGTTATCAAAAATTTATTAATTTGGGCTATTGGAAACTATATATTTTGTGATTTTAATCAATAAATTAAATCCTCGTTATTGTTGTTCTTTTCTTATTGTAGAAAAAGCTTATAGCTGATATGGAAACGGAAACGGATCTGCCGAACCGTCAATTCAAAAACTGTTATTTCACGAAGTAATGACATATTGACGTGTTATTTTCAGGGTTCATATGTGGTCGAAATATTCAAGATTGGTTCGTTTATAAGTTGGAGATATTCGAAATTATATCTCTCGAATATTTCAAGTTCAAATTGAATCGAAATTTTAGAATATTTAAAAAAAAACGAGAAAAATCGTAATCGAAAAACAAAATTTTTATATTCAATACTGAGCTAAGAATCAAATCCACGACCTCCGCACTGAAAGAAAAGAATTTACGCCAGAATTTTTCGAATTTTAGTGGAATTATGTCGAACAGTCAAATTTTTCGAATATTATATAATGTTCGACTTTTCTGTTCGAAGGAATTTGGCACAAACAGTCTTAGAAAATAAATTTCACTCGATTCGGATATCTTATTATAGAAATATGAAGTTTCTTCTTTTCAATATTCCAATTAAGTTTTCTATGGTTTTGTTAACACCATGATCATAAAATTCTGTATGAACATTTATAGCCTATTCGTTTTGAGATATATCGTGCTACCGAGTAACTCAAAAGCTCGAAATACGGCTTGCCATTGGTTGCGCACAAGCACTGGAACAGCTCAGAAGCTCGAAACTCTACAAAACGAATATTAGTATATCAATTCACAAATATGAAGTTTCTTCTTTGCTATATTCCAATTAAATTCTCCATGGTTCTGCTCAAACTATGGCCACAAAATTTTGCATGAGGCTGATTATGAGCATCTTGCATCTGGCCGCAAATTTTTTTTCGATTTGTTTCGTTTTATCTGAGTTTTGAAGAACAAAAGTTTTGAATGCCGTGAGCACAATACTTTTCGTAGGAATTGTCCTAGAGACTTGAGATTTTCAGGGTTAGTTCGGTACCCAAATGCCTCGGTTAAGTTTTTTAACCAGCCAAATCGTACAGTGTGTTCCATAAAATAAGACCATTCAAAATTTGTCTTCCTTAATATACCTATCTCGGACAAAACTGAATCAATCGAAATGAAATTTTGATGCCATATGCAAGTTGCTCATAATAAGCCTCATGCATTATTCAATTAGAATATTGAAAAGATGAATCTTTATATTTTCATGAAAAGATATCCGCTTTTACTGGATTTCATTTCGTAAATGAAGATTGATATTCTGAACGAGCATAAGAAATTTCAAAAGGATCTCATTATCTGAATCATAGACAATTCAATTGGAATATTGAAAAGAAGAATCTTCATATTTCCATAACAAGATATCTTATTGAAATGTAATTCATTTTGTGATTGAAGATTAATATAATGAATTTTCATGCAAATTTTCAAGAAGATTGCATAATGTGAACCAAAGAAAATTCGATTAGGATATTGAAAAAAAGAATTTTTCTATTTACATAATAAGATATCCGATTGAATTCAAATTCATTTTGTGGATGAATATTGATATATTGAATGTTCATGCAAAATTTTAAGAGGATCGCATCATCCGAACCAGAGAATTGTTTTTTTTTCAATTGTCGAGTTTTTACATGTTTCAGTTTACGAATAATTTTCAGAATATTATTATTACTTAGCTCTCGGTAAATTTTATTACCTTTTTCAAGGATCTATAAAAATAATTTACATCATTATTATATAAGGCTATATAACAATTTACTTACAAATATTGTGATTAAATTCCTTAATATAGTTATAATTTTAAAGGACATGCAATTAAAATAGTTTTTACACATTTCAAATAAAATCTCTGCAATTTTCAAGGATGTAAGAAATGTAAAGATAATTAATACTATGAAACACACATTATACTCACAAGTTTTCAGTAAGCTAAAAGACAGAGAAAAAGTAGAGTTGGAATCAGGAGTAGTTTATAGCATACCAAGTGGAGATTGTGAAAAAATTTATGTAGGACAGACTTCAAATTGGATAAAAACAAGAATAACTTCCCATAAAAGTTCTGTAAGAAGAAATTTGAATACTTGTGCTTTAGCCATACATTCAAACAGTTATGATCATAACATGAATTATTCAAATACGAAATTGCTGTTTAAAGAACCTCATTATAACAAAAGACTGTTCCTTGAAATGTTGGCAATATCCATCTCTGATAACACCATGAACACCAAACAAGATACGAGCAACCTTAACAATATAATATATTCTTATTTAATTGAAATATCAAAAAAATCATATTCATCTTTTCGCGATTTCTCTATTGATGAAGAATAGAAATTTGAAAATTTGTGAACTGAAGTTTATTGTCAAATTTGATGTATGTAGAATATTTTAGAAAAATCACTTCTGGAGTGTAAAAACTATTTTAATTGCATGTCCTTTAAAATTATAACTATATTAAGGAATTTAATCACAATGTTTGTAAGTAAATTGTTATTTGGCCTTATATAATAATGATGTAAATTATTTTTATAGATCTTTGAAAAAGGTAATAAAATTTACCGAAAGCTTGGATTGAAATAAAAGTGTTTCACATTTCCTAAGACCAGGATATCCTAATAAAGCTTCCACCAAATATTCATTCACGGTCAAGAAATACCTCACTTGTATTATTATTACGATCGTGCTGAGATTTTGCATTTATTTATTCTATGTCAAGCTCAAGTCCTATACAAAATTTTTGAGATACCTAATATCCTCATTGCTTGCCCCTCCTAAGAACAAGCACTCAATACACCTTCTCAGGGCTTTCTTAAATTTTTTTCATTGGAATAGGAAATTCTTTACCGATGACAAAAATATTTACACGCGATTACATTACTCATCGAATCCTCATAATCTATCCAAATCCTTTATTTGGGGAATATTATAAAACAAAATGCAATAAAAGGAGTATCTTGGTCACAGCTCAGACTTAGTATCTACTACATATATAAATTTAGTCATAGATAAATTAAATCCCATCTGATTTCTTATCTTTACGAACTCCTCCATTGTAAGCAAAGACGTAACGGATTATATGATTGTTTTACACATATTTCTGCTTTATCTCTATCTATATTATTTATGAAATGTTGGTAATGGGTAAAGCACCTATACCGCATTTGTTTTTCCTTATCATGACTGAAAATTTATCGGTACTATCAATTATTCCCTTCAAGGTTTGCTTTTAAAACGGAATTCTAGTAGTGTGTTGTGATCAGCTCCAAAAACGGTTTCCTTCAAGTATATAAAAATGAAAGTGATTGTGAAATCTATTCTGGCAGAAACAGAGCTAGATGCTCCACCCAAATCTCTGTTCAGAGATATTTATTTGATGATATGCAGGAGTTTGGGTTTGCAGGAAACGTGGTTCTTTGGACTGTGCTTCAGGCCTGCTGATAGCACTGATTTGGTAGTATGGTTGGATACATCCAAAAAGGTATTTTATAAGGAAGAGAATGTTGATTTATTCAGTCGTGTGTCAGCGTTTTTTCTTCCAATTCGGTTACTATTTAGTATTCAGACCCTTCAGCTCTCTAGCAAAAATTGAATCATTTTCATTTTTCAATTCACCGTCCGGCCATTAGCACAATAACTTTCGAAGGAATTGTCCAAGAGACTTGAAATTTTCAGGGTGACTTCAGTTTTCAAATGGGTCGGTTGAGTTCGTTAACCGCCAAATCGTACACGGTGTTCCATAAAATATGGACATTCAAAATTTTTGTTCCTCAGTATCTCAAACAAAACGAAACCCATAGAAAAAAAATGTGGCCATATACAAGATGCTCATAATAAGCTTCATGCAGAATTCTGTGGCCATAGTGTAAACACAACCATAAAAAATTCGATTGAAATATTGAAAAAAAAAGAACTTCATATTTCCATAGTTTAGTTTAGTTTAAAAAGGAGTTACAGTTCCCTGCGACCTCAAGGTCTATTGTGCCCCCGAACAGAGCTGTTCTGGCCACACCCTTCACAGCCAGCCTTCCAGTTCCAGAGATCTAATGAAATGTAATATCTGTGAAGGCTTCAACGAGGCTAGTTCCACACTCTTACAAGTTTCTCGCCCAAGGCATTCCCTCCTTAGGCTCGCAATGCCAAAGCATTCCGTGACTATCCTCCTTCATATTTCCATAAAAAATATCCGATTCGAAAGAAATTTATTTTATGAATAGAGATTGACACACTGAATGTTCATGCGAAATATTGTGGCCATAGTCTCCAGAAAACCAATTCAATTGGAATATTGAAAAGAAGAATCTCTATATTTTCATAACAGGATAACCGATTCAAGTGAAATTCATTTTGTGAATGAAAACTGATATACTGAATGTTCGTGCAAAATTTCAAGAGGATCGCATCATCAGAAATATAGAATTTAATTTTTTTGCTTAATATTTTCTCCTCGTTCATTTTCTGTATAATTTCCAGAAGATAATTCCGATTGTGCTGAGATTTATATATTTGGAAGCAATCTCAAATGCTATATAAAATTTTGAGGTAATAGTCTTATTGCTCCAATAAAGAACAAGCGCTCACAAGCTCTTGCTCAGGGCTTTTCTTACATTTTTTTCTTTTAATTCGGTTACTGTTCAGTATTCAGACCTTCAGCTCTCTAGCAAAAATTGAATTATTTTTATGGAAAATATTTCTTTTGTTTCAACGTCGATTTGGAATTATTCATTTGTTGAGTAGGTATGCCTTATATTTCTTAGGTTCTATGGAATAATTCGATTTTATGAATCAGTTGTCATATTATTTTCAGAATTCACTTGCTACTTCATTTGTTTGAGATTAAATAGGGACTTCACCTGGAATTTTTTATTGTATTGTATATGACAATACCAATAATGAAGGCATTCATCATTATTATATTGTATCAAC